>JAUIMM010000995.1:600000-1080000 GCA_031769625.1 Taudactylus pleione
AGGAGGAGGATGGGTGTGTACTGGGTGATCGGATAAATGGCAGTATAGCCAGGAGGAGGATGGGTGTGTACTGGGTGATCGGATAAATGGCAGTATAGCTGGGAGGTGGATGGAAGTGTACTGGGTGATCGGATAAATGGCAGTACATCCAGGAGGAGAATGGGAGTGTAGTGGGTGATGGAATAAAAGAAAATATAGCCAGGAGGAGAATGGGAATGTAGTGGGGGGATACTAAAGAAGGCAGTATAGAGAGGAGGATGAGTGTAATAGGTGTCCTGAGCAGGATGAATGTAATAGGGCATGGAAGGGAGGGTATTATAGACAGAGAGAGGGTGGAAGTGTAATGGGGGATAGTAAGGAGGGCAGTATAGACAGGAGGAGGATGAGAGTGTAAAAGGGCATGGAAAGGAGGATATTATATATAGGAGGAGGGTGGGAGTGTACTGGGTGATCAGATAAAGGCAGTATACCCAGGAGGAGGGTGGGAGTGTAATGGGGATGGTAGGGAGGGCAGTATAGACAGGAGGAGGAAGGGAGTGTACTGAGAAATGGTAGGGAGGAGGAGAATGTGTAGTGGGTAATGGTAGGGAGGGCAGTAGAGATAGTTGGAGAATGAAGGTAATGGTAGGGAGGGCAGTAGAGATAGTTGGAGAATGGAGGTGTAATGGGTAATGGTAGGGAGGGCAGTATAGATAGTTGGAGAATGGAGGTGTAATGGGTGATGGTAAGGAGGGCAGTAGAGATAGTTGGAGAATGGAGGTGTAATGGGTAATGGTAGGAAGGGCAGTAGAGCTAGTTGGAGAATGGAGGTGTAGTGGGTGACGGTAGGGAGGGCAGTAGAGATAGTTGGAGAATGGAGGTAATAGTAGGGAGGGCAGTAGAGATAGTTGGAGAATGGAGGTGTAGTGGGTGACGGTAGGGAGGGCAGTAGAGATAGTTGGAGAATGGAGGTGTAATGGGTGATGGTAGGGAGGGCAGTAGAGATAGTTGGAGAATGGAGGTGTAATGGGTAATGGTAGGGAGGGCGGTAGAGATAGTTGGAGAATGGAGGTGTAATGGGTAATAGTAGGGAGGGCGGTAGAGATAGTTGGAGAATGGAGGTGTAATGGTTAATGGTAGGGAGGGTAGTAGAGATAGTTGGAGAATGGAGGTGTAATGGGTAATGGTAGGGAGGGTAGTAGAGATAGTTGGAGAATGGAGGTGTAATGGGTGATGGTAGGGAGGGCAGTAGAGCTAGTTGGAGAATGGAGGTGTAGTGGGTGACGGTAGGGAGGGCAGTAGAGATAGTTGGAGAATGAAGGTGTAGTGGGTGATGGTAGAGAGGGCAGTAGAGCTAGTTGGAGAATGGAGGTGTAGTGGGTGACGGTAGGGAGGGCAGTAGAGATAGTTGGAGAATGAAGGTGTAGTGGGTGATGGTAGGGAGGGCAGTAGAGATAGTTGGAGAATGGAGGTAATGGTAGGGAGGACAGTAGAGATAGTTGGAGAATGGAGGTATAATTGTGGGTAGAGCTGAGTGCTGTATAGACGGCTTGGATGTTGGGAGTGTAATGGAGGATTGTAGGGACATCTGTAGAGACAGGATTAGTAGACATAGGAGGCTCTAAGTAAAAAGCTCTGGTTGTGCAGCCACTGTGTAGTATACCAGGCCCTGAATACTTAGTCACCTTACTACAGTTACCCCAGCAGGGAGACTGTCTCCCATCTGACGGATGTGTCATGTCATCGGTGGGTGTGGTGGTCCCACTCTCTCCAAATTCTCTCTCCTAATTGAAGTAAAAAGCTTAGCGGTCCGTCAGCCGATAATCCTCTCAGGATCTGAATCTCTGTCGCCTCCTCCCCCCCCACGTTGTTCTTTTCAGGGCGGACTTGCTACCTGACAGAAGACCACAATGCTCTGTGTGACACATAAGCCACACAACAACTGCACATTAAATTCACAACATGTACACAATGGCGTCACAGGAAATACACAACAGCTACACAACAATCACAGAACAGTACGCTAGACAACAGCTGCTACACAACAACGACACCGCAAATTCACAGCAGCTACAGAAACATTACCCTGAATATACTGCACTCACACAGCGACTACACCGGAATTACACTGCAACTAACAGCGTGAAACTACCTAACGTTCTATAAATCCTCACTGGAGTCTCTCTAATCCTTTTATACTCAGGGCCTAGCCTCCCGTCCATCGGTTCCGCACTCCCATTAGTGAGTTGTGTGTATTATTTGTATTGTATTTGAGTGTAATCTTTGTGACCGTAGGTTTGTGTGTATGGCTCTTGTATTGTGCTATTCCTGGGTGCATAGTGGTATTTTGTTGTGGGTTTGTGCCTAGTTGCGTCACGTGTGATTTTATGGACATTGACAGACGCACAACAACCCTTTGTATACGGTTACTGAGTGACAGGTGGGAGGATGGCGCTATCCTGGTCACCTGACCTCTCGCACCTGAGCTATGGGAATAATCCGCCTGACAAATGAGGAGACAGGTTCACAGTACAGCCACATACAGATGTACAGCAGCAGCCCCCGGCGTGTTCTGTAAGCAGGTCATTTGATTTTTACCGACAGTTCCTGGGGTAAAAATATACCCTAAAAATACCCTTGGAACTAATTATATTTGACATTATTCGGGAATCCTGGGAAAATGGCTGATTTGGCCACAATACTCATGTGCTCTGGACTTGCACACGCTACATGTGATATATATACATATATGCCCAGTACCAGTGGTTGTATCGTGCAACAACTGGCCCTTTGGACAGCAGAGGTCACTTTGGCAGAGGGTGTTACCCGTCACCTGTAGCCTCTACTCCACAACATGCGGCAATATGGTTTCTAAGCAACCTGCTACTCTGATAGAGACGAATACTGCGCAGTGTGTCAGCTGATTATCGTATGATAACACTCGTTGCTCTCGCGCGTTATGAGTCCCCGTCCTGTCATCTCTGCTCCTTATTCTTGTCTGTTAGTTATCATTGCTGACATTGTGGGGAGGCATTGCACGTACGTTGCAGTGTCATGTTTAAACTACGCAGCAATGATGTCATCAGTGACGTCACTATAGATGCAGAGGGTAATAGTGGCGTCACTCGGTGACAGTACAGCGCCCGGTGTGTCTGTCCGCAGGCCTCGGCCCTATTTTTCGCACTCTCTCTGTTGGAGTTTAGGTCAGGGTCTAAATCGGTAATCTGGCTAGGCCCAGAGCATGCTGGGCTAGCGGGGAGATTACGACGTGATTGGATAATCCTGGGATTAGCGAGGGCTCTTGGATTTCATGCAGGCGATTAGAGGAGGAATCAGTACACAGCTGGCTTCTGATCTGCAGGCCACGCTGTCTCCTACTCCTAACACCCGAAACCACGCGCCCCACTCTCGCCCAGTTAGGGCCGTCGCTGGTGTACATTAGTACATCATCAAGTTTAATTGTTGTTGGCGCTCGCAGAGAGCATTTCTTTGCAAAGTGATTGGCAGGCAGGGACTGCTTGTGGGCGTCTCAAATGTAGGCGTTTCCCGACCGTTTTCGGGGGCATGTCTCTGTGATCCTGTGTGCAGTGAAAATGGCTCAAGCATCTCATTTCCTGAGGCTATTCTGCCCAACCATAGGGTTACTCAGAAGTCCGATAATCGACTGATCTGCGACCGAGCTGCGTCTCTGTAGTCTCTTGGATTTGCGATGCCGCCGGGAGGCGTCTCAATACAAATCCCGGCGACTGTGACACTCACTCATCATCCCAGTTGTCTCTTTTTTTCCGGGCTCCCTTTAAACCTGCCTAGAAACATCACTCCAAATGGGTTTGTCTTACTCACAATGGGGTCTATGTACTAAGCCTTGGCGAGAGATAAAGTGGACGGAGATAAAGGACCAATCAGCTTCTAGCACAGCGTCTAACATGACAGGAGCTGATTGGTCGGTACTTTGTCTCTCCACGGCATAGTACATCTCCCCCAATATACGTTTTCCACCCTCAGCGGACAAATTGATAATTAAATAAATTGACGGTTAAAACAAACTTATATTGAAGCGGTTTCTAACCTATTTATGAGCTGGAGATTTCACGTATCAATGACAGATGCAGCCCGCACGCTCCCACCCACTCTTTCAGCCCGCTAATCGCCCTCCAACGCTGGCAGCCAGGATAATAACGGAACGCAATGCATCTGTACACACACGCGCCCTGACAAGTGCTCTCTTCGCATCAGTGTTGATGCTGCCTGCAGCACTTGGGCACGTCGCTTCGTTCACTGTGCGGGAGGGAAGATTTCCAGAGATCTTTCTGTGAAACGTGTACAAGGTCCTGACTTTGCTTTTGGAAGCTGTGGTTCTCCCGTGCGCGTGTTTCCCGGGTCTCGGGGCTGCATTGTTCAACATTGTGGTGAGAAGAATTATTTTCCTCCTTGAATCATCGTCATCTTATGGCGTGGCAGCTAAGCGGCACTCCGCGGGCATCACGAGACGTAACGTATCGCACAGGAGGCTCCCGTTCCCATGTCTCAGAATATCTCCCCCGCCGTACGCCGTTTCCCGTTCCCGATTATAGGGCTGTTTTCAAGCTGCAACCACCCTGTGGAATGCTCTCATGTGGCTGGATGGGACGGTGCCACAGTATAGGAAATCCCTTCTACTTGTGACTAGCCCCTCCTACTGCGTCATAAGAGGTTAATTTGCTGCCACCTCCGGGCTGCTACCCCCGGCACTTGTAACCGCTTACTCTGGGATGATGGCGACTGATTTCCCGCCGGAGGCTTACTGGTGATCAGTCTGCTTTGGCAGCGCAAAGGGCGAATTTAGAGCCGCTAGGCTCCATCTCAGGACAGCTAATGAGCAGATAAGCGTCTGCGCCTGTGTGGTAGTCACAGAACACTAAGCGGATGCAGGCGTCTTGGAAACAAGTAGACGGCTTTTAGCACTAATATAGTCCCATAAAAATGGTCAATTTAATCCAGATTTCTGGTGCCAGTAATACACAGCAGACAGATGTTATACATCCCGTGGATACAGGTAATATACCCTGGGCAGGATGTGCCAAGCATCGCATTCCGCCACTATCGGGTACATACCGCCGTTGATTACATCGGTATGTACTTAGATTTGCAAATCTAGTAGCAAAGGACAGATCTCCTAATAAGAGCTGTCCTTTGCGATAGACGGGCTCCCGGGTTTATGACCCAGATGTCCCTTTGGTGGTCTTCTGCACAATGCGCACTGTGCTGGAAGGGATGTGATTGGTTCCCTCTCGGTTAGGAATGGGGAAATAAGCCCATAGGCTTGTATTGGGTAACGCCAACTTACCCACCATGTCCAAGCTCGGGAACGTATCCTGGGCCGATGTAAGGTTCCCTAGGGAGGCACACTTAGCCTATTACCCTATACCGTCACCTGTGTGCTGGCTCATCTGCTCCACCCCCCCTTCCCATTACCTGTATTCCACATCCCCCCCTTCCCATTACCTGTATTCCGCAGCCCCCCCTTCCCATTACCTGTATTCCACAACCCCCCCTTCCCATTACCTGTATTCCACATCCCCCCCTTCCCATTACCTGTATTCCACATCCCCCCCTTCCATGCCCTCACTTACAATGCACACAGAACATAGGCATGTAGATACAGCCGCAGTCGCACACAGAAAATAGGCATGCAGATACACCCGCAGTCATACACAGAATATAGGCATGCAGATACACCCGCAGTCACACACAAAATATAGGCATGCAGATACACCCGCAGTCACACACACAGAATAAAGGCATGCAGATACACCCGCAGTCACACACACAGAATATAGGCATGCAGATACACCCGCAGTCACACACAGAATATAGGCATGCAGATACACCCGTAGTCACACACAGAATATAGACATGCAGATACACCTGCAGTCACACACACAGAATATAGGCCATGCAGATACACCCGCAGTCACACACACAGAATATAGGCATGCAGATACACCCGCAGTCACACACACAGAATATAGGCATGCAGATACACCCGCAGTCACACACACAGAATATAGGCATGCAGATACACCAGCAGTCACACACACAGAATATAGGCATGCAGATACAGCCGCAGTCACACACACAGAATATAGGCATGCAGATACACCCGCAGTCACACACACAGAATATAGGCATGCAGATACACCCGCAGTCACACACACATAATATAGGCATGCAGATACACCCGCAGTCACACACAGAATATAGGCATGCAGATACACCTGCAGTCACACACACACAGAATAAAGGCATGCAGATACACCCGCAGTCACACACAGAATATAGGCATGCAGATACACCCGCAGTCACACACACAGAATAAAGGCATGCAGATACACCCGCAGTCACACACAGAATATAGGCATGCAGATACACCCGCAGTCACACACACAGAATATAGGCATGCAGATACACCCGCAGTCACACACACAGAATATAGGCATGCAGATACACCCGCAGTCACACATAATATAGGCATGCAGATACACCCGCAGTCACACACACAGAATATAGGCATGCAGATACACCCACAGTGCCACACAGAATATAGGCATGCAGATACACCCGCAGACACACACAGAATATAGGCATGCAGATACACCCGCAGTCACACACACAGAATATAGGCATGCAGATACAGCCGCAGTCACACACAGAATATAGGCATGCAGATACACCCGCAGTCACACACACAGAATATAGGCCATGCAGATACACCCGCAGTCACACACACAGAATATAGGCATGCAGATACAGCCGCAGTCACACACAGAATATAGGCATGCAGATACACCCGCAGTCACACACACAGAATATAGGCATGCAGATACACCCGCAGTCACACACACAGAATATAGGCATGCTACATAATTTACTCAGCACACGCTGTTTGTGCTATGTATTTGCATCGCTGTGTGAATAAGACGCATTTGAAGGTAAAAAGTCACAAAAAAAGACGTTCAGCACTACCAAGTCACGAGACAACATGGCGCAATTAGAAGGGCTGTTTAATGCGCAAGGAGGCTAGATGTATGAGGACACATCTGTATATGTGTTATAGCCATCACTAGTTGTGTGTCAGTGTCACAGAAGTGTGTGTGTGTGTGTGTGTGTGTGTGGGGGGTGTGTTTGTATGTGTCTGTGGGGTGTGTAAGGTGTATGTTTGCATGTGTGGGGCGGTGTATGTGTATGACTGTGGAGTGTGTATATGTGGGTGTGTGTGAAGGGTGTTAGATGTCTGTAGGGTGTGTATATGCGGATGTGTATGTTGGAGTGTGTGTATGCTTGGGATGTGTTAATGTGTGAAGTTTCTATGTATTTTTGGAGGGTGTGATGTGTTAATGTGGGGGAGGGTGTATGTGGGTTAAGGGTGTGCGTACGTGTATATGTGGATGTGTATCATACTTGCCAACTCTCCCTCATTGTCAGGGAGACAACCCTGGAATAGCAGCAATCTCCCTGTCTCCCTGAAGAGTCTACCAATCTCCCTCATTTCACCTTACCCCCCATTATGACACTGTTATATATAAAAAAAAACAGAGATATATACATTCAAATGGGATCATTAGTAACATTTCCCTGCATTGGGTATAAGGCACAATGATCCCTATGGCTACATGCATTAGTATCATTTCCCAGCATTGGGTATAAAGCACAATGATCCCTATGGTTACATGTATTTTCTGAGAAGTATCAGTGTGTTTTTTTCATCAACAAGTAGATCTTACTAACTGCTTTGGGGCTCATTTACATGTGGATGTAAGTGTTAGGACACGCCTCTCAGATGTAGCAGGACACGCCCACTTTACCACCACACCCATAGGTGCTGCTTTCACAATCTCCCTGAAATGCTTTTTCAAAAGTAGGCAAGTATGATGTGTATGTGTTTGTGGAGTGTGTATATGTGTGGGGTGTGTATGTATGTGTGGAGGGTGTGATGTGTTAATGTGGTGGAGGGTGTATATGTGTGAAGAGTGTGTGTACGTGATTGGGATGTGTATGTGTGTGTGTATGTGTATGTGTGTGTGTGTATGTGTAGGGTGTGTATGTGGAGTGTGTGAATGTGTAGGGTGTGTGTGTGTATGTGTAGGGTGTGTGTATATGTGTAGGGTGTGTATGTTTGTGTGTGTATGTGTAGGGTGTGTGTGTGTAGGGTGTGTATGTGTGTGTGTGTATGTGTAGGGTGTGTATGTATGTGTAGGGTGTATGTGTAGGGTGTGTATGTGTGTGTATGTGTAGGGTGCGTATGTGTAGGGTGCGTATGTGTAGGGTGTGTATGTGTAGGTTGTGTATGTGTGTGTATGTGTAGGGTGCGTATGTGTATGTAGGGTGTGTGTGTATATGTGTAGGGTGTGCATGTGTAGGGTGTGTATGTAGGGTGTGTATGTGTGTGTATGTGTAGGGTGTGCATGTGTAGGGTGCGTATGTGTAGGGTGTGCATCTGTAGGGTGTGTATGTAGGGTGTGTATGTGTAGGGTGTGTATGTGTGTATGTGTACGGTGTGTATGTGAAAGGTGTGTATGTGTGTGTATGTGTAGGGTGTGTATGTGTGTGTAGGGTGTGTATGTGTGCATGTGTATGTGAAGGGTGTGTATATGTAGAGTGTGTATGTGTGTGTGTGTAGGGTGTGTGTGTATATGTGTAGGTTGTGTATGTGTAGGTTATGTATGTGTGTGTATGTGTAGGGTGTGTGTGTGTGTGTAGGGTGTGTATGTATGTGTAGGGTGTGTATGTATGTGTAGGGTGTGTGTGTATGTGTACGGTGTGTATGTGTGCGTGTGTATGTGTACGGTGTTTATGTGTGCGTGTGTATGTGTGTGTATGTGTAGGGTGTGTGTGTATGTGTAGGTGTGTATGTGTATGTGTGGGGTGTGTATATGTGTAGGGTGTGTATGTGTTTGTAGAGTGTGTGTGTGTGTGTATATGTGTGTGTGTGTATGCATGTGTAGGGTGTGTGTGTATGTGTAGGGTGTGTATGTGTGTGTGTATGTGTAGGGAGTGTATGTGTAGGGTGTGTGTGTGTATGTGTATGGTGTGCGTGTGTATGTGTAGGGTGTGCGTGTGTATGTGTAGGGTGTGCGTGTGTGTGTGTAGGGTGTGCGTGTGTATGTGTAGGGTGTGTATGTGTAGGGTGTGTATGGTGTGTGTGTGTGTAGGGTGTGTATCTGTAGGGTGTATATGTGTAGGGTGGGTATGTGTAGGGTGTGTATGTGTAGGGTGAGTATGTGTGTGTAGGGTGTGTGTGTGTATGTGTAGGGTGTGTATGTGTCTGTGTAGGGTGTGTATGTGTAGGGTGTGTATGTGTGTGTGTATGTGTAGGGTGTGTATGTATGTGTAGGGTGTGTATGTGTGTGTATGTGTATGGTGAGTATGTGTGTGTGTAGGGTGTGTATGTGTAGGGTGTGTGTGTGTGTATGTGTAGGGTGTGTGTGTATGTGTAGGGTGTGCATCTGTAGGGTGTGTATGTAGGGTGTGTATGTGTGTGTAGGGTGTGTGTGTATGTGTGTATGTGTACGGTGTGTATGTGTGTGTAGGGTGTGTGTGTGTGTATGTGTAGGGTGTGTATGTATGTGTAGGGTGTGTATGTGTAGGGTGTGTATGTATGTGTAGGGTGTGTGTGTATGTGTGTATGTGTACGGTGTGTATGTGTGCGTGTGTATGTGTGCGTGTGTATGTGTGTGTGTGTATGTGTAGGTGTGTATGTGTAGGTGTGTGTGTATGTGTAGGGTGTGTATGTGTGGGGTGTATATATGTAGGGTGTGTAAGTGTTTGTAGAGTGTGTGTGTATATGTGTGTGTGTGTATGTATGTGTAGGGTGTGTGTATGTGTAAGGTGTGTATGTGTGTGTATGTGTAGGGTGTGTATGTGTATATGTGTAGGGTGTGTATGTGTAGGGTGTGTATGTATGTGTAGGGTGTGTATGTGTGCGTGTGTATGTGTAGGGTGTGTATATGTAGGGTGTGTATGGGTGTGTGTGTGTGTTTTGTGTGCGTGTGTATGTGTAGGTTGTGTATGTGTAGGGTATGTATGTGTGTGTATGTGTAGGGTGTGTGTGTGTATGTGTAGGGTGTGTATGTATGTGTAGGGTGTGTGTGTATGTGTACAGTGTGTATGTGTACGGTGTGTATGTGCGTGTGTATGTGTAGGGTGTGTATGTGTAGGTGTGTGTGTATGGTGTGTGTGTGTATGTGTAGGGTGTGTATGTGTATGTGCAGGGTGTGTATGTGTAGGGTGTGTATGTGTGTATGTGTAGGGTGAGTATATGTATGTGTAGGTTGTGTATGTGTAGGGTATGTATGTGTGTGTATGTGTAGGGTGTGTGTGTGTATGTGTAGGGTGTGTATGTATGTGTAGGGTGTGTGTGTATGTGTACAGTGTGTATGTGTGTGTGTGTGTATGTGTAGGGTGTGTATGTGTAGGGTGTGTGTGTGTATGGTGTGTGTGTATGTGTAGGGTGTGTATGTGTATGTGCAGGGTGTGTATGTGTAGGGTGTGTATGTGTAGAGTGTATATGTGTTTGTAGAGTGTGTGTATGTGGGGGAAGGGTTGTGAAGCCTCATGTTGACCATTGATGTGTTAGAAGTACACACAGCGAGTACACAGCTCTAACGCCTGTAATCAGGTGACCGGGCAAATTGGTAACAGACAGACATCCAAATCTCCCTGTTATTACTATAGAGTAAGTGCCATTATATATGATATACAGCTCAGTATATAGGATACCATGCATTGTACTGACAGCTGATGTGTCACCTCCTGCTTCTCCCACGTTACAGCCTGCCGTCTTACTGGTGTTACTGGTGTCACCGGAGCCCTGGATTCATAGACAGCAATAGCACCAGTCACACTGGTAGTGACATTTGGGCCGCAGCAGCTGAGCGTACATTACAGGGTGTAATAACAGAAAGCGGAGAATATGGGGCCATTCCCATGCGGGTCACACCTTGCTTACCCTGCCACATGGGGCGACAAGTGACCATTTATATATGAGCATTGTACATTGTGGCCCCCATTGAGCCACCTGTCCGAGGTAACCTCCTTGGTGCCTCATTATAGCCTCAGTCTTGGCAGTCTATAAGTAACAATGCAGAATGCAGCAGGTATAGTCCTGTATAATGGGTAATACTTTGTGACTGGCACAGTGAACCCCACCCTGTGCTCCCATCCCCCCCATTCCATCTCTCTATCTCCCCTATCATTCACTGTATCTCTCCCTGGCTCCCTGCTCCATCCCCCTCCTACCATTGTTTACATGGAGAAGTGATGATGTCACTGTAGTTACCCGGCAACCTTACGGATAAATCGGGGCGAGTGGGTGGTTGCTAGGGAACGTGTTCTCTGGTTTCCATGGTTACCGAGCATCTGGCTCTGTGTGAATGATACGTTCGGACCATCGCTCTCTTTATAGAGGTAATATTTTCTGTGGCACCTCGCCACAGGGCAGGACATAGTGGCATCCAAATATCTCTTCATTGTATGCCCCTCACCCCAATCCCTCATCATGTTTGCCGGCCCCTGGCATCCATTGCTGGTGGTAACATCGGTCTCCTAGCAACAGCGAAGAATGGATGTAGAGCTGGTTACCATGGCAACAATCCACTCTGTCGCCCCAGGACCAGCAATTAAGCCCATGAGTGGTCGAGTCATAACAATCTATTAACATCTCTAGCCAAAGATGTACCCGCTAACGCCCACCCCCAGACTGTGACCCCTTCCCTGCCAGACCCTATATACCCCTTCCCTGCCAGAAACCCTATATACCCCTTCCCTGCCAGAACCTATATACCCATCCCTGCCAGACCCTATATACCCCTTCCCTGCCAGAGACCCTCTATACCCCTTCCCTGCCAGAGACCCTCTATACCCATCACTGCCAGAGACCCCGTATACCCATCACTGACAGAGATTCTAATTAAAAGAGAAAGGAACAATAGGTGTAAATCAGGGATGGGGAACCTCAGGCCCCGGAATCCTTTGGTCTGGCCCTCTGAGCTGTTCTCTGCTGGCCTCATCTGGCTATCACGGTGCCTATAATGGCACTCTGCGGCCAGAATCTATGCAGCAATGCCGCCTGGAGAGTCGTTAGGACGCGTCAGACGGTCACACCGCTGCCCTTACCTGAGTAATCACCGCAGACTGTGGCACCGCCCCCATGTGATGTCATGTAAAGGGGGCGTGGCCTGCACCGGGCCCGCGAATAATGTTATATATATCAAAATGGTCCTCGGCAGAAAAAAGGTTCCCCAGCCCTGGTCTAAATCATAGTTACCTGTGTAACTATGAGGGGTCCGACGCCCCTTGTGTCATTGTGTTATGGTCCTGTCACTTTCCTGTGTAACTAATTAATGAGATGGGTGTTTTTAATTATCAGTTCATTAGTTATTGCCAGGATATTGCAGCAGGTAAACAGCATCGTGTCCCCTCATTCTGTATTTTGTGTGATAGCGGTGTGATGTGTGTGATGTGTGTGATAGCGGTGTGATGTGTGTGAGAGCGGTGTGATGTATGTGATAGCGGTGTGATGTGTGTGTGATAGCGGTGTGATGTGTGTAATAGCGGTGTGATGTGCGTGTGATAGTGGTGTGATGTGTGTAATAGCGGTGTGATGTGCGTGTGATAGCGGTGTGATGTGTGAGATAGCGGTGTGATGTGTGTGATAGCGGTGTGATGTGTGTGATAGCGGTGTGATGTGTGTGATAGCAGTGTGATCTGTGTGATAGCGGTGTGATGTGTGAGATAGCGGTGTGATGTGTGTGATAGCGGTGTGATGTGTGATAGCGGTGTGATGTGTGTGATAGCGGTGTGATCTGTGAGATAGCGGTGTGATGTGGTGTGTGATAGCGGTGTGATGTGGTGTGTGATATGTTTGAGATATCGGTGTGATGTGTGTGATAGCGGTGTGATGTGTGTGATGTGTGTGATAGCGGTGTGATGTGTGATAGCGGTGTGATGTGTGTGATAGCGGTGTGATGTGTGTGATAGCGGTGTGATGTGTGTGATAGCGGTGTGATGTGTGTGTGATAGCGGTGTGATGTGTGTGATAGCGGTGTGATGTGTGTGTGATAGCGGTGTGATGTGTGATAGCGGTGTGATGTGTGTGTGATAGCGGTGTGATAGCGGTGTGATGTGTGTGATAGCGGTGTGATGTGTGTGATAGCGGTGTGATGTGTGAGATAGCGGTGTGATGTGTGTGAGAGCGGTGTGATGTGTGATAGCGGTGTGATGTGTCTGATAGCGGTGTGATGTGTCTGATAGCGGTGTGATGTGTGTGATAGCGGTGTGATCTGTGAGATAGCGGTGTGATGTGGTGTGTGAAAGCGGTGTGATGTGGTGTGTGATGTGTGTGAGATAGCGGTGTGATGTGTGTGATAGCGGCGTGATGTGTGTGATGTGTGTGATAGCGGTGTGATGTGTGATAGCGGTGTGATGTGTGTGATAGCGGTGTGATGTGTGTGATAGCGGTGTGATGTGTGTGTGATAGCGGTGTGATCTGTGAGATAGCGGTGTGATGTGTGTGATAGCGGTGTGATGTGGTGTGTGATAGCGGTGTGATGTGTGTGTGATAGCGGTGTGATGTGTGATAGCGGTGTGATGTGTGTGTGATAATGGTGTGATGTGTGTGATAGCGGTGTGATATGTGAGATAGCGGTGTGATGTGTGTGTGATAGCGGTGTGATGTGTGTGTGATAGCGGTGTGATGTGTGTGTGATAGCGGTGTGATGTGTGTGATAGCGGTGTGATGAGTGTGTGATAGCGGTGTGATGTGTGTGTGATAGCGGTGTGATGTGTGAGATAGCGGTGTGATGTGTGATAGCGGTGTGATGTGTGATAGCGGTGTGATGTGTGTGTGATAGCGGTGTGATGTGCGTGTGATAGCGGTGTGATGTGTGTGTGATAGCGGTGTGATGTGTGTGATAGCGGTGTGATGAGTGTGTGATAGCGGTGTGATGTGTGTGTGACAGCGGTGTGATGTGTGTGTGATAGCGGTGTGATGTGTGAGATAGCGGTGTGATGTGTGATAGCGGTGTGATGTGTGTGTGATAGCGGTGTGATGCGTGTGAGATAGCGGTGTGATGTGTGATAGCGGTGTGATGTGTGATAGCGGTGTGATGTGTGTGTGATAGCGGTGTGATGTGTGTGATAGCGGTGTGATGTGTGTGTGATAGCGGTGTGGTGTGTGTGTGATAGCGGTGTGATGTGTGTGATAGCGGTGTGATGTGTGTGATAGCGGTGTGATGTGTGTGTGATAGCGGTGTGATGTGTGAGATAGCGGTGTGGTGTGTGTGTGATAGCGGTGTGATGTGTGTGATAGCGGTGTGATGTGTGTGATAGTGGTGTGATGTGTGTGTGATAGCGGTGTGATGTGTGTGATTGCGGTGTGATGTGTGTGATAGCGGTGTGATGTGTGTGATAGCGGTGTGATGTGTGTGATAGTGGTGTGATGTGTGATAGCGGTGTGATGTGTGATAGCGGTGTGATGTGTGTGTGATAGCGGTGTGATGTGTGTGAGAGCGGTGTGATGTGTGATAGCGGTGTGATGAGTGTGAGAGCGGGGTGATGTGTGAGAGAGCGGTGTGATGTGTGTGTGATAGCGGTGTGATGTGTGTGAGAGCGGTGTGATGTGTGATAGCGGTGTGATGTGTGTGTGATAGCGGTGTGATGTGTGATAGCGGTGTGATGTGTGTGTGATAGCGGTGTGATGTGTGTGATAGCGGTGTGATAGCGGTGTGATGTGTGATAGCGGTGTGATGTGTGTGATAGCGGTGTGATGTGTGTGAGAGCGGTGTGATGTGTGTGAGAGCGGTGTGATGTGTGTGATAGCGGTGTGATGTGTGTGAGAGCGGTGTGATGTGTGTGATAGCGGTGTGATGTGTGATATAGCGGTGTGATGTGTGTGTGATAGCGGTGTGATGTGTGTGTGATGGCGGTGTGATGTGTGGGATAGAGGTGTGATGTGTGTGTGATAGCGGTGTGATGTGTGTGATAGCGGTGTGATGTGTGAGATAGCGGTGTGATGTGTGATAGCGGTGTGATGTGTGAGATAGCGGTGTGATGTGTGTGTGATAGCGGTGTGATGTGTGTGATAGCGGTGTGATGTGTGATAGCGGTGTGATGTGTGTGATAGCGGTGTGATGTGTGTGTGATAGCGGTGTGATGTGTGTGTGATAGCGGTGTGATGTGTGTGAGAGCGGTGTGATGTGTGAGAGCGGTGTGATGTGTGTGATAGCGGTGTGATGTGTGTGTGATAGCGGTGTGATGTGTGTGTGATAGCGGTGTGATGTGTGTGAGAGCGGTGTGATGTGTGAGAGCGGTGTGATGTGTGAGAGCGGTGTGATGTGTGTGAGAGCGGTGTGATGTGTGATAGCGGTAGGATGTGTGATAGCGGTGTGATGTGTGTGTGATAGCGGTGTGATGTGTGTGTGATAGCGGTGTGATGTGTGTGATAGCGGTGTGATAGCGGTGTGATGTGTGATAGCGGTGTGATGTGTGTGATAGCGGTGTGATGTGTGTGATAGCTGTGTGATGTGTGATAGCGGTGTGATGTGTGTGATAGCGGTGTGATGTGTGAGATAGCGGTGTGATGTGTGATAGCGGTGTGATGTGTGAGAGCGGTGTGATGTGTGTGATAGCGGTGTGATGTGTGAGATAGCGGTGTGATGTGTGTGTGATAGCGGTGTGATGTGTGTGTGATAGCGGTGTGATGTGTGTGATAGCGGTGTGATGTGTGTGTGAGAGCGGTGTGAGGTGTGAGATAGCGGTGTGATGTGTGTGATAGCGGTGTGATGTGTGAGATAGCGGTGTGATCTGTGAGATAGCGGTGTGATGTGTGTGATAGCGGTGTGATGTGTGTGATAGCGGTGTGATGTGTGAGATAGCGGTGTGATGTGTGTGATAGGGGTGTGATGTGTGTGTGATAGCGGTGTGATGTGTGTGATAGCGGTGTCATGTGTGATAGCGGTGTGATGTGTGTGTGATAGCGGTGTGATGTGTGTGTGATAGCGGTGTGATCTGTGAGATAGCGGTGTGATGTGTGTGATAGCGGTGTGATGTGTGTGATAGCGGTGTGATATGTGTGATAGCGGTGTGATGTGTGTGATAGCGGTGTGATATGTGTGTGTGATAGCGGTGTGATATGTGTGTGTGATAGCGGTGTGATGTGTGTGAGAGCGGTGTGATGTGTGAGATAGCAGTGTGATGTGTGAGATAGCGGTGTGATGTGTGAGATAGCGGTGTGATGTGTGAGATAGCGGTGTGATGTGTGTGTGATAGCGGTGTGATCTGTGAGATAGCGGTGTGATGTGTGTGATAGCGGTGTGATGTGGTGTGTGATAGCGGTGTGATGTGTGTGATAGCGGTATGATGTGTGTGTGATAGCGGTGTGATGTGTGATAGCGGTGTGATGTGTGTGTGATAGTGGTGTGATGTGTGTGATAGCGGTGTGATATGTGAGATAGCGGTGTGATGTGTGTGTGATAGCGGTGTGATGTGTGTGATAGCGGTGTGATAGCGGTGTGATAGCGGTGTGATGTGTGATAGCGGTGTGATGTGTGTGTGATAGCGGTGTGATGTGTGATAGCGGTGTGATGTGTGTGATAGCGGTGTGATGTGTGTGTGATAGCGGTGTGATGTGTGTGTGACAGCGGTGTGATGTGTGTGTGATAGCGGTGTGATGTGTGTGATAGTGGTGTGATGTGTGTGATAGCGGTGTGATGTGTGAGATAGCGGTGTGATGTGTGATAGCGGTGTGATGTGTGATAGCGGTGTGATGCGTGTGTGATAGCGGTGTGATGTGTGAGATAGCGGTGTGATGTGTGATAGCGGTGTGATGTGTGATAGCGGTGTGATGCGTGTGTGATAGTGGTGTGATGTGTGTGTGATAGCGGTGTGATGTGTGTGATAGCGGTGTGATGTGTGTGTGGTAGCGGTGTGGTGTGTGTGTGGTAGCGGTGTGGTGTGTGTGTGATAGCGGTGTGATGTGTGTGATAGCAGTGTGATGTGTGTGATAGCGGTGTGATGTGTGTGTGATAGCGGTGTGATGTGTGAGATAGCGGTGTGGTGTGTGTGTGATAGCGGTGTGATGTGTGTGATAGCGATGTGATGTGTGTGTGATAGCGGTGTGATGTGTGTGATAGCGGTGTGATGTGTGAGATAGCGGTGTGATGTGTGTGTGATAGCGGTGTGATGTGTGTGATAGCGGTGTGATGTGTGAGATAGCGGTGTGATGTGTGTGTGATAGCGGTGTGATGTGTGTGTGATGGCGGTGTGATGTGTGGGATAGAGGTGTGATGTGTGTGTGATAGCGGTGTGATGTGTGTGATAGCGGTGTGATGTGTGAGATAGCGGTGTGATGTGTGATAGCGGTGTGATGTGTGAGATAGCGGTGTGATGTGTGTGTGATTGCGGTGTGATGTGTGTGATAGCGGTGTGATGTGTGATAGCGGTGTGATGTGTGATAGCGGTGTGATGTGTGTGTGATAGCGGTGTGATGTGTGTGATAGCGGTGTGATGTGTGTGTGATGGCGGTGTGATGTGTGTGATAGCGGTGTGATGTGTGATAGCGGTGTGATGTGTGTGATAGTGGTGTGATGTGTGTGATAGCGGTGTGATGTGTGTGTGATAGCGGTGTGATGTGTGAGATAGCGGTGTGATGTGTGTGATAGCGATGTGATGTGTGTGTGATAGCGGTGTGATGTGTGTGATAGCGATGTGATGTGTGTGTGATAGCGGTGTGATGTGTGTGATAGCGGTGTGATGTGTGAGATAGCGGTGTGATGTGTGTGTGATAGCGGTGTGATGTGTGTGATAGCGGTGTGATGTGTGAGATAGCGGTGTGATGTGTGTGTGATAGCGGTGTGATGTGTGTGTGATGGCGGTGTGATGTGTGGGATAGAGGTGTGATGTGTGTGTGATAGCGGTGTGATGTGTGTGATAGCGGTGTGATGTGTGAGATAGCGGTGTGATGTGTGATAGCGGTGTGATGTGTGAGATAGCGGTGTGATGTGTGTGTGATTGCGGTGTGATGTGTGTGATAGCGGTGTGATGTGTGATAGCTGTGTGATGTGTGATAGCGGTGTGATGTGTGTGTGATAGCGGTGTGATGTGTGTGATAGCGGTGTGATGTGTGTGATAGCGGTGTGATGTGTGTGTGATGGCGGTGTGATGTGTGTGATAGCGGTGTGATGTGTGATAGCGGTGTGATGTGTGTGATAGTGGTGTGATGTGTGTGATAGCGGTGTGATGTGTGTGTGAGAGCGGTGTGAGGTGTGAGATAGCGGTGTGATGTGTGTGATAGCGGTGTGATCTGTGAGATAGCGGTGTGATCTGTGAGATAGCGGTGTGATGTGTGTGATAGCGGTGTGATGTGTGTGATAGCGGTGTGATGTGTGAGATAGCGGTGTGATGTGTGTGATAGCGGTGTGATGTGTGTGAAAGCGGTGTGATGTGTGAGATAGCGGTGATGTGTGTGATAGCTGTGTGATGTGTGTGATAGCGGTG
This sequence comes from Taudactylus pleione, assembly GCA_031769625.1. NCBI lineage: Eukaryota > Metazoa > Chordata > Amphibia > Anura > Myobatrachidae > Taudactylus > Taudactylus pleione. The sequence goes on from JAUIMM010000995.1 coordinate 618,511, forward strand.
TGATGTGTGTGTGTTAGCGGTGTGATGTGTGTGATAGCGGTGTCATGTGTGATAGCGGTGTGATGTGTGTGTGATAGCGGTGTGATGTGTGTGTGATAGCGGTGTGATGTGTGTGATAGCGGTGTGATGTGTGTGATAGCGGTGTGATGTGTGTGATAGCGGTGTGATGTGTGTGTGATGGCGGTGTGATGTGTGTGTGATGGCGGTGTGATGTGTGGGATAGAGGTGTGATGTGTGTGATAGCGGTGTGATGTGTGTGATAGCGGTGTGATGTGTGTGTGATGGCGGTGTGATGTGTGGGACAGAGGTGTGATGTGTGTGTGATAGCGGTGTGATGTGTGTGATAGCGGTGTGATGTGTGAGATAGCGGTGTGATGTGTGTGATAGCGGTGTGATGTGTGATAGCGGTGTGATGTGTGAGATAGCGGTGTGATGTGTGTGATAGGGGTGTGATGTGTGTGATAGCGGTGTGATGTGTGAGATAGCGGTGTGATGTGTGAGATAGCGGTGTGATGTGTGAGATAGCGGTGTGATGTGTGTGATAGCGGTGTGATGTGTGAGATAGCGGTGTGATGTGTGAGATAGCGGTGTGATGTGTGTGATAGCGGTGTGATGTGTGTGATAGCGGTGTGATGTGTGTGATAGCGCTGTGATGTGTGAGATAGCGGTGTGATGTGTGTGATAGCGGTGTGATGTGTGAGATAGCGGTGTGATGTGTGTGTGATAGCGGTGTGATGTGTGTGTGATGGCGGTGTGATGTGTGGGATAGAGGTGTGATGTGTGTGTGATAGCGGTGTGATGTGTGTGATAGCGGTGTGATGTGTGAGATAGCGGTGTGATGTGTGATAGCGGTGTGATGTGTGAGATAGCGGTGTGATGTGTGTGTGATTGCGGTGTGATGTGTGTGATAGCGGTGTGATGTGTGATAGCGGTGTGATGTGTGATAGCGGTGTGATGTGTGTGTGATAGCGGTGTGATGTGTGTGATAGCGGTGTGATGTGTGTGATAGCGGTGTGATGTGTGTGATAGCGGTGTGATGTGTGATAGCGGTGTGATGTGGGTGATGTGTGTGATAGCGGTGTGATAGCGGTGTGATGTGTGTGATAGCGGTGTGATGTGTGTGATAGCGGTGTGATGTGTGTGATAGCGGTGTGATGTGTGTGATAGCGGTGTGATGTGTGATAGCGGTGTGATGTGTGTGATGTGTGTGATAGCAGTGTGATAGCGGTGTGATGTGTGTGTGATAGCGGTGTGATGTGTGTGTGAGAGCGGTGTGATGTGTGTGATAGCGGTGTGATGTGTGAGATAGCGGTGTGATCTGTGAGATAGCGGTGTGATGTGTGTGATAGCGGTGTGATGTGTGAGATAGCGGTGTGATGTGTGTGATAGCGGTGTGATGTGTGTGATAGCGGTGTGATGTGTGTGATAGCGGTGTGATGTGTGTGTGATAGCGGTGTGATGTGTGTGATAGCGGTGTCATGTGTGATAGCGGTGTGATGTGTGTGTGATAGCGGTGTGATGTGTGTGTGATAGCGGTGTGATCTGTGAGATAGCGGTGTGATGTGTGTGATAGCGGTGTGATGTGTGTGATAGCGGTGTGATATGTGTGATAGCGGTGTGATGTGTGTGATAGCGGTGTGATGTGTGTGATAGCGGTGTGATATGTGTGTGTGATAGTGGTGTGATGTGTGTGAGAGCGGTGTGATGTGTGAGATAGCGGTGTGATGTGTGTGATAGCGGTGTGATGTGTGATAGCGGTGTGATGTGTGTGATAGCGGTGTGATGTGTGTGATAGCGGTGTGATGTGTGAGATAGCGGTGTGATCTGTGATAGCGGTGTGATGTGTGTGTGATAGCGGTGTGATGTGTGTGTGATAGCGGTGTGATGTGTGTGTGATAGCGGTGTGATGTGTGAGATAGAGGCGTGATGTGTGTGATAGAGGCGTGATGTGTGTGATAGAGGTGAGATGTTTCATAGCGGTGTGATGTGTGTGATAGCGGTGTGATGTGTGTGATAGCGGTGTGATGTGTGTGATGGCGGTGTGATGTGTGTGTGATGTGTGGGATAGAGGTGTGATGTGTGTGATAGCGGTGTGATGTGTGTGATAGCGGTGTGATGTGTGTGTGATGGCGGTGTGATGTGTGGGACAGAGGTGTGATGTGTGTGTGATAGCGGTGTGATGTGTGTGATAGCGGTGTGATGTGTGAGATAGCGGTGTGATGTGTGTGTGATAGCGGTGTGATGTGTGAGATAGCGGTGTGATGTGTGTGTGATAGCGGTGTGATGTGTGTGTGATGGCGGTGTGATGTGTGGGATAGAGGTGTGATGTGTGTGTGATAGCGGTGTGATGTGTGTGATAGCGGTGTGATGTGTGAGATAGCGGTGTGATGTGTGATAGCGGTGTGATGTGTGAGATAGCGGTGTGATGTGTGTGTGATTGCGGTGTGATGTGTGTGATAGCGGTGTGATGTGTGATATCGGTGTGATGTGTGTGATAGCGGTGTGATGTGTGAGATAGCGGTGTGATGTGTGTGTGATAGCGGTGTGATGTGTGTGATAGCGGTGTGATGTGTGTGATAGCGGTGTGATGTGTGTGATGTGTGTGATAGCGGTGTGATGTGTGTGATAGCGGTGTGATGTGTGTGATAGCGGTGTGATGTGTGTGTGATGGCGGTGTGATGTGTGGGACAGAGGTGTGATGTGTGTGTGATAGCGGTGTGATGTGTGTGATAGCGGTGTGATGTGTGAGATAGCGGTGTGATGTGTGTGATAGCGGTGTGATGTGTGATAGCGGTGTGATGTGTGAGATAGCGGTGTGATGTGTGTGATAGGGGTGTGATGTGTGTGATAGCGGTGTGATGTGTGAGATAGCGGTGTGATGTGTGAGATAGCGGTGTGATGTGTGAGATAGCGGTGTGATGTGTGTGATAGCGGTGTGATGTGTGAGATAGCGGTGTGATGTGTGAGATAGCGGTGTGATGTGTGTGATAGCGGTGTGATGTGTGTGATAGCGGTGTGATGTGTGTGATAGCGCTGTGATGTGTGAGATAGCGGTGTGATGTGTGTGATAGCGGTGTGATGTGTGAGATAGCGGTGTGATGTGTGTGTGATAGCGGTGTGATGTGTGTGTGATGGCGGTGTGATGTGTGGGATAGAGGTGTGATGTGTGTGTGATAGCGGTGTGATGTGTGTGATAGCGGTGTGATGTGTGAGATAGCGGTGTGATGTGTGATAGCGGTGTGATGTGTGAGATAGCGGTGTGATGTGTGTGTGATTGCGGTGTGATGTGTGTGATAGCGGTGTGATGTGTGATAGCGGTGTGATGTGTGATAGCGGTGTGATGTGTGTGTGATAGCGGTGTGATGTGTGTGATAGCGGTGTGATGTGTGTGATAGCGGTGTGATGTGTGTGATAGCGGTGTGATGTGTGATAGCGGTGTGATGTGGGTGATGTGTGTGATAGCGGTGTGATAGCGGTGTGATGTGTGTGATAGCGGTGTGATGTGTGTGATAGCGGTGTGATGTGTGTGATAGCGGTGTGATGTGTGTGATAGCGGTGTGATGTGTGATAGCGGTGTGATGTGTGTGATGTGTGTGATAGCAGTGTGATAGCGGTGTGATGTGTGTGTGATAGCGGTGTGATGTGTGTGTGAGAGCGGTGTGATGTGTGTGATAGCGGTGTGATGTGTGAGATAGCGGTGTGATCTGTGAGATAGCGGTGTGATGTGTGTGATAGCGGTGTGATGTGTGAGATAGCGGTGTGATGTGTGTGATAGCGGTGTGATGTGTGTGATAGCGGTGTGATGTGTGTGATAGCGGTGTGATGTGTGTGTGATAGCGGTGTGATGTGTGTGATAGCGGTGTCATGTGTGATAGCGGTGTGATGTGTGTGTGATAGCGGTGTGATGTGTGTGTGATAGCGGTGTGATCTGTGAGATAGCGGTGTGATGTGTGTGATAGCGGTGTGATGTGTGTGATAGCGGTGTGATATGTGTGATAGCGGTGTGATGTGTGTGATAGCGGTGTGATGTGTGTGATAGCGGTGTGATATGTGTGTGTGATAGTGGTGTGATGTGTGTGAGAGCGGTGTGATGTGTGAGATAGCGGTGTGATGTGTGTGATAGCGGTGTGATGTGTGATAGCGGTGTGATGTGTGTGATAGCGGTGTGATGTGTGTGATAGCGGTGTGATGTGTGAGATAGCGGTGTGATCTGTGATAGCGGTGTGATGTGTGTGTGATAGCGGTGTGATGTGTGTGTGATAGCGGTGTGATGTGTGTGTGATAGCGGTGTGATGTGTGAGATAGAGGCGTGATGTGTGTGATAGAGGCGTGATGTGTGTGATAGAGGTGAGATGTTTCATAGCGGTGTGATGTGTGTGATAGCGGTGTGATGTGTGTGATAGCGGTGTGATGTGTGTGATGGCGGTGTGATGTGTGTGTGATGTGTGGGATAGAGGTGTGATGTGTGTGATAGCGGTGTGATGTGTGTGATAGCGGTGTGATGTGTGTGTGATGGCGGTGTGATGTGTGGGACAGAGGTGTGATGTGTGTGTGATAGCGGTGTGATGTGTGTGATAGCGGTGTGATGTGTGAGATAGCGGTGTGATGTGTGTGTGATAGCGGTGTGATGTGTGAGATAGCGGTGTGATGTGTGTGTGATAGCGGTGTGATGTGTGTGTGATGGCGGTGTGATGTGTGGGATAGAGGTGTGATGTGTGTGTGATAGCGGTGTGATGTGTGTGATAGCGGTGTGATGTGTGAGATAGCGGTGTGATGTGTGATAGCGGTGTGATGTGTGAGATAGCGGTGTGATGTGTGTGTGATTGCGGTGTGATGTGTGTGATAGCGGTGTGATGTGTGATATCGGTGTGATGTGTGTGATAGCGGTGTGATGTGTGAGATAGCGGTGTGATGTGTGTGTGATAGCGGTGTGATGTGTGTGATAGCGGTGTGATGTGTGTGATAGCGGTGTGATGTGTGTGATGTGTGTGATAGCGGTGTGATGTGTGTGATAGCGGTGTGATGTGTGTGATAGCGGTGTGATGTGTGTGATGTGTTTGCGATGTGTGTGTGATAGCGGTGTGATGCGTGTGATAGCGGTGTGATGTGTGTGATAGCGGTGTGATGTGTGTGATGTGTGTGTGATGTGTGTGTGATAGCAGTGTGATGTGTGTGATAGCGGTGTGATGTGTGTGATAGCGGTGTGATGTGTGTGTGATGTGTGTGTGATAGCGGTGTGATGTGTGTGTGATAGCGGTGTGATGTGTGTGATAGCGGTGGGATGTGTGTGTGATAACGGTGTGATGTGTGTGTGATAGCGGTGTGATGTGTGTGTGATAGCGGTGTGATGTGTGTGATAGCGGTGTGATGTCTGTGATAGCGGTGTGATGTGTGAGATAGCGGTGTGATGTGTGTGATAGCGGTGTGATGTGTGAGATAGCGGTGTGATGTGTGTGATAGCGGTGTGATGTGTGTGTGATAGCGGTGTGATGTGTGTGTGATAGCGGTGTGATGTGTGTGATAGCGGTGTGATGTGTGTGATAGCGGTGTAATGTGTGAGATAGCGGTGTGATGTGTGTGTGATAGCGGTGTGATGTGTGTGTGATGGCGGTGTGATGTGTGGGATAGAGGTGTGATGTGTGTGTGATAGCGGTGTGATGTGTGTGATAGCGGTGTGATGTGTGAGATAGCGGTGTGATGTGTGTGATAGCGGTGTGATGTGTGTGATAGCGGTGTGATGTGTGAGATAGCGGTGTGATGTGTGTGTGATTGCGGTGTGATGTGTGTGATAGCGGTGTGATGTGTGATAGCGGTGTGATGTGTGTGATAGCGGTGTGATGTGTGAGATAGCGGTGTGATGTGTGTGTGATAGCGGTCTGATGTGTGTGATAGCGGTGTGATGTGTGTGATGTGTTTGTGATGTGTGTGTGATAGCGGTGTGATGTGTGTGATAGCTGTGTGATGTGTGTGATAGCGGTGTGATGTGTGTGATGTGTGTGTGATGTGTGTGTGATGTGTGTGTGACAGCGGTGTGATGTGTGTGATAGCGGTGTGATGTGTGTGTGATAGCGGTGTGATGTTTGTGTGATAGCGGTGTGATGTGTGTGATAGCGGTGTGATGTGTGTGATAGCGGTGGGATGTGTGTGTGATAACGGTGTGATGTGTGTGTGATAGCGGTGTGATGTGTGTGTGATAGCGGTGTGATGTGTGATAGCGGTGTGATGTGTGATAGCGGTGTGATGTGTGTGATAGCGGTGTGATGTGTGTGATAGCGGTGTGATGTGTGATAGCAGTGTGATGTGTGTGAGAGCGGTGTGATGTGTGTGTGATAGCGGTGTGATGTGTGTTATAGTGGTGTGATGTGTGAGATAGCGGTGTGATGTGTGTGATAGCGGTGTGATGTGGGTGTGATAGCGGTGTGATGTGTGTGATAGCGGTGTGATGTGTGTGATAGCGGTGTGATGTGTGTGATAGCGGTGTGATAGCGGTGTGATGTGTGTGATAGCGGTGTGATAGCGGTGTGATGTCTGTGATAGCGGTGTGATGTGTGTGAGAGCGGTGTGATGTGTGTGAGAGCGGTGTGATGTGTGTGATAGCGGTGTGATGTGTGTGATAGCGGTGTGATGAGTGTGATGGCGGTGTCATGTGTGTGATGGCGGTGTGATGTGTGTGATAGCGGTGTGATGTGTGTGATAGCGGTGTGATGTGTGTGATAGCGGTGTGATGTGTGAGATAGCGGTGTGATGTGTGTGATAGCGGCGTGATGTGTGTGATAGCGGCGTGATGTGTGAGATAGCGGCGTGATGTGTGTGATAGCGGCGTGATGTGTGTGTGATAGCGGCGTGATGTGTGTGTGATAGCGGTGTGATGTGTGTGATAGCGGTGTGATGTGTGATAGCAGTGTGATGTGTGTGAGAGCGGTGTGATGTGTGTGTGATAGCGGTGTGATGTGTGTTATAGTGGTGTGATGTGTGAGATAGCGGTGTGATGTGTGTGATAGCGGTGTGATGTGTGTGTGATAGCGGTGTGATGTGTGTGATAGCGGTGTGATGTGTGTGATAGCGGTGTGATAGCGGTGTGATGTGTGTGATAGCGGTGTGATAGCGGTGTGATGTCTGTGATAGCGGTGTGATGTGTGTGAGAGCGGTGTGATGTGTGTGATAGCGGTGTGATGTGTGTGATAGCGGTGTGATGAGTGTGATGGCGGTGTCATGTGTGTGATGGCGGTGTGATGTGTGTGATAGCGGTGTGATGTGTGATAGCGGTGTGATGTGTGTGATAGCGGTGTGATGTGTGTGATAGCGGTGTGATGTGTGAGATAGCGGTGTGATGTGTGTGATAGCGGTGTGATGTGTGTGATAGCGGTGTGATGTGTGAGATAGCGGCGTGATGTGTGTGATAGCGGCGTGATGTGTGTGTGATAGCGGCGTGATGTGTGTGTGATAGCGGTGTGATGTGTGTGATAGCGGTGTGATGTGTGATATAGCGGTGTGATGTGTGAGATAGCGGTGTGATGTGTGTGTGATAGCGGTGTGATGTGTGTGATAGCGGTGTGATGTGTGATAGCGGTGTGATGTGTGTGATAGCGGTGTGATGTGTGAGATAGCGGTGTGATGTGTGTGTGATGTGTGTGTGATAGCGGTGTGATGTGTGTGATAGCGGTCTGATGTGTGTGATAGCGGTGTGATGTGTGTGTGATAGCGGTGTGATGTGTGTGAAAGCGGTGTGATGTGTGTGATGTGTGTGTGATGTGTGTGTGATGTGTGTGATAGCGGTGTGATGTGTGTGATGTGTGTGTGATAGTGGTGTGATGTGTGTGTGATAGCGGTGTGATGTGTGTGATAGCGGTGTGATGTGTATGATAGCGGTGTGATGTGTGTGATAGCGGTGTGATGTGTGTGATAGCGGTGTGATGTGTGTGTGATAGGGGTGTGATGTGTGTGATAGCGGTGTGATGTGTGTGATACGGTGTGATGTGTGTGATAGCGGTGTGATGTGTTTGATGTGTGTGATGTGTGTGTGATAGCGGTGTGATGTGTGATAGCAGTGTGATGTGTGTGAGAGCGGTGTGATGTGTGTGATAGCGGTGTGATGTGTGTGTGAGAGCGGTGTGATGTGTGTGATAGCGGTGTGATGTGTGTGTGATAGTGGTGTGATGTGTGTGATAGCGGTGTGATGTGTGAGATAGCGGTGTGATGTGTGTGATAGCGGTGATGTGTGTGATAGCGGTGTGATGTGTGTGTGATAGCGGTGTGATGTGTGTGATAGCGGTGTGATGTGTGTAATAGCGGTGTGATAGCGGAGTGATGTCTGTGATAGCGGTGTGATGTGTGTGAGAGCGGTGTGATGTGTGTGAGAGCGGTGTGATGTGTGATAGCGGTGTGATGTGTGTGATAGCGGTGTGATGTGTGTGATGGCAGTGTCATGTGTGTGATGGCAGTGTCGTGTGTGATTGCAGTGTGATGGCAGTGTCATGTGTGTGACGGCAGTGTGATGGCAGTGTCATGTGTGTGATGGCAGTGTCATGTGTGTGACGGCAGTGTGATGGCAGTGTCATGTGTGTGATGGCAGTGACGTGGGTGATGGCAGTGTGACGGCAGTGTCATGTGTGTGACGACAGTGTGATGGCAGTGTCATGTGTGTGACGGCAGTGTCATGTGTGTGACGTCAATGTCCTGTGTGTGATGGTAGTGTGACGGCAGTGTGATGACAGTGTCATGTGTGTGATAGCAGTGCAATGGCAGTGTCATGTGTGTGATGGTAGTGTGACGGCAGTGTCATGTGTGTGACGGCAGTGTGATGGCATTGTCATGTGTGTGATGGCAGTGTCATGTCTGTGACGGCAGTGTGATGGCAGTGTCAAGTGGGTGACGGCAGTGTGATGGCAGTGTCATGTTTGTGACGGCAGTGTGATGGCAGTGTCATGTGTGTGATGGCAGTGTGATGGCAGTGTCAGGTCTGTGATGGCAGTGTGACGGCAGTGTCATGTGTGTGACGGCAGTGTCATGTGTGTGACGGCAGTGTGATGGCAGTGTCATGTGTGTGATGGCAGTGTCATGTGTGTGACGGCAGTGTGATGGCAGTGTCATGTGTGCGATGGCAGTGTCATGTGGGTGACGGCAGTGTGATGGCAGTGTCATGTTTGTGACGGTAGTGTGATGGCAGTGTCATGTGTGTGACGGCAGTGTGATGGCAGTGTCATGTGTGTGACGGCTGTGTCATGTTTGTGACGGCAGTGTGATGGCAATGTCATGTGTGTGACGGCAGTGTCATGTTTGTGACGGCAGTGTCATGTGTGTGACGGCAGTGTGATGGCAGTGTCATGTGTGTGACGGCAGTGTGATGGCAGTGTCATGTGTGTGATGGCAGTGTGATGGCAGTGTCATGTGTGTGACGGCTGTGTCATGTTTGTGACGGCAGTGTGATGGCAGTGTCATGTTTGTGACGGCAGTGTGAAGTCAGTGTCATCTGTGTGACGGCAGTGTCATGTATGTGAAGTCAGTGTCATGTGTGTGAAGTCAGTGTCATGTGTGTGACGGCAGTGTGCTGGCAGTGTCATGTTTGTGACGGCAGTGTGAAGTCAGTGTCATCTGTGTGACGGCAGTGTCATGTGTGTGATGGCAGTGTCATGTGTGTGACGGCAGTGTGAAGTCAGTGTCATCTGTGTGACGGCAGTGTCATGTGTGTGATGGCAGTGTAATGTGTGTGACGGCAGTGTCAAGTCAGTGTCATGTGTGTGATGGCAGTGTGATGGCAATGTAATGTGTGTGACGGCAGTGTCGTGTGTGTGATGGCAGTGCAATGGCAGTGTCATGTGTGTGATGGCAGTGTGGTGGCAGTGTCATGTCTGTGATGGCAGTGTCATATGTGTGACGGCAGTGTGATGGCAGTGACATGTGTGTGATGGTAGTGTGACGGCAGTGTGATGGCAGTGTCATGTGTGTGACGGCAGTGTGATGGCAGTGTCATGTGTGTGACGGTAGTGTCATGTGTGTGACGGCAGTGTGATGGCAGTGTCATGTGGGTGACGGCAGTGTGATGGCAGTGTCATGTTTGTGACGGCAGTGTGATGGCAGTGTCATGTGTGTGATGGCAGTGTCATGTGTGTGATGGCAGTGTGATGGCAGTGTCAGGTCTGTGATGGCAGTGTCATGTGTGTGACGGCAGTGTCATGTGTGTGATGGCAGTGTCATGTGTGTGACGGCAGTGTGATGTGTGTGATGGCAGTGTCATGTGGGTGACGGCAGTGTGATGGCAGTGTCATGTTTGTGACGGCAGTGTCATGTGTGTGATGGCAGTGTGATGGCAGTGTCATGTGTGTGACGGCAGAGTGATGGCAGTGTCATGTGTGTGACGGCTGTGTCATGTTTGTGACGGCAGTGTGATGGCAATGTCATGTGTGTGACGGCAGTGTCATGTTTGTGACGGCAGTGTCATGTGTGTGACGGCAGTGTGATGGCAGTGTCATGTGTGTGACGGCAGTGTGATGATAGTGTCATGTGTGTGACGGCTGTGTCATGTTTGTGACGGCAGTGTGATGGCAGTGTCATGTTTGTGACGGCAGTGTGAAGTCAGTGTCATCTGTGTGACGGCAGTGTCATGTGTGTGAAGTCAGTGTCATGTGTGTGATGACAGTGTCATGTGTGTGACGGCAGTGTGCTGGCAGTGTCATGTTTGTGACGGCAGTGTGAAGTCAGTGTCATCTGTGTGACGGCAGTGTCATGTGTGTGATGGCAGTGTCATGTGTGTGACGGCAGTGTGAAGTCAGTGTCATGTGTGTGATGGCAGTGTGATGGCAATGTCATGTGTGTGACGGCAGTGTCATGTGTGTGACGGCAGTGTGATGGCAGTGTCATGTGTGTGACTGCAGTGTGATGGCAATGTCATGTGTGTGACGGCAGTGTCATGTGTGTGACGGCAGTGTCATGTGAGGCAGATTTACATCTATTCTCACACATTTGTGTTCATTACAAGTTAGATTGTTAATTAGGACAATAAAAGGACAGATATAAAGGAAAATCATGAAATGATACAGTGCGATACAGAGTTATAGTCTGACACCATGATACACTGACACTGACAACATAATAGTACACTGACAGTGTGACACCATGATACACTGACACTGACAACATAATAGTACACTGACACTGTGACACCATGATACACTGACACTGACAACATAATAGTACACTGACACTGTGACAACATAATAGTACACTGACACTGTGACACCGTGATACACTGATACTGTGACACCATGATACAACGTGACACCATGATACACTGACACTGTGACACCATAATACACTGACACTGTGACAACATAATAGTACACTGACACTGTGACACCGTGATACACCGACACTGTGACACCATGATACAACGTGACACCATGATACACTGACACTGTGACACCATAATACACTGACACTGTAACCCCATGATACACCGTGGTACACTGACACTGTGACACCATGATACACCGTGACACCATGATACACTGACACTGTGACACCATGATACACTGACACTGTGACACCATGATACACCGTGACACCATGATACACTGACACTGTGACACCATGATACACTGACACTGTGACACCATGATACACCGTGATACACTGGCACTGTGACACAGTGATACAACGTGACACCATGATACACTGACACTGTGACACCATAATAGTGCACTGACACTGTGACACCATGATACACCGTGATACACTGACACTGTGTCACCATGATACACTGACACTGTGACACCATGATACACTGACACTGTGACACCATGATACACCGTGATACACTGGCACTGTGACACCGTGATACAACGTGACACCATGATACACTGACTCTGCGACACCATAATAGTACACTGACACTGTGACACCATGATACACCGTGATACACTGACACTGTAACATCATGATACAGCGTGACACCATGATACACTGACACTGTGACACCATGATACAGCGTGACACTATGATACACTGACAATGTGACACCATGATACACGGACGCTGTGACACCATGATACACTGACACTGTGACACCATGATACAATGTGAAACCATGATATACTGACACTGTGACACCATAATAGTACACTGACACTGTGACACCATGATACACCGACACTGTGACACCATGATACAACATGACACCATGATACACTGACACTGTGACACCATAATAGTACACTGACACTGTGACACCGTGATACACCGACACTGTGACACCATGATACAACGTGACACCATGATACACTGACACTGTGACACCATAATACACTGACACTGTAACACCATGATACACCGTGGTACACTGACACTGTGACACCATGATACACCGTGACACCATGATACACTGACACTGTGACACCATGATACACCGTGACACCATGATACACCGTGACACCATGATACACTGACACTGTGACACCATGATACACCGTGATACACTGGCACTGTGACAGAGTGATACAACGTGACACCATGATACACTGACACTGTGACACCATAATAGTGCACTGACACTGTGACACCATGATACACCGTGATACACTGACACTGTGTCACCATGATACACTGACACTGTGACACCATGATACACTGACACTGTGACACCATGATACACCGTGATACACTGGCACTGTGACACCGTGATACAACGTGACACCATGATACACTGACTCTGCGACACCATAATAGTACACTGACACTGTGACACCATGATACATCGTAATACACTGACACTGTGACATCATGATACAGCGTGACACCATGATACACTGACACTGTGACACCATGATACAGCGTGACACTATGATACACTGACACTGTGACACCATGATACACGGACGCTGTGACACCATGATACACTGACTCTGTGACACCATGATACAATGTGAAACCATGATATACTGACACTGTGACACCATAATAGTACACTGACACTGTGACACCATGATACACCGACACTGTGACACCATGATACAACATGACACCATGATACACTGACACTGTGACACCATAATAGTACACTGACACTGTGACACCGTGATACACTGACACTGTGACATCATGATACAGCATGAAACCATGATACACTGACACTGTGACACCATGATACAATGTGACATTGTGACACCATGATACACTGACACTGTGACACCATGATACACCGTGATACACTGACACTGTGACACCATGATACGTGACACCATGATACACTGACACTGTGACACCAAAATAGTACACTGACACTGTGACACCGTGATACACTGACACTGTGACATCATAATACAGCGTGACACCATGATACACTGACACTGTGACACCATGATACACCGTGACACCATGATACACTGACACTGTGACACCATGATACACCGTGATACACTGGCACTGTGACACAGTGATACAACGTGACACACTGACACTGTGACACCATAATAGTGCACTGACACTGTGACACCATGATACACTGTGATACACTGACACTGTGTCACCATGATACACTGACACTGTGACACCATGATACACTGACACTGTGACACCATGATACACCATGATACACTGGCACTGTGACACCGTGATACAACGTGACACCATGATACACTGACTCTGCGACACCATAATAGTACACTGACACTGTGACACCATGATACACCGTGATACACTGACACTGTGACATCATGATACAGCGTGACACCATGATACACTGACACTGTGACACCATGATACAGCGTGACACTATGATACACTGACACTGTGACACCATGATACATGGACGCTGTGACACCATGATACACTGACACTGTGACACCATGATACAATGTGAAACCATGATATACTGACACTGTGACACCATAATAGTACACTGACACTGTGACACCATGATACACCGACACTGTGACACCATGATACAACATGACACCATGATACACTGACACTGTGACACCATAATAGTACACTGACACTGTGACACCGTGATACACTGACACTGTGACATCATGATACAGCATGAAACCATGATACACTGACACTGTGACACCATGATACAATGTGACATTGTGACACCATGATACACTGACACTGTGACACCATGATACACTGTGATACACTGACACTGTGACACCATGACACGTGACACCATGATACACTGACACTGTGACACCAAAATAGTACACTGACACTGTGACACCGTGATACACTGACACTGTGACATCATAATACAGCGTGACACCATGATACACTGACACTGTGACACCATGATACACCGTGACACCATGATACACTGACACTGTGACACCATGATACACTGACACTGTGACACCATGATACACCGTGATACACTGGCACTGTGACACAGTGATACAACGTGACACCATGATACACTGACACTGTGACACCATAATAGTGCACTGACACTGTGACACCATGATACACCGTGATACACTAACACTGTGTCACCATGATACACTGACACTGTGACACCATGATACACTGACACTGTGACACCATGATACACCGTGATACACTGGCACTGTGACACCGTGATACAACGTGACACCATGATACACTGACTCTGCGACACCATAATAGTACACTGACACTGTGACACCATGATACACCGTGATACACTGACACTGTGACATCATGATAGAGCGTGACACCATGATACACTGACACTGTGACACCATGATACAGCGTGACACTATGATACACTGACACTGTGACACCATGATACACGGACGCTGTGACACCATGATACACTGACACTGTGACACCATGATACAATGTGAAACCATGATATACTGACACTGTGACACCATAATAGTACACTGACACTGTGACACCATGATACACCGACACTGTGACACCATGATACAACATGACACCATGATACACTGACACTGTGACACCATAATAGTACACTGACACTGTGACACCGTGATACACTGACACTGTGACATCATGATACAGCATGAAACCATGATACACTGACACTGTGACACCATGATACAATGTGACATTGTGACACCATGATACACTGACACTGTGACACCATGATACACCGTGATACACTGACACTGTGACACCATGATACGTGACACCATGATACACTGACACTGTGACACCAAAATAGTACACTGACACTGTGACACCGTGATACACTGACACTGTGACATCATAATACAGCGTGACACCATGATACACTGACACTGTGACACCATGATACAATGTGACACCATGATACACTGACACTGTGACACCATGATTCAGCATGACACCATGATACACTGACACTGTGACACCATAATAGTACACTGACACTGTGACACCATGATACACAGTGATACACTGACACTGTGACACCATGATACACTGACACTATGACACCATGATACACTGACACTGTGACACCATAATAGTACACTGACACTGTGACACCATGATACACCGTGATACACTGACACTGTGACACCATGATACAACGTGACACCATGATACACTGACACTGTGACACCATAATAGTACACTGACACTGTGACACCGTGATACACTGACACTGTGACATCATAATACAGCGTGACACCATGATACACTGACAATGTGACACCATGATACACTGTGACACCATGATTCAGCATGACACCATGATACACTGACACTGTGACACCATAATAGTACACTGACACTGTGACACCATGATACACCGTGATACACTGACACTGTGACATCATGATACAGCGTGACACCATGATACACTGACACTATGACACACTGACACTGTGACACCATGATACAATGTGACACCATGATACACTGACAATGTGACACCATGATGCACTGACACTGTGACACCATGATACAGCGTGACACCATGATACACTGACACTGTGACACCATGATACACTGACACTGTGACACCATGATACAGCATGACACCATGATACACTGACACTGTGACACCATGATACACTGACACTGTGACACTATGATACAGCGTGACACCATGATACACTGACACTGTGACACCATGATACAGCGTGACACCATGATACACTGACACCATGATACAATGTGACACCATGATACACTGACACTGTGACACCGTGATACACTGACACTGTGACACCATGATACACTGACACTGTGACACCATGATACACCGACACTGTGACACCATGATACAATGTGACACCATGATACACTGACACAGTGACACCATAATAGTACACTGACACTGTGACACCATGATACACCATGACACTGTGACAGCATGATACACTGACACTGTGACACCATGATACACTGACACTGTGACACCATAATAGTACACTGACACTGTGACACCATGATACACCATGATGCACTGACACTATGACACCATGATACAATGTGAAACCATGATATACTGACACTATGACACCATGATACAATGTGAAACCATGATATACTGACACTGTGACACCATGATACACTGACACTGTGACACCATGATAGTACACTGACACTGTGACACCATGATACAACGTAACACCATGATACACTGACACAGTGACACCATAATAGTACACTGACACTGTGACACCATGATACACCGTGATAAATTGACACTGTGACATCATGATACAGCGTAACACCATGATACACTGACAATGTGACACCATGATACAATGTGACACCATGATACACTGATTCTGTGACTCCATGATGCACTGACACTGTGACACCATGATACAGCGTGACACCATGATACACTGACACTGTGACACCATGATACAGCGTGACACCATGATACACTGACACTGTGACACCATGATACACTGACACTGTGACACTATGATACAGCGTGACACCATGATACACTGACACTGTGACACCATGATACAATGTGACACCATTATACACTGACACTGTGACACCATGATACAGCGTAACACCATGATACTGACACTGTGTCACCATGATACAATGTGAAACCATGATATACTGACACTGTGACACCATGATACACTGACACTGTGACACCATGATACACCGACACTGTGACACCATGATACAACGTGACACCATGATACACTGACACAGTGACACCATAATAGTACACTGACACTGTGACACCATGATACACTGATACTGTGACACCATGATACACTGACACTGTGACACCATGATACACAGTGATACACTGACACTGTGACACCATGATACAATGTGACACCATGATACACTGACACTGTAACACCATAATAGTACACTGACACTGTGACACCATGATACACCGTGATACACTGACACTGTGACACCATGATACAATGTGAAACCATGATATACTGACACTGTGACACCATGATACACTGACACTGTGACACCATGATAGTACACTGACACTGTGACACCATGATACACCGACACTGTGACACCATGATACAACGTGACACCATGATACACTGACACAGTGATACCATAATAGTACACTGACACTGTGACACCATGATACAACGTGATAAACTGACACTGTGACATCATGATACAGCGTGACACCATGATACACTGACAATGTGACACCATGATACACTGACACTGTGACACCATGATACAATGTGACACCATGATACACTGACACTGTGACACCGTGATACAACGTGACACCATGATACACCGTGATACACTGACACTGTGACACCATGATACAACGTGACACCATGATACACTGACACTGTGACACCATAATAGTACACTGACACTGTGACACCATGATACACCGTGATACACTGACACTGTGACATCATGATACAGCGTGACACCATGATACACTGACACTGTGACACCATGATACAATGTAACACCATGATACACTGACACTGTGACACCATGATTCAGCATGACACCATGATACACTGATACTGTGACACCATAATAATACACTGACACTGTGACACCATGATACACCGTGATACACTGTGACATCATGATACAGCGTGACACCATGATACACTGACACTGTGACACCATGATACACTGACACTGTGCCACCATGATACAGCATGACACCATGATACACTGACACTGTGATACCATGATACACTGACACTGTGACACCATGATACACTGACACCATGATACAATGTGACACCATGATACACTGAAACACCATGATACAGCGTGACACCATGATACACTGACGCTGTGACACCATGATACACTGACGCTGTGACACCATGATACACTGACACTGTGACACCATGATACAATGTGAAACCATGATATACTGACACTGTGACACCATGATACACTGACACTGTGACACCATGATACACTGACACTGTGACACCATAATAGTACACTGATACTGTGACACCATGATACACCGTGATACACTGACACTGTGACACCATGATTCAATGTGACACCATGATACACTGACACTGTGACACCATGATACACTGACACTGTGACACCATGATACAGCGTGACACCATGATACACTGACACTGTGGCACCATAATAGTACACTGACACTGTGACACCATGATACACTGACACTGTGACACCATGATACACTGACACTATGATACACTGACGCTGTGACACCATGATACACTGATACTGTGACACCATGATACACCGTGATACACTGACACTGTGACATCATGATACACTGACACTGTGACACCATGATACACTGACACTGTGTCACCATGATACAATGTGACACCATGATACACTGACACTGTGACACCATGATACAGCGTGACACCATGATCCACTGACACTGTGACACCATGATCCACTGACACTGTGACACCATGATACACTGACACTGTGACACCATTATACAGCGTGACACTATGATACACTGACACTGTGACACCATGATACACTGACACTGGGACACCATGATACAGCGTGACACCATGATACACTGACACTGTGACACCATGATACAGCGTGACACCATGATACACTGACACTGTGACACCATGATACACTGACACTGTGACACCATGATCCACTGACACTGTGACACCATGATACACTGACACTGTGACACCATGATACAGCGTGACACCATGATACACTGACATTGTGACACCATAATAGTACACTGACACTGTGACACCATGATACACTGACACCATGATACAGCGTGACACCATGATACACTGACACTGTGACACCATGATACACTGACACTGTGACACCATGATACAGCGTGACACCATGATACACTGACACTGTGACACCATGATACAGCATGACACCATGATACACTGACGCTGTGACACCATGATACACTGATGCTGTGACACCATGATACACTGACACTGTGACACCATGATACAATGTGAAACCATGATATACTGACACTGTGACACCATGATACACTGACACTGTTACACCATGATACAATGTGAAACCATGATATACTGACACTGTGACACCATGATACACTGACACTGTGACACCATGATACACTGACACTGTGACACCATAATAGTACACTGATACTGTGACACCATGATACACCGTGATACACTGACACTGTGACACCATGATTCAATGTGACACCATGATACACTGACACTGTGACACCATGATACAGCGTGACACGATGATTCACTGACACTGTGACACCATAATAGTACACTGACACTGTGACACCATGATACACTGACACTATGATACACTGACGCTGTGACACCATGATACACTGATACTGTGACACCATGATACACCGTGATACACTGACACTGTGACATCATGATACACTGACACTGTGACACCATAATAGTACACTGATACTGTGACACCATGATACACCGTGATACACTGACACTGTGACACCATGATTCAATGTGACACCATGATACACTGACACTGTGACACCATGATACACTGACACTGTGACACCATGATACAGCGTGACACCATGATACACTGACACTGTGACACCATAATAGTACACTGACACTGTGACACCATGATACACTGACACTGTGACACCATGATACACTGACACTGTGACACCATGATACACTGACACTATGATACACTGACACTGTGACACCATGGTACACTGATACTGTGACACCATGATACACCGTGATACACTGACACTGTGACATCATGATACACTGACACTGTGACACCATGATACACTGACACTGTGTCACCATGATACAATGTGACACCATGATACACTGACACTGTGACACCATGATACAGCGTGACACCATGATCCACTGACACTGTGACACCATGATCCACTGACACTGTGACACCATGATACACTGACACTGTGACACCATGATACAGCGTGACACCATGATACACTGACACTGTGACACCATGATACAGCGTGACACCATGATACACTGACACTGTGACACCATGATACAGCGTGACACCATGATCCACTGACACTGTGACACCATGATACACTGACACTGTGACACCATGATCCACTGACACTGTGACACCATGATACACTGACACTGTGACACCATGATACAGCGTGACACCATGATACACTGACACTGTGACACCATAATAGTACACTGACACTGTGACACCATGATACACTGACACCATGATACAGCGTGACACCATGATACACTGACACTGTGACACCATGATACACTGACACTGTGTCACCATGATACAATGTGACACCATGATACACTGACACTGTGACACCATGATACAGCGTGACACCATGATACACTGACACTGTGACACCATGATACAGCATGACACCATGATACACTGACACTGTGACACCATAATACACTGACACCATGATACACTGTCACTGTGACACCATGATACAGCGTGACACCATGATACACTGACACTGTGACACCATGATACACTGACGCTGTGATACGATGTGACACTATGATACACTGACATTGTGATATAATTTGACACCAAGTTATACTGACACTATATTACAGTAACTGTGTTGTGACACTATGATACACCGACACGATCAGACAGTGACACCTGATAAAATATATAGCTATACTGTGTGTGTGTGTGTATGTATGTATATACAGTCAGGTGCATAAATATTGGGACATTGACAGAATTTTCATATTTTGGCCTCTATTCACCACCACAATGGCTTTGAAATGAAACAAACAAGATGTGCTTTACCTGCAGACTTTCAGATTTAATTTGAGGGTAATTAAATCCAAATCAGGTGAACGGTGTAGGAATTACAACGGTTTCTATATGTGCCTCACACTTTTTAAGGGGCCAAAAGTAATGGGACTATCAACTCAAAAGCTATTTCATGGACAGGTGTGGGCTATTCCCTCGTTATTTCATTATTATTAAGCAGGTAAAAGGTCTGGAGTTGATTCTAGGTGTGACATTTGCATTTGGAATCAGTTGCTGTCGACTCTCAATATGAGATCCAAAGAGCTGTCACTATCAGTGAAGCAAGCCATCATTAGGCTGAAAAATCAAAACAAACCCATCAGAGAGATAGCAAAAACATTAGGTGTGGCCAAATCAACTGTTTGGAACATTCTTAAAAAGAAAGAATGCACCGGAGAGCTCAGCAACACCAAAAGACCCGGAAGACCACGGAAAACAACTGTGGTGGATAACAGAAGAATTATTTCCCTGGTAAAGAAAAACCCCTTCACAACAGTTGGCCAAATCAAGAACACTCTCCAGGAGGTAGATGTATATATGTCAAAGTCAACAATCAAGACAAGACTTCACAAGAGTGAATATAGAGGGTTCACCACAAGATGTAAACCATTGATGAGCCACAAAAACAGGAAGACCAGATTAGAGTTTGCCAAACAACATCTAAAAAAGCCATTACAGTTCTGGAACAACATCCTATGGACAGATGAGACAAAGATCCACTTGTACCAGAGTGATGGGAAGAGAAGAGTATGGAGAAGGAAAGAAACTGCTCATGATCCAAAACATACCACCTCATCAGTGAAGCATGGTGGTGGTAGTGTCATGGCGTGGGCATGTATGGCTGCCAATGGAACTGGTTCCCTTGTATTTATTGATGATGTGACTGCTGACAAAAGCAGCAGAATGAATTCTGAAGTGTTTCAGGCAATATTATATGCTCATATTCAGTCAAATGCTTCAGAACTCATTGGACGGCGCTTCACAGTGCAGATGGACAATGACCCGAAGCATACTGCAAAAGCAACCAAAGAGTTTTTTAAGGCTAAAAGTGGAATGTTATGCAATGGCCAAGTCAATCCCCTGACCTGAATCTGATTGAGCATGCATTTCACTTGATGAAGACAAAACTGAAGGGAAAATGCCCCAAGAACAAGCAGGAACTGAAGACATTTGCAGTAGAGGCCTGGCAGAGCATCACCAGGGATGAAACCCAGCGTCTGGTGATGTCTATGCGTTCCAGACTTCAGGCTGTAATTGCCTGCAAAGGATTTGCAACAAAGTATTAAAAAGTGAAAGTTAGATTTAGGATTGTTTAGTTTGTCCCATTACTTTTGGCCCCTTAAAAAGTGGGAGGCACATATAGAAACCATTGTTATTCCTACACCGTTCACCTGATTTGGATGTAATTACCCTCAAATTAAATCTGAAAGTCTGCAGGTAAATCACATCTTGTTTGTTTCATTTCAAAACCATTGTGGTGGTGACTAGAGGCCAAAATATGACAATTCTGTCAATGTCCCAATATTTATGCACCTGACTGTATATATATATATTAGATTTATATAATTATATCTAGTGACTTTTCTTCCAGATGAACCGGCCAATTCAGGTGAAACCGGCAGACAGCGAGAGTCGAGGAGGTAGATATCTTTTACTAAGCTGTAACCATCTCCTCCTGTATATATCACCCAACCTCTTATAGTTATCTCACATCACCTCCTGTATATATCACCCGTCCTCTTATAGTTATCTCACATCTCCTCCTGTATATATCACCCATCCTCTTATAGTTATCTCACATCTCCTCATGTATATATCACCCGTCCTCTTATAGTTATCTCACATCTCCTCCTGTATATCTCACCCACCCTTTTACAGTTATCTCACATCTCCTCCTGTATATATCACCCGTCCTCTTATAGTTATCTCACATCTCCTCCTGTATATATCTCCTGTATATATCACCCGTCCTCTTACAGTTATCTCACATCTCCTCCTGTATATATCACCCATCCTCTTATAGTTATCTCACATCTCCTCCTGTATATATCACCCATCCTCTTATAGTTATCTCACATCTCCTCCTGTATATATCACCCATCCTCTTATAGTTATCTCACATCTCCTCCTGTATATATCACCCGTCCTCTTATAGTTATCTCACATCTCCTCCTGTATATATCACCCGTCCTCTTATAGTTATCTCACATCTCCTCCTGTATATATCACCCGTCCTCTTATAGTTATCTCACATCTCCTCCTGTATATATCACCCGTCCTCTTATAGTTATCTCACATCTCCTCCTGTATATATCACCCGTCCTCTTATAGTTATCTCACATCTCCTCCTGTATATCTCACCCACCCTCTTACAGTTATCTCACATCTCCTCCTGTATATATCACCCACCTTCTTAAAGTTATCTCACATCTCCTCCTGTATATATCACCCGTCCTCTTACAGTTATCTCACATCTCCTCCTGTATATATCACCCGTCCTCTTACAGTTATCTCACATCTCCCGCATACAGACCATGGCCTATATTACATTCCTGGTATATGATATAATCTCCCTTCTCTCCGCCCTGTACAGAGGACCGGAAGCTGTTTGTCGGGATGCTGGGGAAACAGCAGACAGATGAGGACGTGCGGAGAATGTTTGAACCCTTTGGGAATATTGATGAATGTACGGTTCTGCGGGGGCCAGATGGGACCAGCAAAGGTGTGTCTATCACATCTAGCATAGACTATAGCAGGCCTCTGATATACAGCTGTGTAGTTCCTCTGTCTGTAAGGCTCATTTACCCTGTACATACTAACTGCAGTCTGCGTCACAGCAACCAATCAGGGCCTAGGTTACTTCTGCCTTAGGTAAGTTAGAGAATGGCTCTGTGCGGGTAGAGTTTGCTTCTCTCCCTATATCATTAGAGCGACGCATTTCACACTTTGGCAGAGTAGTGCATTTCTAGGGCCTAGGTTACTTCTGCCTTGGGTAAGTTAGAGAATGGCTCTGTGCAGGTAGAGTATGCTTCTCTCCCTATATCATTAGAGCGTCGCATTTCACACTTTTGCAGAGTAGCGCATTTCTAGGGCCTAGGTTACTTCTGCCTTGGGTAAGTTAGAGAATGGCTCTGTGCGGATAGAGTTTGCTTCTCTCCCTATATCATTAGAGCGACGCATTTCACACTTTGGCAGAGCAGCGCATTTCTAGGGCCTAGGTTACTTCTGCCTTGGGTATGTTAGAGAATGGCTCTGTGCGGGTAGAGTTTGCTTCTCTCCCTATATCATTAGAGCAACGCATTCACACTTTGACAGAGTAGCGCATTTCTAGGGCCTAGGTTACTTCTGCCTTGGGTAAGTTAGAGAATGGCTCTGTGCGGATAGAGTTTGCTTCTCTCCCTATATCATTAGAGAGACGCATTTCACACTTTGGCAGAGCAGCGCATTTCTAGGGCCTAGGTTACTTCTGCCTTTGGTAAGTTAGAGAATGGCTCTGTGCGGGTAGAGTTTGCTTCTCTCCCTATATCATTAGAGCAACGCATTTCACACTTTTGGCAGAGCAGCGTGTTTCTAGGGCCTAGGTTACTTCTGCCTTTGGTAAGTTAGAGAATGGCTCTGTGCGGGTAGAGTTTGCTTCTCTCCTTATATCATTAGAGAGACGCATTTCACACTTTTGGCAGAGCAGCGCGTTTCTAGGGCCTAGGTTACTTCTGCCTTGGGTAAGTTAGAGAATGGCTCTGTGCGGGTAGAGTTTGCTTCTCTCCCTATATCATTAGAGCGACGCATTTCACACTTTGGCAGAGTAGTGCATTTCTAGGGCCTAGGTTACTTCTGCCTTGGGTAAGTTAGAGAATGGCTCTGTGCGGGTAGAGTTTGCTTCTCTCCCTATATCATTAGAGAGACGCATTTCACACTTTGGCAGAGCAGCGCATTTCTAGGGCCTAGGTTACTTCTGCCTTTGGTAAGTTAGAGAATGGCTCTGTGCGGGTAGAGTTTGCTTCTCTCCTTATATCATTAGAGAGACGCATTTCACACTTTTGGCAGAGCAGCGCGTTTCTAGGGCCTAGGTTACTTCTGCCTTGGGTAAGTTAGAGAATGGCTCTGTGCGGGTAGAGTTTGCTTCTCTCCCTATATCATTAGAGCGACGCATTTCACACTTTTGGCAGAGCAGCGTGTTTCTAGGGCCTCTTGCTCAATCTAGCAGAGAAACATGTAACACAGACGGTCTGATCTCCTGGTTACAGGACTACAGAAATGAGGATAAGTGACGCAGTATTTTATAACAAGCCGGAATAGTTTTAGCTTAATGAACAGCATGGTTTCAAGGCTGACGGAGGCTGGATGGGACATTGTAACCACAGAGAATGAGCCTCCTCCCTCACACAGGCCTCTGAGTGATTGGTGTAGGGTATACAGTGATGAGCTAGACTATATACTGAGCAGCAGACACCCCCAATGCCTGTGATCACTGTGCTGTGCTGTATTGCTGTGCTGTCAGCGTGTTATGTAGTAATGTGGTATCTCCCATACTTAGGTTGTGCATTTGTGAAGTTTCAGACACACACAGAAGCTCAGGCTGCCATTAATACTCTGCATGGAAGCCGGACCCTGCCGGTAAGACCAGACGTGTCTCCATTACCTGCCAGCCATGTGTGTTGTGTGTGTGTGGTCACTACATGTATAGAATATGGACGTACGTCCCCTGAATACGGTGTTTGGAAGCAGCTCTGGGAGGGAGTAATATAGAGATTGTGGGGTTTTACCATTATTCACCTATCAGTGTCTAGTAATATATTAGTATATAGTGATTGTGCTGCCAGTCACCGCTGCAGGTACAGGCTGTTCTATGTCAGTGCTGCCCCCTAGTGGCTGACTGTGTGATGTGCTGTGTGTATTATAAATATTACCTGATGATGTCACTGCTTATAGTACATCTGTCTGCATCACAGGGCAATAATACAGAACCCCCTGATAGAGACCAGGTCTGTGCAACAATGATGTACATTATCACAGCCCGAGATACAGATACACACTGAGAACTGTTACTCATGTACTCTGATGTGTATAATATAACAGTATTCTCTGTACTATGTGTAATATAACAGTATACTCTGTGCTGTGTGTGTAATATGACAGTATACTCTGTGCTGTGTGTGTAATATGATAGTATACTCTGTGCTGTGTGTGTAATATGACAGTATACTATGTGCTGTGTGTGTAATATGACAGTATACTCTGTGCTGTGTGTGTAATGTGACAGTATACTCTGTGCTGTGTGTGTAATATGACAGTATACTCTGTGCTGTGTGTGTGTAATATGATAGTATACTCTGTGGTGTGCTGTGTGTGTAATATGATAGTATACTCTGTGCTGTGTGTGTAATATGACAGTATACTCGGTGCTGTGTGTGTAATATGACAGTATACACTGTGCTCTGTGTGTGTGTGTGTGTGTGTGTGTGTGTAATATGATAGTATACTCTGTGCTGTGTGTGTAATATGACAGTATACTATGTGCTGTGTGTGTAATATGACAGTATACTATGTGCTGTGTGTAATATGATAGTATACTCTGTGCTGTGTGTGTAATATGATAGTATACTCTGTGCTGTGTGTGTACTATGACAGTATACTATGTGCTGTGTGTGTAATATGACAGTATACTCTGTGCTGTGTGTGTAATGTGACAGTATACTCTGTGCTGTGTGTGTAATATGACAGTATACTCTGTGCTGTGTGTGTGTAATATGATAGTATACTCTGTGCTGTGTGTGTAATATGACAGTATACTCTGTGCTGTGTGTGTAATATGACAGTATACACTGTGCTCTGTGTGTGTGTGTGTGTGTGTGTGTGTGTGTGTGTGTGTGTGTGTGTGTGTGTGTAATATGATAGTATACTCTGTGCTGTGTGTGTAATATGACAGTATACTATGTGCTGTGTGTGTAATATGACAGTATACTATGTGCTGTGTGTAATATGATAGTATACTATGTACTGTGTGTGTAATATGACAGTATACTATGTGCTGTGTGTGTAATATGACAGTATACTCTGTGCTGTGCTTGTAATATGATAGTATACTTTGTGCTGTGTGTGTGTAATATGACAGTATACTCTGTGCTGTGTGTGTGTAATATGACAGTATAATATGTGCTGTGTGTATAATATGATAGTATACTATGTGCTGTGTGTGTAATATGACAGTATACTCTGTGCTGTGCGTGAAATATGACAGTATACTCTGTGCTGTGTGTGTAATATGATAGTATACTCTGTGCTGTGTGTGTAATATGACAGTATACTATGTGCTGTGTGTGTAATATGACAGTATACTATGTGCTGTATGTGTAATATGATAGTATACTATGTGCTGTGCTGTGTGTGTAATATGATCGTATACTCTGTGCTGTGTGTGTAATATGACAGTATACTCTGTGCTGTGTGTGTAATATGATAGTATACTCTGTGCTGTGCTGTGTGTGTAATATGACAGTATACTATGTGCTGTGTGTGTAATATGACAGTATACTATGTGCTGTGCTGTGTGTGTAATATGATCGTATACTATGTGCTGTGTGTTTAATATGACAGTATACTCTGTGCTGTGTGTGTAATATGACAGTATACTCTCTGTGCTGTATGTGTGTAATATGACAGTATACTATGTGCTGTGTGTGTAATATGACAGTATACTATGTGATGTGTGTGTAATGTGACAGTATACTATGTGCTGTGTGTGTAATATGACAGTATACTATGTGCTGTGTGTGTAATATGACAGTATACTATGTGCTGTGTGTGTAATATGATAGTATACTCTGTGCTGTGTGTGTAATATGACAGTATATTCTGTGCTGTGTGTGTAATATGACAGTATACTATGTGCTGTGTGTGTAATATGACAGTATACTATGTGCTGTGTGTGTAATATGACAGTATATTCTGTGCTGTGTGTGTAATATGACAGTATACTATGTGCTGTGTGTGTAATATGACAGTATACTCTGTGCTGTGTGTGTAATATGACAGTATACTATGTGCTGTGTGTGTAATATGACAGTATACTCTGTGCTGTGTGTGTAATATGACAGTATACTCTGTGCTGTGTGTAATATGTGCTGTGCTGTGTGTGTAATATGACAGTATACTCTGTGCTGTGTGTAATATGTGCTGTGCTGTGTGTGTATAATATGACAGTATACTATGTGCTGTGCGTGTAATATGACAGTATACTATGTGCTGTGTGTGTAATATGACAGTATACTCTGTGCTGTGTGTAATATGTGCTGTGCTGTGTGTGTAATATGACAGTATACTCTGTGCTGTGTGTAATATGTGCTGTGCTGTGTGTGTATAATATGACAGTATACTATGTGCTGTGCGTGTAATATGACAGTATACTATGTGCTGTGCGTGTAATATGACAGTATACTCTGTGCTGTGTGTAATATGACAGTATACTCTGTGCTGTGTGTAATATGTGCTGTGCTGTGTGTTTAATATGACAGTATACTCTGTGCTGTGCTGTGCGTGTAATATGACAGTATACTCTGTGCTGTGCGTGTAATATGACAGTATACTCTGTGCTGTGCGTGTAATATGACAGTATACTATGTGCTGTGCGTGTAATATGACAGTATACTATGTGCTGTGCGTGTAATATGACAGTATACGCTGTGCTGTGTGTGTAATATAACAGTATACTCTGTGCTGTGTGTGTGTAATATGACAGTATACTATGTGCTGTGTGTGTGTAATATGACAGTATACTATGTGCTGTGTGTGTAATATGACAGTATACTATGTGCTGTGTGTGTAATATGACAGTATACTCTGTGCTGTGTGTAATATGATCGTATACTCTGTGCTGTGTGTGTAATATGATAGTATACTATGTGCTGTGTGTGTAATATGACAGTATACTATGTGCTGTGCTGTGTGTGTAATATGACAGTATACTCTGTGCTGTGTGTGTAATATGACAGTATACTCTGTGCTGTGTGTAATATGATAGTATACTCTGTGCTGTGTGTGTAATATGACAGTATACTCTGTGCTGTGTGTGTAATATGACAGTATACTCTGTGCTGTGTGTGTAATATGATAGTATACTCTGTGCTGTGTGTGTAATATGATAGTATACTCTGTGCTGTGTGTGTAATATGACAGTATACTCTGTGCTGTGTGTGTAATATGATAGTATACTCTGTGCTGTGTGTGTAATATGACAGTATACTCTGTGCTGTGTGTGTAATATGACAGTATATTCTGTGCTGTGCGTGTAATATGACAGTATACTATGTGCTGTGCGTGTAATATGACAGTATACTATGTGCTGTGTGTGTGTAATATGACAGTATACTATGTGCTGTGTGTGTGTAATATGACAGTATACTATGTGCTGTGCTGTGTCTGTAATATGACAGTATACTATGTGCTGTGTGTGTAATATGACAGTATACTATGGTCTGTGTGTGTAATATGACAGTATACTCTGTGCTGTGTGTGTAATATGACAGTATACTCTGTGCTGTGTGTGTGTAATATGACAGTATACTCTGTGCTGTGTGTGTAATATGACAGTATACTATGTGCTGTGTGTTTAATATGACAGTATACTCTGTGCTGTGTGTGTAATATGACAGTATACTCTGTGCTGTGTGTGTAATATGACAGTATACTCTGTGCTGTGTGTGTGTAATATGACAGTATATTCTGTGCTGTGCGTGTAATATGACAGTATACTATGTGCTGTGTGTGTAATATGACAGTATACTATGTGCTGTGTGTGTAATATGACAGTATACTATGTGCTGTGTGTGTAATATGATCGTATACTATGTGCTGTGTGTGTAATATGACAGTATACTCTCTGTGCTGTATGTGTGTAATATGACAGTATACTATGTGCTGTGCTGTGTGTGTAATATGACAGTATACTATGTGCTGTGTGTGTAATATGACAGTATACTATGTGCTGTGCTGTGTGTGTAATATGATCTTATACTATGTGCTGTGTGTGTGATATGACAGTATACTCTGTGCTGTGTGTGTAATATGATAGTATACTTTGTGCTGTGCTGTGTGTGTAATATGACAGTATACTATGTGCTGTGTGTGTAATATGACAGTATACTATGTGCTGTGCTGTGTGTGTAATATGATCGTATACTATGTGCTGTGTGTTTAATATGACAGTATACTCTGTGCTGTGTGTGTAATATGACAGTATACTCTGTGCTGTGTGTGTAATATGACAGTATACTATGTGCTGTGTGTGTAATATGACAGTATACTATGTGCTGTGTGTGTAATATGACAGTATACTCTGTTCTGTGTGTGTAATATGACAGTATACTCTGTGCTGTGTGTGTAATATGACAGTATACTATGTGCTGTGTGTGTAATATGACAGTATACTCTCTGTGCTGTATGTGTGTAATATGACAGTATACTATGTGCTGTGTGTGTAATATGACAGTATACTATGTGCTGTGTGTGTAATATGACAGTATACTCTGTGCTGTGTGTGTAATATGACAGTATACTATGTGCTGTGTGTGTAATATGACAGTATACTCTGTGCTGTGTGTAATATGACAGTATAATCTGTGCTGTGTGTATAATATGATAGTATACTCTGTGATGTGTGTGTAATATGACAGTATACTATGTGCTGTGTGTGTAATATGACAGTATACTATGTGCTGTGTGTGTAATATGATCGTATACTCTGTGCTGTGTGTTTAATATGACAGTATACTCTGTGCTGTGTGTGTAATATGACAGTATACTCTCTGTGCTGTATGTGTGTAATATGACAGTATACTATGTGCTGTGTGTGTAATATGACAGTATACTATGTGCTGTGCTGTGTGTGTAATATGATCGGATACTATGTGCTGTGTGTGTAATATGACAGTATACTCTGTGCGGTGTGTAATATGATAGTATACTCTGTGCTGTGCTGTGTGTGTAATATGACAGTATACTATGTGCTGTGTGTGTAATATGACAGTATACTATGTGCTGTGCTGTGTGTGTAATATGATCGTATACTATGTGCTGTGTGTTTAATATGACAGTATACTCTGTGCTGTGTATGTAATATGACAGTATACTCTGTGCTGTGTGTGTAATATGACAGTATACTATGTGCTGTGTGTGTAATATGACAGTATACTATGTGCTGTGTGTGTAATATGACAGTATACTCTGTTCTGTGTGTGTAATATGACAGTATACTCTGTGCTGTGTGTGTAATATGACAGTATACTATGTGCTGTGTGTGTAATATGACAGTATACTCTCTGTGCTGTATGTGTGTAATATGACAGTATACTATGTGCTGTGTGTGTAATATGACAGTATACTATGTGCTGTGTGTGTAATATGACAGTATACTCTGTGCTGTGTGTGTAATATGACAGTATACTATGTGCTGTGTGTGTAATATGACAGTATACTCTGTGCTGTGTGTGTAATATGACAGTATACTCTGTGCTGTGTGTATAATATGATAGTATACTCTGTGCTGTGTGTGTAATATGACAGTATACTATGTGCTGTGTGTGTAATATGACAGTATACTATGTGCTGTGTGTGTAATATGACAGTATACTATGTGCTGTGTGTGTAATATGACAGTATACTATGTGCTGTGTGTGTAATATGATCGTATACTATGTGCTGTGTGTTTAATATGACAGTATACTCTGTGCTGTGTGTGTAATATGACAGTATACTCTCTTTGCTGTATGTGTGTAATATGACAGTATACTATGTGCTGTGCTGTGTGTGTAATATGACAGTATACTATGTGCTGTGTGTGTAATATGACAGTATACTATGTGCTGTGCTGTGTGTGTAATATGATCGGATACTATGTGCTGTGTGTGTAATATGACAGTATACTCTGTGCTGTGTGTGTAATATGATAGTATACTCTGTGCTGTGCTGTGTGTGTAATATGACAGTATACTATGTGCTGTGCTGTGTGTGTAATATGATCGTATACTATGTGCTGTGTGTTTAATATGACAGTATACTCTGTGCTGTGTGTGTAATATGACAGTATACTCTCTGTGCTGTATGTGTGTAATATGACAGTATACTATGTGCTGTGTGTGTAATATGACAGTATACTCTCTGTGCTGTATGTGTGTAATATGACAGTATACTATGTGCTGTGTGTGTAATATGACAGTATACTATGTGCTGTGTGTGTAATATGACAGTATACTCTGTGCTGTGTGTGTAATATGACAGTATACTATGTGCTGTGTGTGTAATATGACAGTATACTCTGTGCTGTGTGTAATATGACAGTATAATCTGTGCTGTGTGTATAATATGATAGTATACTCTGTGATGTGTGTGTAATATGACAGTATACTATGTGCTGTGTGTGTAATATGACAGTATACTATGTGCTGTGTGTGTAATATGATCGTATACTCTGTGCTGTGTGTTTAATATTACAGTATACTCTGTGCTGTGTGTGTAATATGACAGTATACTCTCTGTGCTGTATGTGTGTAATATGACAGTATACTATGTGCTGTGTGTGTAATATGACAGTATACTATGTGCTGTGCTGTGTGTGTAATATGATCGGATACTATGTGCTGTGTGTGTAATATGACAGTATACTCTGTGCGGTGTGTAATATGATAGTATACTCTGTGCTGTGCTGTGTGTGTAATATGACAGTATACTATGTGCTGTGTGTGTAATATGACAGTATACTATGTGCTGTGCTGTGTGTGTAATATGATCGTATACTATGTGCTGTGTGTTTAATATGACAGTATACTCTGTGCTGTGTATGTAATATGACAGTATACTCTGTGCTGTGTGTGTAATATGACAGTATACTATGTGCTGTGTGTGTAATATGACAGTATACTATGTGCTGTGTGTGTAATATGACAGTATACTCTGTTCTGTGTGTGTAATATGACAGTATACTCTGTGCTGTGTGTGTAATATGACAGTATACTATGTGCTGTGTGTGTAATATGACAGTATACTCTCTGTGCTGTATGTGTGTAATATGACAGTATACTATGTGCTGTGTGTGTAATATGACAGTATACTATGTGCTGTGTGTGTAATATGACAGTATACTCTGTGCTGTGTGTGTAATATGACAGTATACTATGTGCTGTGTGTGTAATATGACAGTATACTCTGTGCTGTGTGTGTAATATGACAGTATACTCTGTGCTGTGTGTATAATATGATAGTATACTCTGTGCTGTGTGTGTAATATGACAGTATACTATGTGCTGTGTGTGTAATATGACAGTATACTATGTGCTGTGTGTGTAATATGACAGTATACTATGTGCTGTGTGTGTAATATGACAGTATACTATGTGCTGTGTGTGTAATATGATCGTATACTATGTGCTGTGTGTTTAATATGACAGTATACTCTGTGCTGTGTGTGTAATATGACAGTATACTCTCTTTGCTGTATGTGTGTAATATGACAGTATACTATGTGCTGTGCTGTGTGTGTAATATGACAGTATACTATGTGCTGTGTGTGTAATATGACAGTATACTATGTGCTGTGCTGTGTGTGTAATATGATCGGATACTATGTGCTGTGTGTGTAATATGACAGTATACTCTGTGCTGTGTGTGTAATATGATAGTATACTCTGTGCTGTGCTGTGTGTGTAATATGACAGTATACTATGTGCTGTGCTGTGTGTGTAATATGATCGTATACTATGTGCTGTGTGTTTAATATGACAGTATACTCTGTGCTGTGTGTGTAATATGACAGTATACTCTCTGTGCTGTATGTGTGTAATATGACAGTATACTATGTGCTGTGTGTGTAATATGACAGTATACTCTCTGTGCTGTATGTGTGTAATATTACAGTATACTATGTGCTGTGTGTGTAATATGACAGTATACTATGTGCTGTGTGTGTAATATGACAGTATACTATGTGCTGTGTGTGTAATATGATAGTATACTATGTGCTGTGTGTGTAATATGACAGTTTATTCTGTGCTGTGTGTGTAATATGACAGTATACTATGTACTGTGTGTGTAATATGACAGTATACTATGTGCTGTGTGTGTAATATGACAGTATACTCTGTGCTGTGTGTAATATGTGCTGTGCTGTGTGTGTAATATGACAGTATACTCTGTGCTGTGTGTAATATGTGCTGTGCTGTGTGTGTATAATATGACAGTATACTATGTGCTGTGCGTGTAATATGACAGTATACTATGTCCTGTGTGTGTAATATGACAGTATACTCTGTGCTGTGTGTAATATGTGCTGTGCTGTGTGTGTATAATATGACAGTATACTATGTGCTGTGCGTGTAATATGACAGTATACTATGTGCTGTGTGTAATATGTGCTGTGCTGTGTGTGTAATATGACAGTATACTCTGTGCTGTGTGTAATATGTGCTGTGCTGTGTGTGTAATATGACAGTATACTCTGTGCTGTGTGTGTGTGTAATATGACAGTATACTCTGTGCTGTGCGTGTAATATGACAGTATACTCTGTGCTTTGTGTGTAATATGACAGTATACTATGTGCTGTGCGTGTAATATGACAGTATACGCTGTGCTGTGCGTGTAATATGACAGTATACTCTGTGCTGTGTGTAATATGTGCTGTGTGTGTAATATGACAGTATACTCTGTGCTGTGTGTGTGTAATATGACACTATACTATGTGCTGTGTGTGTGTAATATGACAGTATACTATGTGCTGTGTGTGTAATATGACAGTATACTCTGTGCTGTGTGTAATATGATCGTATACTCTGTGCTGTGTGTGTAATATGATAGTATACTATGTGCTGTGCTGTGTGTGTAATATGACAGTATACTATGTGCTGTGCTGTGTGTGTAATATGACAGTATACTATGTGCTGTGTGTAATATGATAGTATACTCTGTGCTGTGTGTGTAATATGATAGTATACTCTGTGCTGTGTGTGTAATATGACAGTATACTCTGTGCTGTGTGTGTAATATGATAGTATACTCTTTGCTGTGTGTGTAATATGATAGTATACTCTGTGCTGTGTGTGTAATATGACTGTATACTCTGTGCTGTGTGTGTAATATGATAGTATACTCTGTGCTGTGTGTGTAATATGATAGTATACTCTGTGCTGTGTGTGTAATATGACAGTATATTCTGTGCTGTGTGTGTAATATGACAGTATACTATGTGCTGTGCATGTAATATGACAGTATACTATGTGCTGTGTGTGTGTAATATGACAGTATACTATGTGCTGTGTGTGTGTAGTATGACAGTATACTCTCTGTGCTGTGCTGTGTGTGTAATATGACAGTATACTATGTGCTGTGTGTGTAATATGACAGTATACTATGGTCTGTGTATGTATTATGACAGTATACTCTCTGTGCTGTGTGTGTAATATGATAGTATACTCTGTGCTGTGTGTAATATGTGCTGTGCTGTGTGTGTAATATGACAGTATACTCTGTGCTGTGTGTAATATGTGCTGTGCTGTGTGTGTGTATAATATGACAGTATACTATGTGCTGTGTAATATGACAGTATACTCTGTGCTGTGTGTGTAATATGATAGTATACTCTGTGCTGTGCTGTGTGTGTAATATGATAGTATACTCTGTGCTGTGTGTGTAATATGACAGTATACTATGTGCTGTGTGTGTAATATGACAGTATACTATGTGCTGTGTGTGTAATGTGACAGTATACTATGTGCTGTGTGTGTAATATGACAGTATACTCTCTGTGCTGTGTGTGTAATATGATAGTATACTCTGTGCTGTGTGTGTAATATGATAGTATACTCTGTGCTGTGTGTGTAATATGACAGTATACTATGTGCTGTGTGTGTAATATGACAGTATACTATGTGCTGTGTGTGTAATATGATCGTATACTATGTGCTGTGTGTTTAATATGACAGTATACTCTGTGCTGTGTGTGTAATATGACAGTATACTCTCTGTGCTTTATGTGTGTAATATGACAGTATACTATGTGCTGTGCTGTGTGTGTAATATGACAGTATACTATGTGCTGTGTGTGTAATATGACAGTATACTATGTGCTGTGCTGTGTGTGTAATATGATCGGATACTATGTGCTGTGTGTGTAATATGACAGTATACTCTGTGCTGTGTGTGTAATATGATAGTATACTCTGTGCTGTGCTGTGTGTGTAATATGACAGTATACTATGTGCTGTGCTGTGTGTGTAATATGATCGTATACTATGTGCTGTGTGTTTAATATGACAGTATACTCTGTGCTGTGTGTGTAATATGACAGTATACTCTCTGTGCTGTATGTGGGTAATATCACAGTATACTATGTGCTGTGTGTGTAATATGACAGTATACTCTCTGTGCTGTATGTGTGTAATATGACAGTATACTATGTGCTGTGTGTGTAATATTACAGTATACTATGTGCTGTGTGTGTAATATGACAGTATACTATGTGCTGTGTGTGTAATATGATAGTATACTATGTGCTGTGTGTGTAATATGACAGTTTATTCTGTGCTGTGTGTGTAATATGACAGTATACTATGTACTGTGTGTGTAATATGACAGTATACTATGTGCTGTGTGTGTAATATGACAGTATACTCTGTGCTGTGTGTAATATGTGCTGTGCTGTGTGTGTAATATGACAGTATACTCTGTGCTGTGTGTAATATGTGCTGTGTGTGTATAATATGACAGTATACTATGTGCTGTGCGTGTAATATGACAGTATACTATGCCCTGTGTGTGTAATATGACAGTATACTCTGTGCTGTGTGTAATATGTGCTGTGCTGTGTGTGTATAATATGACAGTATACTATGTGCTGTGCGTGTAATATGACAGTATACTATGTGCTGTGTGTAATATGTGCTGTGCTGTGTGTGTAATATGACAGTATACTCTGTGCTGTGTGTAAT
Source organism: Taudactylus pleione (assembly GCA_031769625.1). Taxonomy (NCBI): domain Eukaryota; kingdom Metazoa; phylum Chordata; class Amphibia; order Anura; family Myobatrachidae; genus Taudactylus; species Taudactylus pleione. The sequence goes on from JAUIMM010000995.1 coordinate 655,669, forward strand.
ATGTGCTGTGCTGTGTGTGTAATATGACAGTATACTCTGTGCTGTGTGTGTGTGTAATATGACAGTATACTCTGTGCTGTGCGTGTAATATGACAGTATACTCTGTGCTTTGTGTGTAAAATGACAGTATACTATGTGCTGTGCGTGTAATATGACAGTATACGCTGTGCTGTGCGTGTAATATGACAGTATACTCTGTGCTGTGTGTGTGTAATATGACAGTATACTATGTGCTGTGTGTGTGTAATATGACAGTATACTATGTGCTGTGTGTGTAATATGACAGTATACTCTGTGCTGTGTGTAATATGATCGTATACTCTGTGCTGTGTGTGTAATATGATAGTATACTATGTGCTGTGCTGTGTGTGTAATATGACAGTATACTATGTGCTGTGTGTAATATGATAGTATACTCTGTGCTGTGTGTGTAATATGATAGTATACTCTGTGCTGTGTGTGTAATATGACAGTATACTATGTGCTGTGTGTGTAATATGACAGTATACTATGTGCTGTGTGTGTAATATGACAGTATACTCTGTGCTGTGTGTGTAATATGACAGTATACTATGTGCTGTGTGTGTAATATGACAGTATACTCTGTGTTGTGTGTAATATGACAGTATAATCTGTGCTGTGTGTATAATATGATAGTATACTCTGTGATGTGTGTGTAATATGACAGTATACTATGTGCTGTGTGTGTAATATGACAGTATACTATGTGCTGTGTGTGTAATATGATCGTATACTCTGTGCTGTGTGTTTAATATGACAGTATACTCTGTGCTGTGTGTGTAATATGACAGTATACTCTGTGCTGTGTGTGTAATATGATAGTATACTCTGTGCTGTGTGTGTAATATGACAGTATACTATGTGCTGTGTGTGTAATATGACAGTATACTCTCTGTGCTGTATGTGTGTAATATGACAGTATACTATGTGCTGTGTGTGTAATATGACAGTATACTATGTGCTGTGTGTGTAATATGACAGTATACTCTGTGCTGTGTGTGTAATATGACAGTATACTATGTGCTGTGTGTGTAATATGACAGTATACTCTGTGCTGTGTGTAATATGACAGTATAATCTGTGCTGTGTGTATAATATGATAGTATACTCTGTGATGTGTGTGTAATATGACAGTATACTATGTGCTGTGTGTGTAATATGACAGTATACTATGTGCTGTGTGTGTAATATGATCGTATACTCTGTGCTGTGTGTTTAATATGACAGTATACTCTGTGCTGTGTGTGTAATATGACAGTATACTCTCTGTGCTGTATGTGTGTAATATGACAGTATACTATGTGCTGTGTGTGTAATATGACAGTATACTATGTGCTGTGCTGTGTGTGTAATATGATCGGATACTATGTGCTGTGTGTGTAATATGACAGTATACTCTGTGCTGTGTGTGTAATATGATAGTATACTCTGTGCTGTGCTGTGTGTGTAATATGACAGTATACTATGTGCTGTGTGTGTAATATGACAGTATACTATGTGCTGTGCTGTGTGTGTAATATGATCGTATACTATGTGCTGTGTGTTTAATATGACAGTATACTCTGTGCTGTGTATGTAATATGACAGTATACTCTGTGCTGTGTGTGTAATATGACAGTATACTATGTGCTGTGTGTGTAATATGACAGTATACTATGTGCTGTGTGTGTAATATGACAGTATACTCTGTTCTGTGTGTGTAATATGACAGTATACTCTGTGCTGTGTGTGTAATATGACAGTATACTATGTGCTGTGTGTGTAATATGACAGTATACTCTCTGTGCTGTATGTGTGTAATATGACAGTATACTATGTGCTGTGTGTGTAATATGACAGTATACTATGTGCTGTGTGTGTAATATGACAGTATACTCTGTGCTGTGTGTGTAATATGACAGTATACTATGTGCTGTGTGTGTAATATGACAGTATACTCTGTGCTGTGTGTGTAATATGACAGTATACTCTGTGCTGTGTGTATAATATGATAGTATACTCTGTGCTGTGTGTGTAATATGACAGTATACTATGTGCTGTGTGTGTAATATGACAGTATACTATGTGCTGTGTGTGTAATATGACAGTATACTATGTGCTGTGTGTGTAATATGACAGAATACTATGTGCTGTGTGTAATATGATCGTATACTATGTGCTGTGTGTTTAATATGACAGTATACTCTGTGCTGTGTGTGTAATATGACAGTATACTCTCTGTGCTGTATGTGTGTAATATGACAGTATACTATGTGCTGTGCTGTGTGTGTAATATGACAGTATACTATGTGCTGTGTGTGTAATATGACAGTATACTATGTGCTGTGCTGTGTGTGTAATATGATCGGATACTATGTGCTGTGTGTGTAATATGACAGTATACTCTGTGCTGTGTGTGTAATATGATAGTATACTCTGTGCTGTGCTGTGTGTGTAATATGACAGTATACTATGTGCTGTGCTGTGTGTGTAATATGATCGTATACTATGTGCTGTGTGTTTAATATGACAGTATACTCTGTGCTGTGTGTGTAATATGACAGTATACTATGTGCTGTGTGTGTAATATGACAGTATACTATGTGCTGTGTGTGTAATATGATCGTATACTATGTGCTGTGTGTTTAATATGACAGTATACTCTGTGCTGTGTGTGTAATATGACAGTATACTCTCTGTGCTTTATGTGTGTAATATGACAGTATACTATGTGCTGTGCTGTGTGTGTAATATGACAGTATACTATGTGCTGTGTGTGTAATATGACAGTATACTATGTGCTGTGCTGTGTGTGTAATATGATCGGATACTATGTGCTGTGTGTGTAATATGACAGTATACTCTGTGCTGTGTGTGTAATATGATAGTATACTCTGTGCTGTGCTGTGTGTGTAATATGACAGTATACTATGTGCTGTGCTGTGTGTGTAATATGATCGTATACTATGTGCTGTGTGTTTAATATGACAGTATACTCTGTGCTGTGTGTGTAATATGACAGTATACTCTCTGTGCTGTATGTGGGTAATATCACAGTATACTATGTGCTGTGTGTGTAATATGACAGTATACTCTCTGTGCTGTATGTGTGTAATATGACAGTATACTATGTGCTGTGTGTGTAATATGACAGTATACTATGTGCTGTGTGTGTAATATGACAGTATACTATGTGCTGTGTGTGTAATATGATAGTATACTATGTGCTGTGTGTGTAATATGACAGTTTATTCTGTGCTGTGTGTGTAATATGACAGTATACTATGTACTGTGTGTGTAATATGACAGTATACTATGTGCTGTGTGTGTAATATGACAGTATACTCTGTGCTGTGTGTAATATGTGCTGTGCTGTGTGTGTAATATGACAGTATACTCTGTGCTGTGTGTAATATGTGCTGTGCTGTGTGTGTATAATATGACAGTATACTATGTGCTGTGCGTGTAATATGACAGTATATTATGTCCTGTGTGTGTAATATGACAGTATACTCTGTGCTGTGTGTAATATGTGCTGTGCTGTGTGTGTATAATATGACAGTATACTATGTGCTGTGCGTGTAATATGACAGTATACTATGTGCTGTGTGTAATATGTGCTGTGCTGTGTGTGTAATATGACAGTATACTCTGTGCTGTGTGTAATATGTGCTGTGCTGTGTGTGTAATATGACAGTATACTCTGTGCTGTGTGTGTGTGTAATATGACAGTATACTCTGTGCTGTGCGTGTAATATGACAGTATACTCTGTGCTTTGTGTGTAATATGACAGTATACTATGTGCTGTGCGTGTAATATGACAGTATACGCTGTGCTGTGCGTGTAATATGACAGTATACTCTGTGCTGTGTGTGTGTAATATGACAGTATACTATGTGCTGTGTGTGTGTAATATGACAGTATACTATGTGCTGTGTGTGTAATATGACAGTATACTCTGTGCTGTGTGTAATATGATCGTATACTCTGTGCTGTGTGTGTAATATGATAGTATACTATGTGCTGTGCTGTGTGTGTAATATGACAGTATACTATGTGCTGTGCTGTGTGTGTAATATGACAGTATACTATGTGCTGTGTGTAATATGATAGTATACTCTGTGCTGTGTGTGTAATATGATAGTATACTCTGTGCTGTGTGTGTAATATGACAGTATACTCTGTGCTGTGTGTGTAATATGATAGTATACTCTGTGCTGTGTGTGTAATATGATAGTATACTCTGTGCTGTGTGTGTAATATGACTGTATACTCTGTGCTGTGTGTGTAATATGATAGTATACTCTGTGCTGTGTGTGTAATATGATAGTATACTCTGTGCTGTGTGTGTAATATGACAGTATATTCTGTGCTGTGTGTGTAATATGACAGTATACTATGTGCTGTGCATGTAATATGACAGTATACTATGTGCTGTGTGTGTGTAATATGACAGTATACTATGTGCTGTGTGTGTGTAGTATGACAGTATACTCTCTGTGCTGTGCTGTGTGTGTAATATGACAGTATACTATGTGCTGTGTGTGTAATATGACAGTATACTATGGTCTGTGTGTGTATTATGACAGTATACTCTCTGTGCTGTGTGTGTAATATGATAGTATACTCTGTGCTGTGTGTAATATGTGCTGTGCTGTGTGTGTAATATGACAGTATACTCTGTGCTGTGTGTAATATGTGCTGTGCTGTGTGTGTGTATAATATGACAGTATACTATGTGCTGTGTAATATGACAGTATACTCTGTGCTGTGTGTGTAATATGATAGTATACTCTGTGCTGTGCTGTGTGTGTAATATGATAGTATACTCTGTGCTGTGTGTGTAATATGACAGTATACTATGTGCTGTGTGTGTAATATGACAGTATACTATGTGCTGTGTGTGTAATGTGACAGTATACTATGTGCTGTGTGTGTAATATGACAGTATACTCTCTGTGCTGTGTGTGTAATATGATAGTATACTCTGTGCTGTGTGTGTAATATGATAGTATACTCTGTGCTGTGTGTGTAATATGACAGTATACTATGTGCTGTGTGTGTAATATGACAGTATACTCTGTGCTGTGTGTGTAATATGACAGTATACTCTGTGCTGTGTGTTTAATATGACAGTATACTCTGTGCTGTGTGTGTAATATGACTGTATACTCTGTGCTGTGTGTGTAATATGACAGTATACTCTGTGCTGTGTGTGTAATATGACAGTATACTATGTGCTGTGTGTGTAATATGACAGTATACTATGTGCTGTGTGTGTAATATGGTGATAAATCTGCTGGGTGTAGTATGAAAATATATTCTGTGCTGTGTGTGTAATGTGACAGTGTACTCTGTGCTTTATATATAATATACTCTGTGCTGTGTGTAATATGGCAGTATACGCTGTGCTGCGTGTAATATGGTGATATACTCTGTGCTGTGCAGGGAGCCTCCTCCAGTCTGGTAGTAAAGTTTGCAGACACGGAGAAGGAGCGGGGACTGCGCAGGATGCAGCAAGTAGCAAATCAACTCGGGATGTTCAGTCCGATTGCCCTCCAGTTTGGAGCATATAGCGCGTACACACAGGCAGTCAGTGATCAGGTGACTTCAGTGCCCTCTTTTTATCCAGCAATTATCTGTGTATGACATCATCATTGTGACATCACTGATCATCACATGCTTAGAACTTGTGTCATTGTTTGACATCTTTACCCTAAAATGACATCACCACTCTCCAATAGTCTGACCTCATCGTTCCCTAATGGTCCGACCCCACCGCCCCCTAATGGTCCGACCCCACCGCCCCCTAATGGACCGAGCTCCCCGCCCCCTAATGGTCCGACCCCACCGCTCCCTAATGGTCCGACCCCACCGCCCCCTAATGGTCCGACCCCACCGCCCCCTAATGGTCCGGCCCCACCGCCCTCTAATGGTCCGGCCCCACCGCCCCCTAATGGTCCGCTACCTAATAGTCCGACCTCACCGCCCCCTAATGGTCCGCTACCTAATGGTCCGACCCCACCACCCACTAATGGTCCGACCTCACCGCCCCCTAATGGTCCGACCTCACCATCCGACCTCACCGCCTCTAATGGTCCGACCCCACTGCCCCCTAATGGTCCGCTCTCACCGCTCTATTGCTCCCTTCATCCACTCATTGGTGCAGCCCACCTTGTGTTGTCTCCTCAGTGACTGTCCTATTGTATAACACTTCTACTGTCCTTCTGTCTTCCACAGCTGATGCAGCAGCAGGCCGCCCTGGTGGCCGCGCACAGTGCTTACCTCAACCCAATGGCCACAATGGCCGCTGTCCAGATGCAACAAATGGCGACAATCAACCCCAATGGAATCATAGCCACTCCCATCACTCCGATTACCCCCATTACTTCCTCTTCAGGTGACACTAAACTCTAAACTGCTTCGTACTAAGGAGAGTACAGTGATTGTGGAGAGAGTAGGACAGAGGAGAGAGTACTGAGTATAGAGAGTAGGACAGAGGAGAGAGTACTGAGTATAGAGAGAGTAGGACGGAGGAGAGAGTTCTGAGTATAGAGAGAGTAGGACGGAGGAGAGAGTTCTGAGTATAGAGAGTGGGGCAGAGGAGAGAGTTCTGAGTATAGAAAGTAGGACAGAGGAGAGAGTTCTGAGTATAGAGAGAGTAGGACGGAGGAGAGAGTTCTGAGTATAGAGAGAGTAGGACGGAGGAGAGAGTTCTGAGTATAGAGAGAGTAGGACGGAGGAGAGAGTTCTGAGTACAGAGAGAGTAGGACGGAGGAGAGAGTTCTGAGTATAGAGAGAGTAGGACGGAGGAGAGAGTTCTGAGTATAGAGAGAGTAGGACAGAGGAGAGAGTACTGAGTATAGAGAGAGTAGGACAGAGTTGAGAGTTCTGAGTATAGAGAGAGTAGGACGGAGGAGAGAGTTCTGAGTATAGAGAGTGGGGCAGAGGAGAGAGTTCTGAGTATAGAGAGAGTAGGACGGAGGAGAGAGTTCTGAGTATAGAGAGTGGGGCAGAGGAGAGAGTTCTGAGTATAGAAAGTAGGACAGAGGAGAGAGTTCTGAGTATAGAGAGAGTAGGACGGAGGAGAGAGTTCTGAGTATAGAGAGAGTAGGATGGAGGAGAGAGTTCTGAGTATAGAGAGAGTAGGACAGAGGAGAGAGTTCTGAGTATAGAGAGTAGGACAGAGGAGAGAGTACTGAGTATAAAGAGAGTAGGACAGAGTTGAGAGTACTGAGTATAGAGAGAGTAGGACAGAGGAGAGAGTACTGAGTATAGAGTAGGACAGATGAGAGAGTACTGAGTATAGAGAGAGTAGGACAGAGGAGAGAGTACTGAGTATAAAGAGAGTAGGACAGAGGAGAGAGTACTGAGTATAGAGAGTAGGACAGAGGAGAGAGAGTTCTGAGTATAGAGATAGTAGGACAGAGGAGAGAGAGTTCTGAGTATAGAGATAGTAGGACAGAGGAGAGAGTACCGAGTATAGAGAGAGTAGGGTAGAGGAGAGAGTTCTGCGTATAGAGAGTAGGACAGAGGAGAGAGTTCTGAGTATAGAGAGTAGGACAGAGGAGAGAGTTCTGAGTAGAGAGAGAGTAGGACCGAGGAGAGAGTCCTGAGCATAGAGAGAGTAGGACAGAGGAGAGAGTATTGAGCATATAGAGAGTAGGGCAGAGGAGAGAGTTCTGAGCATAGAGAGAGTAGGACGGAGGAGAGAGTTCTGAGTATAGAGAGAGTAGGACGGAGGAGAGAGTTCTGAGTATAGAGAGAGAAGGACGGAGGAGAGAGTTCTGAGTATAGAGAGGAGGACAGAGGAGAGAATTCTGAGTATAGAGAGAGTAGGACGGAGGAGAGAGTTCTGAGTATAGAGAGAGTAGGACGGAGGAGAGAGTTCTGAGTATAGAGAGAGTAGGACAGAGGAGAGAGTTCTGAGTATAGAGAGTAGGACAGAGGAGAGAGTACTGAGTATAGAGTAGGACAGATGAGAGAGTACTGAGTATAGAGAGAGTAGTACAGAGGAGAGAGTACTGAGTATAAAGAGAGTAGGACAGAGGAGAGAGTACTGAGTATAGAGAGGAGGACGGAGGAGAGAGTTCTGAGTATAGAGAGAGTAGGACGGAGGAGAGGATTCTGAGTATAGAGAGAGTAGGACAGAGGAGAGAGTTCTGAGTATAGAGAGTAGGACAGAGGAGAGAGTTCTGAGTATAGAGAGTAGGACAGAGGAGAGAGTACTGAGTATAAAGAGAGTAGGACAGAGTTGAGAGTACTGAGTATAGAGAGAGTAGGACAGAGGAGAGAGTACTGAGTATAGAGTAGGACAGATGAGAGAGTACTGAGTATAGAGAGAGTAGGACAGAGTTGAGAGTTCTGAGTATAGAGAGAGTAGGACGGAGGAGAGAGTTCTGAGTATAGAGAGTGGGGCAGAGGAGAGAGTTCTGAGTATAGAGAGAGTAGGACGGAGGAGAGAGTTCTGAGTATAGAGAGAGTAGGACGGAGGAGAGAGTTCTGAGTATAGAGAGAGTAGGACGGAGGAGAGAGTTCTGAGTACAGAGAGAGTAGGACGGAGGAGAGAGTTCTGAGTATAGAGAGAGTAGGACGGAGGAGAGAGTTCTGAGTATAGAGAGAGTAGGACAGAGGAGAGAGTACTGAGTATAGAGAGAGTAGGACAGAGTTGAGAGTTCTGAGTATAGAGAGAGTAGGACGGAGGAGAGAGTTCTGAGTATAGAGAGTGGGGCAGAGGAGAGAGTTCTGAGTATAGAGAGAGTAGGACGGAGGAGAGAGTTCTGAGTATAGAGAGTGGGGCAGAGGAGAGAGTTCTGAGTATAGAAAGTAGGACAGAGGAGAGAGTTCTGAGTATAGAGAGAGTAGGACGGAGGAGAGAGTTCTGAGTATAGAGAGAGTAGGATGGAGGAGAGAGTTCTGAGTATAGAGAGAGTAGGACAGAGGAGAGAGTTCTGAGTATAGAGAGTAGGACAGAGGAGAGAGTACGGAGTATAAAGAGAGTAGGACAGAGTTGAGAGTACTGAGTATAGAGAGAGTAGGACAGAGGAGAGAGTACTGAGTATAGAGTAGGACAGATGAGAGAGTACTGAGTATAGAGAGAGTAGGACAGAGGAGAGAGTACTGAGTATAAAGAGAGTAGGACAGAGGAGAGAGTACTGAGTATAGAGAGTAGGACGGAGGAGAGAGTTCTGAGTATAGAGAGAGTAGGACAGAGGAGAGAGTTCTGAGTATAGAGAGTAGGACAGAGGAGAGAGTACTGAGTATAGAGTAGGACAGATGAGAGAGTACTGAGTATAGAGAGAGTAGTACAGAGGAGAGAGTACTGAGTATAAAGAGAGTAGGACAGAGGAGAGAGTACTGAGTATAGGGAGGAGGACGGAGGAGAGAGTTCTGAGTATAGAGAGAGTAGGACGGAGGAGAGGATTCTGAGTATAGAGAGAGTAGGACAGAGGAGAGAGTTCTGAGTATAGAGAGTAGGACAGAGGAGAGAGTTCTGAGTATAGAGAGTAGGACAGAGGAGAGAGTACTGAGTATAAAGAGAGTAGGACAGAGTTGAGAGTACTGAGTATAGAGAGAGTAGGACAGAGGAGAGAGTACTGAGTATAGAGTAGGACAGATGAGAGAGTACTGAGTATAGAGAGAGTAGGACAGAGTTGAGAGTTCTGAGTATAGAGAGAGTAGGACGGAGGAGAGAGTTCTGAGTATAGAGAGTGGGGCAGAGGAGAGAGTTCTGAGTATAGAGAGAGTAGGACGGAGGAGAGAGTTCTGAGTATAGAGAGAGTAGGACGGAGGAGAGAGTTCTGAGTATAGAGAGAGTAGGACGGAGGAGAGAGTTCTGAGTACAGAGAGAGTAGGACGGAGGAGAGAGTTCTGAGTATAGAGAGAGTAGGACGGAGGAGAGAGTTCTGAGTATAGAGAGAGTAGGACAGAGGAGAGAGTACTGAGTATAGAGAGAGTAGGACAGAGTTGAGAGTTCTGAGTATAGAGAGAGTAGGACGGAGGAGAGAGTTCTGAGTATAGAGAGTGGGGCAGAGGAGAGAGTTCTGAGTATAGAGAGAGTAGGACGGAGGAGAGAGTTCTGAGTATAGAGAGTGGGGCAGAGGAGAGAGTTCTGAGTATAGAAAGTAGGACAGAGGAGAGAGTTCTGAGTATAGAGAGAGTAGGACGGAGGAGAGAGTTCTGAGTATAGAGAGAGTAGGATGGAGGAGAGAGTTCTGAGTATAGAGAGAGTAGGACAGAGGAGAGAGTTCTGAGTATAGAGAGTAGGACAGAGGAGAGAGTACTGAGTATAAAGAGAGTAGGACAGAGTTGAGAGTACTGAGTATAGAGAGAGTAGGACAGAGGAGAGAGTACTGAGTATAGAGTAGGACAGATGAGAGAGTACTGAGTATAGAGAGAGTAGGACAGAGGAGAGAGTACTGAGTATAAAGAGAGTAGGACAGAGGAGAGAGTACTGAGTATAGAGAGTAGGACAGAGGAGAGAGAGTTCTGAGTATAGAGATAGTAGGACAGAGGAGAGAGAGTTCTGAGTATAGAGATAGTAGGACAGAGGAGAGAGTACCGAGTATAGAGAGAGTAGGGTAGAGGAGAGAGTTCTGCGTATAGAGAGTAGGACAGAGGAGAGAGTTCTGAGTATAGAGAGTAGGACAGAGGAGAGAGTTCTGAGTAGAGAGAGAGTAGGACCGAGGAGAGAGTCCTGAGCATAGAGAGAGTAGGACAGAGGAGAGAGTATTGAGCATATAGAGAGTAGGGCAGAGGAGAGAGTTCTGAGCATAGAGAGAGTAGGACGGAGGAGAGAGTTCTGAGTATAGAGAGAGTAGGACGGAGGAGAGAGTTCTGAGTATAGAGAGAGAAGGACGGAGGAGAGAGTTCTGAGTATAGAGAGGAGGACAGAGGAGAGAATTCTGAGTATAGAGAGAGTAGGACGGAGGAGAGAGTTCTGAGTATAGAGAGAGTAGGACGGAGGAGAGAGTTCTGAGTATAGAGAGAGTAGGACAGAGGAGAGAGTTCTGAGTATAGAGAGTAGGACAGAGGAGAGAGTACTGAGTATAGAGTAGGACAGATGAGAGAGTACTGAGTATAGAGAGAGTAGTACAGAGGAGAGAGTACTGAGTATAAAGAGAGTAGGACAGAGGAGAGAGTACTGAGTATAGAGAGGAGGACGGAGGAGAGAGTTCTGAGTATAGAGAGAGTAGGACGGAGGAGAGGATTCTGAGTATAGAGAGAGTAGGACAGAGGAGAGAGTTCTGAGTATAGAGAGTAGGACAGAGGAGAGAGTTCTGAGTATAGAGAGTAGGACAGAAGAGAGAGTACTGAGTATAAAGAGAGTAGGACAGAGTTGAGAGTACTGAGTATAGAGAGAGTAGGACAGAGGAGAGAGTACTGAGTATAGAGTAGGACAGATGAGAGAGTACTGAGTATAGAGAGAGTAGGACAGAGGAGAGAGTACTGAGTATAAAGAGAGTAGGACAGAGGAGAGAGTACTGAGTATAGAGAGTAGGACAGAGGAGAGAGTACTGAGTATAGAGAGTAGGACAGAGGAGAGAGAGTTCTGAGTATAGAGATAGTAGGACAGAGGAGAGAGAGTTCTGAGTATAGAGATAGTAGGACAGAGGAGAGAGTACCGAGTATAGAGAGAGTAGGGTAGAGGAGAGAGTTCTGCGTATAGAGAGTAGGACAGAGGAGAGAGTTCTGAGTATAGAGAGTAGGACAGAGGAGAGAGTTCTGAGTAGAGAGAGAGTAGGACCAAGGAGAGAGTCCTGAGCATAGAGAGAGTAGGACAGAGGAGAGAGTATTGAGCATAGAGAGAGTAGGGCAGAGGAGAGAGTTCTGAGCATAGAGAGAGTAGGACGGAGGAGAGAGTTCTGAGTATAGAGAGAGTAGGACGGAGGAGAGAGTTCTGAGTATAGAGAGAGAAGGACGGAGGAGAGAGTTCTGAGTATAGAGAGGAGGACAGAGGAGAGAGTTCTGAGTATAGAGAGAGTAGGACGGAGGAGAGAGTTCTGAGTATAGAGAGAGTAGGACGGAGGAGAGAGTTCTGAGTATAGAGAGTAGGACAGAGGAGAGAGTACTGAGTATAAAGAGAGTAGGACAGAGGAGAGAGTACTGAGTATAGAGAGAGTAGGACAGAGGAGAGAGTTCTGAGTATAGAGAGAGTAGGACAGAGGAGAGAGTTCTGAGTATAGAGAGTAGGACAGAGGAGAGAGTACTGAGTATAAAGAGAGTAGGACAGAGGAGAGAGTATTGAGTATAGAGAGAGTAGGACAGAGGAGAGAGTTCTGAGTATAGAGAGAGTAAGACAGAGGAGAGAGTACTGAGTATAGAGAGAGAAGGACTGAGGAGAGAGTACTGAGTATAGAGAGAGAAGGACTGAGGAGACAGTTCTGAGTATAGAGAGAATAGGACAGAGGCGAGAGTAGGGATTTCTTGTGTATATATAAATTAGAAGGGAGTAGGGATTTCTTATGTGTATATATATATATATATATATATATATATTAGGAGTAGTGATTTCTTGTGTATATATAAATTAGAGGAGAGTAGGGATTTCTTGTGTATATATAAATTATGAGAGTAGGGATTTCTTGTGTGTATATATAAATTAGAGAGAAGGGATTTCTTGTCTATATATAAATTAGAGGAGAGTAGAGATTTATTGTGTATATATAAATTAGGAGAGTAGGGATTTAAGTGTATATATAAATTAGGAGAGTAGGGATTTCTTGTGTACATATAAATTAGGAGAGTAGGGATTTCTTGTATATATATAAATTAGAGGAGAGTATGAATTTCTTGTGCATATATAAATTAGAAGAGAGTAGGGATTTCTTGTGTATATATAAATTAGGAGAGTAGGGATTTCTTGTGTATACATAAATTAGAGTAGGGATGTCTTGTGTATATATAAATTAGGAGAGTAGGGATTTCTTGTGTATATATAAATTAGAGGGGAGTAGGGATTTCTTGTGTATATATAAATTAGAGGAGAGTATGAATTCCTTGTGCATACATAAATTAGAAGAGAGTAGGGATTTCTTGTGTATATGTAAATTTCTTGTGTATATATAAATTAAAGAAGAGTAGGAATTTCTTGTATATATATAAATTAGGAGAGTAGGGATTTCTTGTGTGTATATATAAATTAGAGAGTAGGGATTTCTTGTGTATATATAAATTAGATGAGAGTAGGGATCTCTTGTGTATATATAAATTAGAGGAGAGTATGGATTTCTTGTGTATATATAAATTAGAGGAGAGGGGATTTCTAGTGTGTATATATAAATTAGAGAATAGGGATTTCTTGTGTATATATAAATTAGAAGGGAGTAGGGATTTATTTTGTATATATAAATTAGAGGAGAGTAGTGATTTCTTTCTTGTGGATAAATAAATTAGAGCAGAGTAGGGATTTCTTAGTATATATATATATATATATATATACACACACACATATATACAAACACATTAGAGGAGAGTAGGGATTTCTTGTGTATATATAAATTAGGAGAGTAGGGATTTCTTGTGTATATATAAATTAGAGGAGAGTAGGGATTTCTTGTGTATATATAAATTAGGAGAGTAGGGATTTAAGTGTATATATAAATTAGGAGAGTAGGGATTTCTTGTGTACATATAAATTAGAGGGGAGTAGGGATTTCTTGTGTATATATAAATTAGAGGAGAGTAGGGATTTCTTGTGTATATATAAATTAGGAGAGTAGGGATTTAAGTGTATATATAAATTAGGAGAGTAGGGATTTCTTGTGTATATATAAATTAGAGGAGAGTATGAATTTTTTGTGCATATATAAATTAGAAGAGAGTAGTGATTTCTTGTGTATATATAAATTAGAGGAGAGTAGTGATTTCTTGTGTATATATACTTGTGTATATATAAATTAGGAGAGTAGGGATTTCTTGTGTATATATATATTAGGAGAGTAGGGATTTCTTGTGTATATATAAATTATAGGAGAGTAGTGAATTCTTGTGTATATATAAAAGAGGAGAGTAGGGATTTCTTGTGTATATATAAATTAGGAGAGTAGGGATTTCTTGTGTGTATATATAAATTAGAGTAGGGATTTCTTGTGTGTATATAAATTAGAGAAGAGTAGAGATTTCTTGTGTATATATAAACTAGGAGAGTAGGGATTTCTTGTGTATATATAAATTAGGAGAGTAGGGATTTAAGTGTATATATAAATTAGGAGAGTAGGGATTTCTTGTGTATATATAAATTAGAGGAGAGTATGGATTTCTTGTGTATATATAAATTAGAGGAGAGGGGATTTCTAGTGTGTATATATAAATTAGAGAATAGGGATTTCTTGCGTATATATAAATTAGAAGGGAGTAGGGATTTATTTTGTATATATAAATTAGAGGAGAGTAGTGATTTCTTTCTTGTGGATATATAAATTAAAGCAGAGAAGGGATTTCTTAGTATATATATATATATATATATATATACACACACACATATATATACAAACACATTAGAGGAGAGTAGGGATTTTCTTGTGTATATATAAATTAGGAGAGTAGGGATTTCTTGTGTATATATAAATTAGAGGAGAGTAGGGATTTCTTGTGTATATATAAATTAGGGGAGTAGGGATTTAAGTGTATATATAAATTAGGAGAATAGGGATTTCTTGTGTATATATAAATTAGAGGAGAGTAGGGATTTCTTGTGTATATATAAATTAGAGGAGTAGGGATTTCTTGTGTATATATAAATTAGAGGAGAGTAGGGATTTATTGTGTATACATAAATTAGGAGTAGGGATTTCTTGTGTATATATAAATTAGGAGAGTAGGGATTTCTTATGTATATATAAATTAGAGTAGAGTAGGAATTTCTTGTGTATATATAAATTAGGAGAGTAGGGATTTCTTGTGTATATATAAATTAGGAGAGTAGGGATTTCTTATGTATATATAAATTAGGAGAGTAGGGATTTCTTGTGTATATATAAATTAGAGAGTAGGGATTTCTTGTGTATATATAAATTAGGGGAGTAGGGATTTAAGTGTATATATAAATTAGGAGAATAGGGATTTCTTGTGTATATATAAATTAGAGGAGAGTAGGGATTTCTTGTGTATATATAAATTAGAGGAGTAGGGATTTCTTGTGTATATATAAATTAGAGGAGAGTAGGGATTTATTGTGTATACATAAATTAGGAGTAGGGATTTCTTGTGTATATATAAATTAGGAGAGTAGGGATTTCTTATGTATATATAAATTAGAGTAGAGTAGGGATTTCTTGTGTATATATAAATTAGGAGAGTAGGGATTTAAGTGTATATATAAATTAGGAGAGTAGGGATTTCTTGTGTACATATAAATTAGAGGGGAGTAGGGATTTCTTGTGTATATATAAATTAGAGGAGAGTATGAATTTTTTGTGCATATATAAATTAGAAGAGAGTAGTGATTTCTTGTGTATATATAAATTAGAGGAGAGTAGTGACTTCTTGTTTATATATAAATTAGAGGAGAGTAGTGATTTCTTGTGTATATATAAATTAGAGGAGAGTAGTAATTTCTTGTGTATATATACTTGTGTATATATAAATTAGGAGAGTAGGGATTTCTTGTGTATATGTAAACTAGGAGTAGGGATTTCTTGTGTATATATATATTAGAGTAGAGTAGGGATTTCTTGTGTATATATAAATTAGGAGAGTAAGGATTTAAGTGTATATATAAATTAGGAGAGTAGGGATTTCTTGTGTACATAGAAATTAGGAGAGTAGGGATTTATTGTGTATATATAAAATTAGAGGGGAGTAGGGATTTCTTGTGTATATATAAATTAGAGTATGAATTTTTTGTGCATATATAAATTAGTAGAGTGTAGGGATTTCTTGTGTAAATATAACTTACTAGAGTAGGGATTTCTTGTGTGTATATATAAATTTCCTGTGTATATATAAATTAAAGAAGAGTAGGAATTTCTTGTGTTTATATAAATTAGAGGAGAGTAGGGATTTCATGTGTATATATAAATTAGAGGAGAGTAGTGATTTCTTGTGTATATATAAATTAGAGGCGAGTACTGATTTCTTGTGTATATATAAATTAGAGTAGGGATTTCTTGTTTATATATAAATTAGGAGAGTAGGGATTTCCTGTGTATATTTAAATTAGAAGAGAGTAGGGATTTCTTAGAATATATATATATATATATATATATATATATATAAAGTAAATTAGAGGAGAGTAGGGATTTTTGCATTTATAGAGATTAGGGGACAATGCAGTATTGTATAATGGAATTATGTGACATTAGAAGGTTTTATCACCTCACACTGCTACTCTTTTGGTCTGTGCAGGTACTAGTACACCCCCCACACTCGCTGCCACTCCAGTATCTGCACTCTCTGCCACACTGGGAGTTAATGGGTACAGCGCAGTACCCACCCAGAGCAGCGTACAGCCCACCTCGGAGGCAATCTACACCAACGGCTTACACCCATACCCAGGTAATACTGGTATATATAGTATCTCAGAGTGCAGTGTAGACATATAGAACATGCGTGCCAGACACAGACAATCTAAATGTGTCACTCACTGTCCTTCTCCCTCAGCACAGAGCCCAGTTACCCAGCTAGACCCGCTGCAACAAGCCTATGCTGGTATGCAGCATTACACAGGTATGTGGTGCTGGGGATGGCGGGGCCGTCCAAGGGTCTGGGGGGAACCCCTCATTGGGCATAGGCAGCACTGGAGGGCGGGGGCTGCAGGGATATTGATCAGATAAACAGGGTATGTTGGAACACATATAATCCGGGCAGGATTGGTTCTATGATCTCTTATCTCTGCCCACTTTATAGCTGCTTACCCTGCGGCATATGGCCTGGTGAGCCCAGCGTTTACCCAGCCTCCACCGTTGTTACAGCAGCAGCCTCCACAGCAGCAGCAACAGAGAGAAGGTGAGCTACACCCCCCCCTCCCTCCCCAAAAAAAGCTGCACTATTCTTTATGTGACGCCATTGTGTCCCTTTGTCCCAGGTCCGGAGGGCTGCAACATATTTATCTACCACCTGCCCCAGGAATTCACAGATTCAGAGATTCTGCAGATGTTCCTCCCGTTCGGAAACGTCATCTCCGCCAAAGTGTTTGTAGACAGAGCCACCAATCAGAGCAAGTGTTTTGGTGAGTGAAGCCTCTGAGATGTCCTTAGTGCAGGTCACCCTGATATTATGGGAGGCTGATGTCTAACAGATCCCCAGCTTACACCGATCCTTCACCCTGTTTTCTCAACATTGACCCTCAGGCTTTGTAAGTTTTGACAATCCCGGCAGCGCCCAGGCTGCTATTCAGGCCATGAACGGTTTCCAGATTGGCATGAAGAGGCTGAAAGTACAACTGAAGCGACCAAAAGATGCTAACCGACCGTACTGAGGGATTCAGGTGGGTACCAGTCAGGGCGAGCTGTCCTAGGGGCAGTCAGCAGAGACACGCAGACCACACAGCACAACATTTTGGTCACAATCACGTGAAGATTTGGGAGAGGCAGAATTATAATTTAGCATTGAGCCCTTACCTCCGCCACCATCCATCCACAACACCAGTAGACACCTACACATCTGCTGGGATGTCCATGCTGGAAGGAGCCTGGTAAGTGCTCCTCGTGGTCATGCTGTGAGTGCGGTCTTTGTTCACCCTGTGTGTGTGTCCTATCTGTCTCCTGGATCGTCAGTCTCCTACCGTTCTCATGGCCAGTTGTCTTCATTTCGGTATCATTATTGAGTTTCCAGTTACCTATCACGCAGAGGACAAAGAGAGAAGAGACCATTGTCACTAGGAAGCCTAGAACCCTCCCGAGTGGTCTATTGATCTTGCAAAGACCCTGTTAGCAGCGATCCTCTAGAATTTATGATGCTAGAACTTCATGGTCTATTGAGTAGTAAAAGAACTCTTAATTAAATCAAATCACCCGGCACTGTGAATCTAGAATGTAGCATTTATGATCCGTCTGGTGACTTTAAGGGCTCAAGCCAATTAGCCGCGAATCTCCTCGCAGTTTAAGTCAGTGTGGGCTGTATGTCGCACTTGCGTACAAAAATGCGTAGAAAACGTGAGAGTCCAGGGTGATATCGTGCCGAGGGGGGGGGGGGAATTGCAGCGCTGTTGCCTGCGTTTCTATGCCGTCGCAACGGCAACTCGCTCCCTACGTGGTTAATTGGATTGAGCCGCTAATCTAGACCATCTCAGATGAAGCGATCCCTAAATCCCAGTAGCCTAGAACATTGCAGACTAAACTCTTTGTGGAACATGAACTCGGTTATCCAAGAACAGCGATCTGACTGGATCCTATAAACCTAGAACATTGGTCAGGGACCTTGTGAAAACTATCGGGCATACTGATCGATGAGCCCTTTTGTTGGAGAACATGGGAAAATAGAACATATGGTCTGGTGGTGCCACAAATGTACTGTGAGCCTAGTACATGTGATCGAGTGATGTCACCAGGGACAATACTAAGACAATGTATACTTTAGGGTTTTGAAGCTTTTATAAAACACTTCTTAGGCTATTACAGGTATAAACCTCAACAGTGTGCATTGCCACAAACACCCATCTGTGCTGCAGATCTCATAGGGGGGGAATTAAGCTGGCAACGTCCTAAAGTAACTAAGAGGTCTATGTACTAAGCCTTGTAGAGAGATAAAGTGAATGGAGATAAAGTACCAGCCAACCAGTTCCTGACATTTTTCAAACATAGCCTGTGACATGGCAGTTAGGAGCTGATTGGCTGATAGTTTATCTCTCACCACAGCTTAGTACATAGACCCTAAATACCATAAGGTTTACCTGTAATGATATAGGCAGACATGAGGTAAATCTGATAAATATAATAATACTATTTAAAAGCATTTCCAAGTAATAATATACAGCATACTGTAATGTTTCAATATTAAGCTGTTTCCAAACCTTACACTTGACGGAAGTGAATTATTCTGTATAAGGGAGGATTATTGCAATTCAGGATTACAGAATAATTATTCTTTGTGTGTATGAGAATTTTAATTTATAAGTACTTTATATTTAAAACTCAAAA
This sequence comes from Taudactylus pleione, assembly GCA_031769625.1. Classification (NCBI taxonomy): domain Eukaryota; kingdom Metazoa; phylum Chordata; class Amphibia; order Anura; family Myobatrachidae; genus Taudactylus; species Taudactylus pleione. The sequence continues at coordinate 674,749 of JAUIMM010000995.1, forward strand.
CACGAAATGATAGATAGCACCTAGGTGAATAAAACAAAAGGAGGTTTAACTTAAAAGAAAAAAAACGACGACGATATATATTAACCACATGACCAAAAAAAAAGCTTCTCTTTTTCTGCCGCTTGAAACCCGCCCACCTCGTGCCAGGGCCCAATGAAATCTTGAGACGACTCTGTCGCTTTGATGTATACCTAGCGTCCATTGGCTGCCCTGGACTCGTAGCACCACCCCTTGTAAGTTGCATCCACTGGAATGACCGTGTTGTATTTGAGACTCCTTCCCTAACTACCTTACCCCTCCCCTTCCTTCAAGCCCTGCCCCTGAGGAGCAGCTCCTAGGGAGGTCTCGTTGTGTTTAGGATGCATGGAGTGCTGTGAATCTATGGAATTTATGTGCCGTGCAAAAATGATTGTCTCTGTAGGCTGTACTAGGCACTGTATAACGGGCGAGTGACACCTTTTTATCAATGCATCCTCATGTAGCCAACAAAACATTGCACTATGGGTGCAGGTTATCTCCTCGGAACGCTTACCGTTTAAGGCGGGGATATGTCAGGAACAATTTTTAAATCTTAAAAAAAAAAAACACAATACTTTAGACCTTCTGTATAGAAGAACTATCATTAACATCGCATTTAAATGTAAAAATTAAAAAAAAAAAAAAATTTATTAGAAAATCCTGCTTTGGTTTTTCATATTTATTAACGGGTTTATGATGCTATCTGACCTGCTAGCGTCTGGCTAAACCTCGTCATAGTCAGCGGTAGCAACAGTGACCCCTGCAGGAGAATAGAGGATAAGATTCACTAGAGTTGTAAAAACTACAAAAAATGGAACATATATAGATTCTAAATTTAAATTTCCAAAATTCAATGAAACGTATAATATTTGCATCTTCAGTGACTCCTTTAAGCGGCTGTCTCCATACCCTGGTATTCATGTCGTAGATAACGTCAGACTGAACATTGTCCGATCGCTGTCAGCCATGTCTGAATTATTGGAGCTAATAAAAGATTGGAAGGTTAGGGGGTACTGCAGAAGGAAATGAGACCGATTAAGGCAAGAAAGCGGAACACACATTTCTTACGTTATCCAAGACATTTTTACCAGCCTGCGGCTACTGTAGGTGCATTCAATGGTTTCTGACCATCCTGGGGCTGCATTGAAAACGGGGTTCACCTGCCTCCCACCATAACAGATATAACAAAACTGATAACTGTAACTCTGTGACACTTATCCTCCTGTGTCCCCACCCATTCCCCCCTTCCATCTGTAACTGTGTATGTGACGTCCTCCTCACCCTTGCCCCCCTTGCTGTGTGCTGATGCAACGTCTTGGCAATGCTAGATGTGGACTGTGCACCCTGAACGTACGCTTACGTCGTCTTCCATAATCAGTTGTCCATTGTCTCTCTCTCTCTCTCTCTCCCTCACCCCATCTCCAGCTTCCACAGATAGTTCAGTATTGTAGGCGGCCATTTCAAAGGCCAACACAGTAATGGGGGGTATCCTCTCATGGATGTCATCGTAAATGCTTGGCACTACCTACAGGTTCTGAACGGTACGGTACTGATAGAAGGCGGGGCGGGGGGGTCTTCTAAGGGGCAGATGTACTAAGCTCTGGAAAGTGATAAATTGGAAAGTGATAAACTACCAATCAGCTCCTGTCATTTTCCAAACACATCTGTAACATGACAGTTAGGAGCTGAGTGGCTGGTAGTTTATCACTTTCCAGAGCTTAGTACATCTCCCCTTTCTTCATATATTTAATTTAAATACCAACTCCATTTTATTTATACACCTAACAAGCGCCCCAGGGTTCCATCATTACCATGAACTCTATGGAGGTCAACACTTAACTTTAAGCTAAGACAGGCCTCTGTGAAAATGGAGATAGTTGATTGGACAGTTGCTCAGTGAATGACCGGGGTTCCGGACTATGGAAAGCCTGAGCTTCTGCCAGGTGAACAGTTTGATATGTAAACAGTTTGTGGAGGGTCTTTAAATTGATGATGCCAGTAAAGTAATCAGTAAGAAGTATACTGGGTCAATGGTCGGGAAGATAACCCAAAGACCAGTACCTCTACATCAGGAACCAGCATCACTGAGATCCTGGCAGATGGTCGTCTGCCGAGGTGTCCGGTGATGAAGGCCGTCGTACTTGGGCAATGATCATGAATTGGGATTTAAATGATCACCATTTATATTAGTGTTACTGCCCCCCCCCACACACATTATTATAGATAGCGATGATCGAAAATACAGAGCTAAGGTGCAAACGTAATTCTATTATCCTTCTTTCTGCATTTTCATATTTGTGCCCATAAGTCTTCTCCAACCTGTTCCCCAATCTGTGCATGAGCCACTGGGTCATGTGATCCCCCTGTGCTCTCCTCCCGTTACTCTCAGCTTCACATTAATTCACTACTGCCCCATCCTCAGCATTTCTGCCCAGCATACCTGTGCCCCCCTTAGTATCACTGTCCTACATACCTGTGCCCCATCCTCAGCCTTACTGCCCAGCATACGTGTGCCCTATCCTCAGTATTACTGCCCAGCATACCTGTGCCCCCTTCCTCAGCCTTACTGCCCAGCATACCTGTGCCCCCTTCCTCAGCATTACTGCTCAGCATACCTGTGCCCCATCCTCAACATTACTGCCAGCAAACTTGTACCCGCTTGCTCAGCATTACTGCCCAGCATACCTGTGCCCCCCCTCAGCATTACTACCCGCATACCTGTGCCCCATCCTCAGCCTTACTGCCCAGCATACCTGTACCCCATCCTTACTGCCCAGCATACCTGTGTCCCCTTCCTCAGCATTACTGCTCAGCATACCTGTGCCCCATCCTCAACATTACTGCCATCAAACTTGTACCCGCTTGCTCAGCATTACTGCCCAGCATACCTGTGCCCCCCCCTCAGCATTACTACCTGCATACCTGTGCCCCATCCTCAGCATTACTGGGCAGCATAAGTGCTCTCCCCTCAGCATTACTGCCCCGCATGCCTGTGCTGTCCTCAGCATTACTGCCCCGCATACCTGTGCTGTCCTCAGCATTACTGCCCCGCATACCTGTGCTACCCCCTCAGCATTACTGCCCAGCATACCTGTGCTGCCCCCTCAGCATTACTGCCCAGCATACCTGTGCTGCCCCCTCAGCATTACTGCTCCGCATACCTGTGCTGTCCTCAGCATTACTGCGCAGCATACCTGTACTGCCCCCTCAGCATTACTGCTCAGCATACCTGTGCTGCCCCCTCAGCATTACTGCTCCGCATACCTGTGCTGTCCTCAGCATTACTGCTCAGCATACCTGTGCTGCCCCCTCAGCATTACTGCTCAGCATACCTGTACTGTCCTCAGCATTACTGCCCCGCATACCTGTGCTGTCCTCAGCATTACTGCCCCGCATACCTGTACTGCCCCCTAAGCATTACTGCTCAGCATACCAGTACTGTACTCAGCATTACTGCCCTGCATACCTGTGCTGTCCTCAGCATTACTGCCCCGCATACCTGTACTGCCCCCTCAGCATTACTGCCCCGCATACCTGTGCTGTCCTCAGCATTACTGCTCAGCACCCAGACCTATTACTGCCCCGCATACCTGTACTGCCCCCTCAGCATTACTGCCCCGCATACCTGTGCTGTCCTCAGCATTACTGCTCCGCATACCTGTACTGCCCCCTCAGCATTACTGCTCAGCATACCTGTGCTGTCCTCAGCATTACTGCTCCGCATACCTGTACTGTCCCCTCAGCATTACTGCTCAGCATACCTGTGCTGCCCTCAGCATTACTGCTCCACATACCTGTGCTGTCCCCTCAGCATTACTGCTCCGCATACCTGTGCTGTCCTCAGCATTACTGCCCCGCATACCTGTACTGTCCCCTCAGCATTACTGCTCAGCATACCTGTGCTGTCCTCAGCATTACTGCTCCGCATACCTGTACTGTCCCCTCAGCATTACTGCTCAGCATACCTGTGCTGCCCTCAGCATTACTGCTCCGCATACCTGTGCTGTCCTCATCATTACTGCCCCGCATACCTGTGCTGTCCTCAGCATTACTGCCCCGCATACCTGTGCTGCCCTCGGCATTACTGCCCCGCATACCTGTGCTGTCCTCGGCATTACTGCTGAGCATACCTGTGCTGTCCTCGGCATTACTGCCCCGCATACCTGTACTGTCCTCGGCATTACTGCCCCACATACCTGTGCTGCCCCCTCAGCATTACTGCCCTGCATACCTGTGCTGCCCCCTCAGCATTACTGCCCAGCATGCCTGTGCTGCCCTCAGCATTACTGCCCCGCATACCTGTGCTGCCCTCAGCATTAATGCTCCGCATACCTGTGCTGCCCTCAGCATTACTGCCTCGCATACCTGTGCTGCCCTCAGCATTAATACCCCGCATACCTGTGCTGCCCTCAGCATTAATGCTCCGCATACCTGTGCTGCCCACAGCATTACTGCCCCGCCTACCTGTGCTGTCCTCGGCATTACTGCCCCGCCTACCTGTGCTGTCCTCGGCATTACTGCCCCGCCTACCTGTGCTGTCCTCGGCATTACTGCCCCGCCTACCTGTGCTGCCCTCGGCATTACTGCCCCGCATACCTGTGCTGCCCTCGGCATTACTGCCCCGCCTACCTGTGCTGCCCTCGGCATTACTGCCCCGCCTACCTGTGCTGCCCTCGGCATTACTGCCCCGCATACCTGTGCTGCCCTCGGCATTACTGCCCCGCATACCTGTGCTGTCCTCGGCATTACTGCCCCGCATACCTGTGCTGTCCTCGGCATTACTGCCCCGCCTACCTGTGCTGTCCTCGGCATTACTGCCCCGCATACCTGTGCTGTCCTCGGCATTACTGCCCAGCATACCTGTGCTGCTCCCTCAGCATTACTGCCCAGCATGCCTGTACTGCCCCCTCAGCATTACTGCCCAGCATGCCTGTACTGCCCCCTCAGCATTACTGCCCAGCATGCCTGTACTGCCCCCTCACCATTACTGCCCAGCATACCTGTACTGCCCCCTCAGCATTACTGCCCCGCATACCTGTGCTGCCCTCAGCATTACTGCCCAGCATATCTGTACTGCCCCCTCAGCATTACTGCCCAGCATACCTATATTGCCCCCCCAGCATTACTGCCCCGCATACCTGTGCTGTCCTCAGCATTACTGCCCCGCATACCTGTACTGCCCCCTCAGCATTACTGCCCCGCATACCTGTGCTGTCCTCAGCATTACTGCTCCGCATACCTGTGCTGTCCTCAGCATTACTGCTCAGTATACCTGTACTGCCCCCTCAGCATTACTGCCCCGCATACCTGTGCTGTCCTCAGCATTACTGCTCCGCATACCTGTACTGCCCCCTCAGCATTACTGCCCCGCATACCTGTGCTGTCCTCAGCATTACTGCTCCGCATACCTGTGCTGTCCCCAGCATTACTGCTCCGCATACCTGTGCTGTCCTCAGCATTACTGCTCCGCATACCTGTGCTGTCCTCAGCATTACTGCTCAGCATACCTGTACTGCCCCCTCAGCATTACTGCTCAGCATACCTGTACTGTCCTCAGCATTACTGCCCCGCATACCTGTGCTGCCCTCAGTATTACTGCCCCGCATACCTGTACTGCCCCCTCAGCATTACTGTCCAGCATACTTGTACTGCCCCATCAGCATTACTGCCCCGCATACCTGTGCTGCCCTCAGCATTACTGCCCCGCATACCCGCGTTGCCCATATCTGCTCTCTACTGAAGTGCTTAGCCTGCGGGGGCCTGAGATCGGGATGCTATGACATGTGAATGGGACTAGCATGGACTGTCCATATTATTTTCTTATACTTTTTGTGTCTTTGGAGAATTGAGATGTTCACAGGTTGAGATGGTCTGTGTCCTGGCAATGGTGTGTGAGGAACATATGGTGATAATGGTGTCCGGGACAGGGACACTATAGACTATTACACGACTGGACATGTATGTAAGCGGCGTGGCTACAGCTCGACCATGCGTGGCCTATGCAGCCTCCGGGAGGCTACAGCTACACATGAGGTTGATCCCTCGGCCCATCCCTGGACCCTTGGTCCTCCAGCCGCATCTCCTGTGAATGGGCGTGTTGGTCCTGTGGCTTGTTCTCCTCATGCATCTGGTCCTTTTTTGAATTCTGGGTGATGCTACCAATAAATCAGAGGACACTACCATCTCTTCTAAGTACCCCTAGTTCTAGGGAGCCAGAGAAGATGTGCGCACTTTGCCATCACTAGAAATTACCCCTCTCCCCAACATCGCAGTCACCAATCCGGATAGTGCCAAGGAAATGGTTTATTGAAAGTCTCCCATGTTTCCATGGCTAAGCGATCCCTGGGATTCTATGGTGACGGCGTTTAATCACGCCAGTCCTATATCATTATTCATTGGAGAGAAACTGGGTAGACAATACTGCCGGTTAGACATACAATATTGGTGACCCCATAAGACGCAAGGGAAGATACCAGTTTGCCCCTACCCCTCTGTTTTTCAAAATAAACACATAATAAGGGGTGAGATAATCGGTGCCCCTCAGTGCCCGGTGTGCCTTAGGCAGATGCCAAGTTTGCCCAATGGATGACGTAGTCTGTAGTCTTTCTTACAAAATGACCCCCTAAAGCACGACCATAGAAGTCAAAATGTAGGACTTGCACCTGGTGTTGTACAGAAACATCATTATATCAAGGTCTCCCCCAGGATTCAAGCCCAGATGGGAGGCAGGGGGGGGTAAAAGGCATGTCAGACGCTTGCTATATGCAGTTCTCAGGCCTGGATGTTGACCAATCACTGACCTATACCTGTTTTATTCTTATTTCAGGGGGTGCACCTGATTTGGGGGTTTTGAGGGGATCCTGGGTCCAGCCCCTCTCCCCCCTTTTTCTCTCTACACCTCGTAAAGGACTCCAAACTATTTCTGCTGCTGGACCAAGAAAGGACATTTTTCAGGGGAAATCGCTAAACCGCTGAATCTGATAATCACCCAACTCTTAACCAGCAAGGACCTCCGGACATCCCCACCCCACCTTTCCCCCCCCCGGAGGTGGAGGATAGGGACATTTCTGGATCTGCACATATGACAGAAGCGGGCAGGGCGTATTGTGCCGCTTCCAGCCTCTCTAACGGGCACTGGATTTATTTTTTAACGTTGAGCAAAAATTTGAAAAAGGGAAAAAAAAAGAAAAAAAAAAAAAAAAGAAAAAAATAAGACAAAATAATAATTGCGGATTCTCTGCCGCAAAGTGAGATTTTGTGTAGTTGGAAAGGCACAGGTTCTGGGAAATGATAATATTGTCTGTAGATTTCTTTCCTCGGAGAGGCTCCTGAACTGATTCCCCCCATACCCCCTTCTTCACACACATCTCTATTGAAAATTTTTTGAAAATGCTTTTATGCAGGTAGAGCGACTACTTTACGAATACTGGGGAGGTGGAGCTATGACCATGGCGGCAGCCAACTCCTCCCCCCACGCTGATATTTAGAGAGAGCTGCTGTGTAAATAGAGATATGTCGGAGGGATTAGTGCAATATCTCCACCATACGTTTGGCTGGTGTTGGGTATATTTAAGCTCCTGTCCTTCAGGACCCTGAACGGAGCCCATTTATCGCAGTCATCAGCAACTCGGCCAGCTGTAACGCTCAGTGGGGGTCAGGCGGTTTAAGGGTCAGAGTCCAGTTTAGCCATGGGTGTTATTGACGCTCTTGGCACTAACAACGTGGAGGCGCGATCCGGTGGTTTACGTGCAGACGCGATGATATAACGAAACACAACCACACAAGTCTCTTTACAGTAACATGACCACGCTCCAAGTAATTCTCAATGGTCACTAGAGTTCATTAACCAATCGCAAGATCGTGCCTATATATCCGACATTCCTCTTTACATACGTGTTATTAATCATGAGAGTGTGGGGACATTGCGAGGGATGGTGGCAATTTGGTGCATCTTGACTGCACATCCTAATTGGGACCATACCCACAGCCGTTACCTTTTCTTGGCGGCGCTAGTACTACAGGACACATGTGGACGTTGGGAAGCACAGGGGAGGCGGCCATTTTGTGGGCTTAACCAGTATTCATGAGAATGCAGACAGTTTATTGACCAAGGACCGACTAGAATGCTGAGGCGCTCTCAAAATGGTTCTCTCAGCTGTGTGGATGCAAAAGCCGCCCAAGGCCTATTGTGGTACGCAAGACAAGGGTGGAGAAACCAACCAACAAATCCGGGTTACTGCGGCTGACACCCCCTTTCTGTACTAAATGGTCCATTCGGCGCACAGAATGCAGTGTTTGGAGACATATCCTCAAACCGTAGATGCGCTCTCAAACAACTTTAGCGCCGTTTCTAGTAAAACGCTGCTTGGTTTATCCACACTTTTGGCCGGTGAGGGGTCATCAGGACTGTCTATTACTTGTGGAACACCAGGACTGTCTGCTACATGTGGACGCAGCTGTTTTGCGCTCTAAGAATGACCTCCCGCGCACACCGTTACTTTGCAGTCTGAAGCAATAGAACGCATCTGAATGCAGCCAATTAATTCACTGACATGACCGAGGCATGAGGCACGTTGTGCTTTCGTTGATGACGCTGGTTCCCGGTGAATTGATTGGCCGCACAGCCAGAAATATATATTGCCTCAGGCTCTTCCCACAAAATGGCTGCCTCTACTGTCTTGATTGAAAATACAGTTGGCCCTTTACTGACAGAGACTCAATCCCCAACCTGTAAGTGAATATTGTATTGTGATTTAACACTTTCATTGGTGCAAAGATATGGAAGAAAACATTCCTGGACATCCCACTAGGAACCGTGTACGGATACAGGCACGATGGGCGCTGCGCACACCTCTATTCTGCCCCTTCCCCCTGCAGAGCATTGCCCTTTAGGTACCCTGCGGGTCCGCTGAGACAGGAAATGGCTGCTCGCTAAGAAAGAGGACGAAATAAAAAGTCTTTACATAGTTCTAGTTTGTGGGCGACGTCTGGGGTAGGAATCTCAGCGCGAGAGTGGGCCAGTCCTATTCTGCATATCAAAGGTCAGAGGTCGCAGCTGGCCAATCAGCGGCTCACGTCAGCTCGGAAAGAAGGTCTATGTTTACAGTATCTGAAATCTCCCAGAAGTGTAAATAATTCTGTTCCTCATGAGAGAAAAGTCTCCTCCATTTTATCGTCAAATCTAGATTTTTTTTTTTGTGGGAGTGGGGTAAAGGGTATTTTAATATAAAATAGGGAGGGGGAAGGGAGGGATATAAACAGACCAATTCTTGGTGATTATATAATGCATAACTTATTTCTTATTTATTGCTGTTTATTTTGAATTATTTAATTTTTTTTCTCTGTTTTAAATGAAATAAATTTGATGAATAGTGGGTGGTGTGTTTCCTGACTGAAAGGATGAAAAAAATACATGTGTTATGCCATCATTCACTTGTATTTCCTTGTTACATAGATAATGGGCTATGGTGTATATTTTGCATTCTTTAGAACATACGGTCTTACACATACCACAGTACAAGGACACAGTGATAAATGCATTACACAGGGGGCAAAGTGGGGGCTCTGCAGCAGATATCCCTAACGGCTTCATACCCATGGTCGTACCGCCCCCTGCAGCAGGTACCCTCATCATTAGTGTTGCCACTTACACCTACCCCATATGCTGGGCGCAAGAGGTCCGTCAGAAACTACTCCCCCTCGGCCGTACACTGGCCTCACACACGCCCACCCATGCCACTACCACAAAACGGATCTCCTGCGTGTGTTCGCGAGGTTCCCGCCCAGTTGCCACACAGAAACGATGCCCATTTCACGGGGCAGAGCTATCCGGCCGCTCTGCCCATGTGCACATGGATGGTGTGAAGCGCGTACAGGTATTTGTGATGGAGAGAGCGGCCATTTCCGAGAGGCTCGTACACCTGCGTATCCAATGTAACCGTGACGGAATTCAGGGTGGGTACATCGGGTGGAGATCGAGGCCTTGGCACCTGCTGCGAAATCCAAGCCTGAATGCTTCTCTCCCTCCAGCTACCAATGACCCATATCATTGACAAAATGTCCAGCATACAATATAGCCGAGATGCCCAGTACATAACCCAGCTCAATACCACACATATAATATACTCTGGTGCAGGGGTGGATTGGGATGGAAAACCAGCCCGGGAAATTTATGGAAGCAGTCCTAATGAGGGTGGGGTATTTTGAGGGGGTGGGGTCAGTCGAGGGGGGCGGGGTCCCTCATAGGGCCCGATTCTGAGTTGGACACATTTGCGCCTGCTACTTTAGGCTAATGACGCCACAATGTCCGTCCCAGGTGCACAGCTGTGCATCCGGATGTGCCAGGACTGAGACGCCCCCTGTCGGTGTCTACAGATGCTGCAACATCGGTCGTACCATTGGAACTTCCACCAGCCCTATGCTAGGTGCAGACCCTCCCCCTGAGTATTGCTCCTATGTGAGCGATTCAGCGTCTCTGTAGCCAAAACCCCTGTAACCGCCAAACACATTTCTAATGTCCTGGTGCATGCGTCTGATCCACACGGCAACTCCGACACATGCGGAGAGGAAAGATAATGTCCTGGTGCATGCGTCTGATCCACACGGCAACTCCGACACATGCGCAGAGGAAAGATAATGTCCAAGACAATAATTAAACACATTGGCCCCACAGGAAAAATAAACACATTGGCCCCACAGGAAAAATAAACACATTGGCCCCACAGGAAAAATAAACACATTGGCCCCACAGGAAAAAAAAAAGTGTACGTCTCTGGGGCCGTGGGAGGGGAGGAGGGGAGGGGGCTGGGAGTAGTAGTGGGGAGCAGGGTGGGAGTAGTAGTGTGGAGCAGGGGACAGGACGGGAGTAGTAGTGTGGAGCAGGGGACAGGACGGGAGTAGTAGTGTGGAGCAGGGGACAGGACGGGAGTAGTAGTGGGGAGCAGGGGACAGGACGGGAGTAGTAGTGCGGAGCAGGGGACTGGACGGGAGTAGTAGTGGGGAGCAGGGGACAGGACGGGAGTAGTAGTGGGGAGCAGGGGACAGGACGGGAGTAGTAGTGCGGAGCGGGGGACAGGACGGGAGTAGTAGTGGGGAGCGGGGGACAGGACGGGAGTAGTAGTGCGGAGCAGGGGACAGGACGGGAGTAGTAGTGCGGAGCTGGGGACAGGACGGGAGTAGTAGTGCGGAGCAGGGGACAGGACGGGAGTAGTAGTGCGGAGCAGGGGACAGGACGGGAGTAGTAGTGCGGAGCAGGGGACAGGACGGGAGTAGTAGTGCGGAGCAGGGGACAGGACGGGAGTAGTAGTGGGGAGCAGGGGACAGGACGGGAGTAGTAGTGTGGGTCAGGGTGGGAGCAGGGGACAGGACGGTTGTAGTAGTGCGGAGCAGGGGACAGGACGGGAGTAGTAGTGTGGAGCAGGGGACAGGACGGGAGTAGTAGTGCGGAGCAGGGGACAGGACGGGAGTAGTAGTGTGGAGCAGGGGACAGGACGGGCGTAGTAGTGTGGGTCAGGGTGGGAGCAGGGGACAGGACGGGAGTAGTAGTGTGAGGCAGGGTGGGAGTAGTAGTGTGGGTCAGGGGACAGGACGGGAGTAGTAGTATGGAGCAGGGGACGGGAGTAGTAGTGTGGAGCAGGGGACGGGACGGGAGAAGTAGTGTGGAGCAGGGGACAGGACGGGAGTAGTAGTGTGGAGCAGGGGAGGAGTAGTAGTGGGGAGCAGGGTAGGAGTAGTAGTGTGGAGCAGGGTACGAGTAGTAGTGCGGAGCAGGGGACAGGATGGGAGTAGTAGTGCGGAGCAGGGGACAGGACGGGAGTAGTAGTGTGGAGCAGGGGACAGGACGGGAGTAGTAGTGTGGAGCAGGGGACAGGACGGGAGTAGTAGTGTGGAGCAGGGGACAGGACGGGAGTAGTAGTGGGGAGCAGGGGACAGGATGGGAGTAGTAGTGCATAGCAGGGGACAGGACGGGAGTAGTAGTGCGGAGCAGGGGACAGGATGGGAGAAGTAGTGCGGAGCAGGGGACAGGACGGGAGTAGTAGTGTGGAGCAGGGGACAGGACGGGAGTAGTAGTGTGGAGCAGGGGACAGGACGGGAGTAGTAGTGGGGAGCAGGGGACAGGACGGGAGTAGTAGTGGGGAGCAGGGTGGGAGTAGTAGTGTGGAGGAGGGGACAGGATGGGAGTAGTAGTGTGGAGCAGGGGGAAGGACGGGAGTAGTAGTGGGGAGCAGGAGACAGGACGGGAGTAGTAGGGGGGAGCAGGGGACAGGACGGGAGTAATAGTGCGGAGCAGGGGACAGGACGAGAGTAGTAGTGCGGAGCAGGGGACAGGACGGGAGTAGTAGTGCGGAGCAGGGGACAGGACGGGAGTAGAAGTGTGGAGCAGGGGACAGGACGGGAGTAATAGTGTGGAGCAGGGGACGGGAGTAGTAGTGGGGAGCAGGGGAGAGGACGCGAGTAGTAGTGTGGAGCAGGGGACGGGAGTAGTAGTGCGGAGCAGAGGACAGGACGGGAGTAGTAGTGCGGAGCAGGGGACAGGACGGGAGTAGTAGTGCGGAGCAGGGGACAGGACGGGAGTAGTAGTGCGGAGCAGGGGACAGGACGGGAGTAGTAGTGCGGAGCAGGGGACAGGACGGGAGTAGTAGTGTGGAGCAGGGGACAGGACGGGAGTAGTAGTGCGGAGCAGGGGACAGGACGAGAGTAGTAGTGCGGATTAGGGGACAGGACGGGAGTAGTAGTGTGGAGCAGGGGACAGGACGGGAGTAGTAGTGCGGAGCAGGGGACAGGACGGGAGTAGTAGTGCGGAGCAGGGGACAGGACGGGAGTAGTAGTGCGGAGCAGGGGACAGGACGGGAGTAATAGTGTGGGTCAGGGTGGGAGTAGTAGTGCGGAGCAGGGGACAGGACGGGAGTAGTAGTGCGGAGCAGGGGACAGGACGGGAGTAGTAGTGCGGAGCAGGGGACAGGACGGGAGTAGTAGTGCGGAGCAGGGTGGGAGTAGTAGTGTGGAGCAGGGGACAGGACGGGAGTAGTAGTGTGGAGCAGGGTAGGAGTAGTAGTGGGCAGCAGTAGTGTGGGTCAGGGTGGGAGCAGGGGACAGGACGGGAGTAGTAGTGTGGAGCAGGGGACAGGACGGGAGTAGTAGTGTGGAGCAGGGGACAGGACGGGAGTAGTAGTGCGGAGCAGGGGACAGGACGGGAGTAGTAGTGCGGAGCAGGGGACAGGACGGGAGTAGTAGTGCGGAGTAGGGGACGGGACGGGAGTAGTAGTGGGCAACAATAGTGTGAAGCAGGATGGGAGTAGTAGTGCGGAGCAGGGGACAGGACGGGAGTAGTAGTGGGGAGCAGGGGACAGGACGGGAGTAGTAGTGTGGAGCAGGGGACAGGACGGGAGTAGTAGTGTGGAGCAGGGGACAGGACGGGAGTAGTAGTGCGGAGCAGGGTGGGAGTAGTAGTGTGAGGCAGGGGACAGGACGGGAGTAGTAGTGTGGAGCAGGGGACAGGACGGGAGTAGTAGTGCGGAGCAGGGGACAGGACGGGAGTAGTAGTGTGGAGCAGGGTGGGAGTAGTAGTGGGCAGCAGTAGTGTGGGTCAGGGTGGGAGCAGGGGACAGGACGGGAGTAGTAGTGGGCAGCAATAGTGTGAGGCAGGACGGGAGTAGTAGTGTGGAGCAGGGGACAGGACGGGAGTAGTAGTGTGGAGCAGGGGACAGGACGGGAGTAGTAGTGTGGAGCAGGGGACAGGACGGGAGTAGTAGTGTGGAGCAGGGGACAGGACGGGAGTAGTAGTGTGGAGCAGGGGACAGGACGGGAGTAGTAGTGGGGAGCAGGGGACAGGACGGGAGTAGTAGTGGGGAGCAGGGGACAGGACGGGAGTAGTAGTGCGGAGCAGGGGACAGGACGGGAGTAGTAGTGCGGAGCAGGGGACAGGACGGGAGTAGTTGTGGGGAGCAGGGTGGGAGTAGTAGTGTGGATCAGGGGACAGGACGGGAGTAGTAGTGTGGAGCAGGGTGGGAGTAGTAGTGGGCAGCAGTAGTGTGGGTCAGGGTGGGAGCAGGGGACAGGACGGGAGTAGTAGTGTGGAGCAGGGGACAGGACGGGAGTAGTAGTGTGGAGCAGGGGACAGGACGGGAGTAGTAGTGCGGAGCAGGATTGGAGTAGTAGTGTGAGGCAGGGGACAGGACGGGAGTAGTAGTGTGGAGCAGGGGACAGGACGGGAGTAGTAGTGCGGAGCAGGGGACAGGACGGGAGTAGTAGTGTGGAGCAAGGTGGGAGTAGTAGTGGGCAGCAGTAGTGTGGGTCAGTGTGGGAGCAGGGGACAGGACGGGAGTAGTAGTGGGCAGCAAAAGTGTGAGGCAGGGTGGGAGTAGTAGTGTGAGGCAGGGGACAGGACGGGAGTAGTAGTGTGGAGCAGGGGACAGAATGGGAGTAGTAGTGTGTAGCAGGGGACAGGACGGGAGTAGTAGTGTGGAGCAGGGGACAGGACGGGAGTAGTAGTGCGGAGCAGGGGACAGGACGAGAGCAGTAGTGCGGAGCAGGGGACAGGACGGGAGTAGTAGTGCGGAGCAGGGGACAGGACGGGAGTAGTAGTGCGGAGCATGGGACAGGACGGGAGTAGTAGTGGGGAGCAGGGGACAAGACGGGTGTAGTAGTGCGGAGCAGGGGACAGGACGGGTGTAGTAGCGCGGAGCAGGGGACAGGACGGGTGTAGTAGCGCGGAGCAGGGGACAGGACGGGAGTAGTAGTGTGGAGCAAGGGACAGGACAGGAGTAGTAGTGTGGAGCAGGGGACAGGGTGGGAGTAGTAGTGCGGAGCAGGGGACAGGACGGGATTAGTAGTGCGGAGCAGGGGACAGGACGGGAGTAGTAGTGCGGAGCAGGGGACAGGACGGGAGTAGTAGTGCGGAGCAGTGGACAGGACGGGAGTAGTAGTGCGGAGCAGGGGACAGGACGGGATTAGTAGTGCGGAGCAGGGGACAGGACGGGAGTAGTAGTGCGGAGCAGGGGACAGGACGGGAGTAGTAGTGCTGAGCAGGGGACAGGACGGGAGTAGTAGTGCGGAGCAGGGGACAGGACGGGAGTAGTAGTGGGGAGCAGGGTGGGAGTAGTAGTGTGGAGCAGGGGACAGGACGGTTGTAGTAGTGTGGAGCAGGGGACAGGACGGGAGTAGTAGTGGGGAGCAGGGGACAGGACGGGAGTAGTAGTGGGGAGCAGGGGACAGGACGGGAGTAGTAGTGTGGAGCAGGGGACAGGATGGGAGTAGTAGTGTGGAGCAGGGCACAGGACGGGAGTAGTAGTGTGGAGCAGGGGACAGGATGGGAGTAGTAGTGCGGAGCAGGGTGGGAGTAGTAGTGTGAGGCAGGGGACAGGACGGAAGTAGTAGTGTGGAGCAGGGGACAGGACGGGAGTAGTAGTGTGGAGCAGGGGACAGGATGGGAGTAGTAGTGCGGAGCAGGGTGGGAGTAGTAGTGTGAGGCAGGGGACAGGACGGAAGTAGTAGTGTGGAGCAGGGGACAGGACGGGAGTAGTAGTGCGGAGCAGGGGACAGGACGGGAGTAGTAGTGTGGAGCAGGGTGGGAGTAGTAGTGGGCAGCAGTAGTGTGGGTCAGGGTGGGAGCAGGGGACAGGACGGGAGTAGTAGTGGGCAGCAATAGTGTGAGGCAGGGTGGGAGTAGTAGTGTGAGGCAGGGGACAGGACGGGAGTAGTAGTGTGGAGCAGGGGACAGGACGGGAGTAGTAGTTTGGAGCAGGGGACAGGACGGGAGTAGTAGTGTGGATCAGGGGACAGGACGGGAGTAGTAGTAGGGAGCAGGGGACAGGACGGGAGTAGTAGTGCGGAGCAGGGGACAGGACGAGAGTAGTAGTGCGGAGCAGGGGACAGGACGGGAGTAGTAGTGCGGAGCAGGGGACAGGACGGGAGTAGTTGTGGGGAGCAGGGTGGGAGTAGTAGTGTGGATCAGGGGCAAGGACGGGAGTAGTAGTGTGGAGCAGGGTGGGAGTAGTAGTGGGCAGCAGTAGTGTGGGTCAGGGTGGGAGCAGGGGACAGGACGGGAGTAGTAGTGTGGAGCAGGGGACAGGACGGGAGTAGTAGTGTGGAGCAGGGGACAGGCCGGGAGTAGTAGTGCGGAGCAGGATGGGAGTAGTAGTGTGAGGCAGGGGACAGGACGGGAGTAGTAGTGTGGAGCAGGGGACAGGACGGGAGTAGTAGTGCAGAGCAGGGGACAGGACGGGAGTAGTAGTGTGGAGCAGGGTGGGAGTAGTGGGCAGCAGTAGTGTGGGTCAGTGTGGGAGCAGGGGACAGGACGGGAGTAGTAGTGGGCAGCAATAGTGTGAGGCAGGGTGGGAGAAGTAGTGTGAGGCAGGGGACAGGACGGTAGTAGTAGTGTGGAGCAGGGGACAGGACGGGAGTAGTAGTGTGGAGCAGGGGACAGGACGGGAGTAGTAGTGTGGATCAGGGGACAGGACGGGAGTAGTAGTGCGGAGCAGGGGACAGGACGGGAGTAGTAGTGCGGAGCAGGGGACAGGACGGGAGTAGTAGTGCGGAGCAGGGGACAGGACGGGAGTAGTAGTGCGGAGCAGGGGACAGGACGGGAGTAGTAGTGCGGAGCAGGGGACAGGACGGGAGTAGTTGTGGGGAGCAGGGTGGGAGTAGTAGTGTGGATCAGGGGACAGGACGGGAGTAGTAGTGTGGAGCAGGGTGGGAGTAGTAGTGGGCAGCAGTAGTGTGGGTCAGGGTGGGAGCAGGGGACAGGACGGGAGTAGTAGTGTGGAGCAGGGGACAGGACGGGAGTAGTAGTGTGGAGCAGGGGACAGGACGGGAGTAGTAGTGCGGAGCAGGATTGGAGTAGTAGTGTGAGGCAGGGGACAGGACGGGAGTAGTAGTGTGGAGCAGGGGACAGGACGGGAGTAGTAGTGCGGAGCAGGGGACAGGACGGGAGTAGTAGTGTGGAGCAGGGTGGGAGTAGTAGTGGGCAGCAGTAGTGTGGGTCAGTGTGGGAGCAGGGGACAGGACGGGAGTAGTAGTGGGCAGCAATAGTGTGAGGCAGGGTGGGAGTAGTAGTGTGAGGCAGGGGACAGGACGGGAGTAGTAGTGTGGAGCAGGGGACAGGATGGGAGTAGTAGTGTGGAGCAGGGGACAGGACGGGAGTAGTAGTGTGGAGCAGGGGACAGAACGGGAGTAGTAGTGCGGAGCAGGGGACAGGACGAGAGTAGTAGTGCGGAGCAGGGGACAGGACGGGAGTAGTAGTGTGGAGCAGGGGACAGGACGGGAGTAGTAGTGGGGAGCAGGGGACAAGACGGGTGTAGTAGTGCGGAGCAGGGGACAGGACGGGTGTAGTAGCGCGGAGCAGGGGACAGGACGGGAGTAGTAGTGTGGAGCAAGGGACAGGACGGGAGTAGTAGTGTGGAGCAGGGGACAGGGTGGGAGTAGTAGTGTCGAGCAGGGGACAGGACGGGAGTAGTAGTGCGGAGCAGGGGACAGGACGGGAGTAGTAGTGTGGAGCAGGGGACCAGGGTGGGAGTAGTAGTGTGGAGCAGGGGACAGGACGGGAGTAGTAGTGGGGAGCAGGGTGGGAGTAGTAGTGTGGAGCAGGGGACAGGACGGGAGTAGTAGTGCGGAGCAGGGGACAGGACGGGAGTAGTAGTGTGGAGCAGGGGACAGGACGGGAGTAGTAGTGGGGAGCAGGGTGGGAGTAGTAGTGTGGAGCAGGGGACAGGACGGTTGTAGTAGTGTGGAGCAGGGGACAGGACGGGAGTAGTAGTGGGGAGCAGGGGACAGGACGGGAGTAGTAGTGCGGAGCAGGGGACAGGACGGGATTAGTAGTGCGGAGCAGGGGACAGGACGGGATTAGTAGTGCGGAGCAGGGGACAGGACGGGAGTAGTAGTGCGGAGCAGGGGACAGGACGGGAGTAGTAGTGCGGAGTAGGGGATGGGACGGGAGTAGTAGTGGGCAGCAATAGTGTGAAGCAGGATGGGAGTAGTAGTGCGGAGCAGGGGACAGGACGGGAGTAGTAGTGCGGAGCAGGGGACAGGACGGGAGTAGTAGTGCGGAGCAGGGGACGTGACGGGAGTAGTAGTGGGCAGCAATAGTGTGAAGCAGGGTGGGAGTAGTAGTGCGGAGCAGGGGACAGGACGGGAGTAGTAGTGTGGAGCAGGGGACAGGACGGGAGTAGTAGTGTGGAGCAGGGTGGGAGTAGTAGTGGATCAGCAGTAGTGTGGGTCAGGGTGGGAGCAGGGGACAGGACGGGAGTAGTAGTGGGCAGCAATAGTGTGAGGCAGGGTGGGAGTAGTGGTGTGAGGCAGGGGACAGGACGGGAGTAGTAGTGTGGAGCAGGGGACAGGACGGGAGTAGTAGTGCGGAGCAGGGGACAGGACGGCAGTAGTAGTGTGGAGCAGGGTGGGAGTAGTAGTGGGCAGCAGTAGTGTGGGTCAGGGTGGGAGCAGGGGACAGGACGGGAGTAGTAGTGTGGAGCAGGGGACAGGACGGGAGTAATAGTGTGGAGCAGGGGACGGGAGTAGTAGTGGGGAGCAGGGGAGAGGACGCGAGTAGTAGTGTGGAGCAGGGGACGGGAGTAGTAGTGTGGAACAGGGGACAGGATGGGAGTAGTAGTGCGGAGCAGGGGACAGGACGGGAGTAGTAGTGCGGAGCAGGGGACAGGACGGGAGTAGTAGTGTGGAGCAGGGGACAGGACGGGAGTAGTAGTGGGGAGCAGGGTGGGAGTAGTAGTGTGGAGCAGGGGACAGGACGGGAGTAGTAGTGCAGAGCAGGGGACAGGACGGGAGTAGTAGTGCGGAGCAGGGGACAG
This sequence comes from Taudactylus pleione, assembly GCA_031769625.1. Taxonomy (NCBI): domain Eukaryota; kingdom Metazoa; phylum Chordata; class Amphibia; order Anura; family Myobatrachidae; genus Taudactylus; species Taudactylus pleione. The sequence goes on from JAUIMM010000995.1 coordinate 693,564, forward strand.
GACGGGAGTAGTAGTGCGGAGCAGGGGACAGGACGGGAGTAGTAGTGGGGAGCAGGGTGGGAGTAGTAGTGTGGAGCAGGGGACAGGACGGTTGTAGTAGTGTGGAGCAGGGGACAGAACGGGAGTAGTAGTGGGGAGCAGGGGACAGGACGGGAGTAGTAGTGCGGAGCAGGGGACAGGACGGGATTAGTAGTGCGGAGCAGGGGACAGGACGGGAGTAGTAGTGCGGAGCAGGGGACAGGACGGGAGTAGTAGTGCGGAGCAGGGGACAGGACGGGAGTAGTAGTGCGGAGCAGGGGACAGGACGGGAGTAGTAGTGGGGAGCAGGGTGGGAGTAGTAGTGTGGAGCAGGGGACAGGACGGTTGTAGTAGTGTGGAGCAGGGGACAGGACGGGAGTAGAAGTGGGGAGCAGGGGACAGGACGGGAGTAGAAGTGGGGAGCAGGGGACAGGACGGGAGTAGAAGTGGGGAGCAGGGGACAGGACGGGAGTAGTAGTGCGGAGCAGCGGACAGGACGGGATTAGTAGTGCGGAGCAGCGGACAGGACGGGATTAGTAGTGCGGAGCAGGGGACAGGACGGGAGTAGTAGTGCGGAGCAGGGGACAGGACGGGAGTAGTAGTGCGGAGTAGGGGACGGGACGGGAGTAGTAGTGGGCAGCAATAGTGTGAAGCAGGATGGGAGTAGTAGTGCAGAGCAGGGGACAGGGCGGGAGTAGCAGTGGGGAGCAGGGGACAGGACGGGAGTAGTAGTGTGGAGCAGGGGACAGGACGGGAGTAGTAGTGTGGAGCAGGGGACAGGACGGGAGTAGTAGTGCGGAGCAGGGTGGGAGTAGTAGTGTGAGGCAGGGGACAGGACGGGAGTAGTAGTGTGGAGCAGGGGACAGGACGGGAGTAGTAGTGCGGAGCAGGGGACAGGACGGGAGTAGTAGTGTGGAGCAGGGTGGGAGTAGTAGTGGGCAGCAGTAGTGTGGGTCAGGGTGGGAGCAGGGGACAGGACGGGAGTAGTAGTGGGCAGCAATAGTGTGAGGCAGGGTGGGAGTAGTAGTGTGAGGCAGGGGACAGGACGGGAGTAGTAGTGTGGAGCAGGGGACAGGACGGGAGTAGTAGTGTGGAGCAGGGGACAGGACGGGAGTAGTAGTGTGGATCAGGGGACAGGACGGGAGTAGTAGTGGGGAGCAGGGGACAGGACGGGAGTAGTAGTGCGGAGCAGGGGACAGGACGGGATTAGTAGTGCGGAGCAGGGGACAGGACGGGAGTAGTAGTGCGGAGCAGGGGACAGGACGGGAGTAGTAGTGCGGAGTAGGGGACGGGACGGGAGTAGTAGTGGGCAGCAATAGTGTGAAGCAGGATGGGAGTAGTAGTGCGGAGCAGGGGACAGGACGGGAGTAGTAGTGCGGAGCAGGGGACAGGACGGGAGTTGTAGTGCGGAGCAGGGGACGTGACGGGAGTAGTAGTGGGCAGCAATAGTGTGAAGCAGGGTGGGAGTAGTAGTGCGGAGCAGGGGACAGGACGGGAGTAGTAGTGCGGAGCAGGGGACAGGACGGGAGTAGTAGTGTGGAGCAGGGGACAGGACGGGAGTAGTAGTGTGGAGCAGGGTGGGAGTAGTAGTGGGTCACCAGTAGTGTGGGTCGGTGGGAGCAGGGGACAGGACGGGAGTAGTAGTGGGCAGCAATAGTGTGAGGCAGGGTGGGAGTAGTAGTGTGAAGCAGGGGACAGGACGGGAGTAGTAGTGTGGAGCAGGGGACAGGACGGGAGTAGTAGTGCGGAGCAGGGGACAGGACGGGAGTAGTAGTGTGGAGCAGGGTGGGAGTAGTAGTGGGCAGCAGTAGTGTGGGTCAGGGTGGGAGCAGGGGACAGGACGGGAGTAGTAGTGTGGAGCAGGGGACAGGACGGGAGTAATAGTGTGGAGCAGGGGACGGGAGTAGTAGTGGGGAGCAGGGGAGAGGACGCGAGTAGTAGTGTGGAGCAGGGGACGGGAGTAGTAGTGCGGAGCAGGGGACAGGACGGGAGTAGTAGTGCGGAGCAGGGGACAGGACGGGAGTAGTAGTGTGGAGCAGGGGACAGGACGGGAGTAGTAGTGTGGAGCAGGGGACAGGACGGGAGTAGTAGTGTGGAGCAGGGGACAGGACGGGAGTAGTAGTGCGGAGCAGGGTGGGAGTAGTAGTGTGAGGCAGGGGACAGGACGGGAGTAGTGTGGAGCAGGGGACAGGATGGGAGTAGTAGTGCGGAGCAGGGGACAGGACGGGAGTAGTAGTGTGGAGCAGGGGACAGGACGGGAGTAGTAGTGTGGAGCAGGGGACAGGACGGGAGTAGTAGTGTGGAGCAGGGGACAGGACGGGAGTAGTAGTGCGGAGCAGGGTGGGAGTAGTAGTGTGAGGCAGGGGACAGGACGGGAGTAGTAGTGGGCAGCAGTAGTGTGAGGCAGGGTGGGAGTAGTAGTGGGTCAGCAGTAGTGTGGGTCGGTGGGAGCAGGGGACAGGACGGGAGTAGTAGTGGGCAGCAATAGTGTGAGGCAGGGTGGGAGTAGTAGTGTGAAGCAGGGGACAGGACGGGAGTAGTAGTGTGGAGCAGGGGACAGGACGGGAGTAGTAGTGCGGAGCAGGGGACAGGACGGGAGTAGTAGTGTGGAGCAGGGTGGGAGTAGTAGTGGGCAGCAGTAGTGTGGGTCAGGGTGGGAGCAGGGGACAGGACGGGAGTAGTAGTGTGGAGCAGGGGACAGGACGGGAGTAATAGTGTGGAGCAGGGGACGGGAGTAGTAGTGGGGAGCAGGGGAGAGGACGCGAGTAGTAGTGTGGAGCAGGGGACGGGAGTAGTAGTGCGAAGCAGGGGACAGGACGGGAGTAGTAGTGCGGAGCAGGGGACAGGACGGGAGTAGTAGTGTGGAGCAGGGGACAGGACGGGAGTAGTAGTGTGGAGCAGGGGACAGGACGGGAGTAGTAGTGCGGAGCAGGGGACAGGACGGGAGTAGTAGTGTGGAGCAGGGGACAGGACGGGAGTAGTAGTGTGGAGCAGGGGACAGGACGGGAGTAGTAGTGTGGAGCAGGGGACAGGACGGGAGTAGTAGTGCGGAGCAGGGTGGGAGTAGTAGTGTGAGGCAGGGGACAGGACGGGAGTAGTGTGGAGCAGGGGACAGGACGGGAGTAGTAGTGCGGAGCAGGGGACAGGACGGGAGTAGTAGTGTGGAGCAGGGTGGGAGTAGTAGTGTGAGGCAGGGGACAGGACGGGAGTAGTAGTGGGCAGCAGTAGTGTGAGGCAGGGTGGGAGTAGTAGTGTGGGTCAGGGTGGGAGCAGGGGGCAGGAAGAAGAATCACCTCCCGGTCAGCCAGGGTCACCGCAGCTCATGGTCCCGGCCTCTGGCCCTCTCAGCGCTGACAGCAGCCTCACACACATTGTGTCCCGCTTCCCCGGCTCCTACTCCGTCCGAGCCCGGCTCAGCTGCACACAGCCCGCCCCGTGTGTGGTCCACCCCGGTCCCGACCATCCCACGCAGACCGGGCGGCGAGGGCTGAGAGCGGGGACACCGGACGGTGATGGTGGAGCCGGGAGATTCCGGTTTGCGTTCCATAGTGGAGCACAAATCCCGGAAACGAGGCTGCCAGTGACGACTAGCAAAGGGCTTTAAGTTCATACATAGGGCCGGGCCGGCGCTGCGGGGTGAGTAATCCCTGCACCCCAAACTGCCCCTGCGGTCTGGTGATAGGCACAGAATGCAGCAGATAACACGGCCCAATATCCAGTATATAACAGCCCAATGTCCAATATATAATATACAGCTGGATGCACAGTACATACAGTAGCACAGCCCAATGTTCAGTATGTAACAGGCGATAACCCAGCTCATAGCACAGCCCAATGTCCCGTATATAATATACAGCTGGGTGAAGAGTACATACTGTAGCATAGCCCAATGTTCAGTATATAACACAAGTGAATACCCAGCACATAGCACAACCCAAATGCCCAGTATATAATATACAGCTGGACACAAGAGCACACAGACCAATGTCCAGTATATAACACAGCTGGACGCAGAGCGCACAGCACAGTATGTAACACAGCTGGACGCAGAGTACACAGCACAGACCAATGTCCTGTATATAATACAGCTGGATGCAGAGCACACAGCACAGACCAATGTCCAGTATATAATACAGCTGGATGCAGAGCACACAGCACAGACCAATGTCCTGTATATATTACAGTTGGATGCAGAGCGCACAGCACAGCCCAAATGTCCAGTATATAATACAGTTGGATGCAGAGCACACAGCACAGCCCAAATGTCCAGTATATAATACAGCTGGATGCAGAGCACATAGCACAGCCCAAATGTCCAGTATATAATACAGCTGGATGCAGAGCACATAGCACAGCCCAAATGTCCAGTATATAATACAGCTGGACGCAGAGCACACAGCACAGACCAATGTCCAGTATATAATACAGCTGGACGCAGAGCACATAGCACAGCCCAAATGTCCAGTATATAATACAGCTGGACGCAGAGCACACAGCACAGACCAATGTCCAGTATATAATACAGCTGGATGCAGAGCACACAGCACAGACCAATGTCCAGTATATAATACAGCTGGATGCAGAGCACACAGCACAGACCAATGTCCAGTATATAATACAGCTGGATGCAGAGCACACAGCACAGACCAATGTCCAGTATATAATACAGCTGGATGCAGAGCACACAGCACAGACCAATGTCCAGTATATAATACAGCTGGATGCAGAGCACAGGCCAATGTCCAGTATATAATATACAGCTGGACACAAGAGCACACAGACCAATGTCCAGTATATAACACAGCTGGACGCAGAGCGCACAGCACAGTATGTAACACAGCTGGACGCAGAGTACACAGCACAGACCAATGTCCTGTATATAATACAGCTGGATGCAGAGCACACAGCACAGACCAATGTCCAGTATATCATACAGCTGGATGCAGAGCACACAGCACAGACCAGTGTCCAGTATATATAACAGTTGGATGCAGAGCACACAGCACAGCCCAAATGTCCAGTATATAATACAGTTGGACGCAGAGCACACAGCACAGCCCAAATGTCCAGTATATATTACAGTTGGATGCAGAGCACACAGCACAGCACAGCCCAAATGTCCAGTATATAATACAGTTGGATGCAGAGCACACAGCACAGCCCAAATGTCCAGTATATAATACAGCTGGATGCAGAGCACATAGCACAGCCCAAATGTCCAGTATATAATACAGCTGGATGCAGAGCACATAGCACAGCCCAAATGTCCAGTATATAATACAGCTGGACGCAGAGCACACAGCACAGACCAATGTCCAGTATATAATACAGCTGGACGCAGAGCACATAGCACAGCCCAAATGTCCAGTATATAATACAGCTGGACGCAGAGCACACAGCACAGACCAATGTCCAGTATATAATACAGCTGGATGCAGAGCACACAGCACAGACCAATGTCTGTTATATAATACAGCTGGATGCAGAGCACACAGCACAGACCAATGTCCAGTATATAATACAGCTGGATGCAGAGCACAGGCCAATGTCCAGTATATAATATACAGCTGGACACAAGAGCACACAGACCAATGTCCAGTATATAACACAGCAGGACGCAGAGCGCACAGCACAGTATGTAACACAGCTGGACGCAGAGTACACAGCACAGACCAATGTCCTGTATATAATACAGCTGGATGCAGAGCACACAGCACAGACCAATGTCCAGTATATAATACAGCTGGATGCAGAGCACACAGCACAGACCAGTGTCCAGTATATATTACAGTTGGATGCAGAGCACACAGCACAGCCCAAATGTCCAGTATATAATACAGTTGGACGCAGAGCACACAGCACAGCCCAAATGTCCAGTATATAATACAGCTGGATGCAGAGCACATAGCACAGCCCAAATGTCCAGTATATAATACAGCTGGACGCAGAGCACACAGCACAGACCAATGTCCAGTATATAATACAGCTGGACGCAGAGCACATAGCACAGCCCAAATGTCCAGTATATAATACAGCTGAACGCAGAGCACACAGCACAGACCAATGTCCAGTATATAATACAGCTGGATGCAGAGCACACAGCACAGACCAATGTCCAGAATATAATACAGCTGGATGCAGAGCACACAGCACAGACAAATGTCCAGTATATAATACAGCTGGATGCAGAGCACACAGCACAGACCAATGTCCAGTATATAATACAGCTGGATGCAGAGCACACAGCACAGACCAATGTCCAGTATATAATACAGCTGGATGCAGAGCACACAGCACAGACCAATGTCCAGTATATAATACAGACGAATACCCATCACATAGCACAACCCAAATGTCCAGTATATAATGCAGGTGAATACCCATCACATAGCACAACCCAAATGTCCAGTATATAATGCAGGTGAATACCCAGCACAGGCCAAATGTCCAGTATACAATACAGGTGAACACCCAGCTCATAGCCAAGCCCAATGTTCAGTATATAATACAGGAGAACATCCAGCACAGCCCAATGTCCAGTATATAATACAGGGGAATACCCAGCACATAGCACAGGCCAAATGTCCAGTGCTCTTGTGGTTATGAAAGTACTCTCGCCCCCAATGTGGACATAGCAGTATCCCTGTGGCTATGTAAGTACAACCCCCCATGTGGCCATTGGAGTACTCCTGTAGTTATTTAAGTACTCCAGCCCCCCCCCCATGTGGCCATAGAAGTACTCCTGTAGTTATGTAAGTACTCCCGCCCCCCCTCCCCGTGGACATAAGTACATACATAAGTACTCCCAGCACATAGCACAGGCCAAATGTCCAGTGCTCTTGTGGTTATGTAAGTACTCCCGCCCCCCCCCATGTGTACATAGAAGTACACCTGTGGCTATGTAAGTACTTCCGCCCCCCCCCCATGTGTACATAGAAGTACACCTGTGGCTATGTAAGTACCCCCCCCCCCCCGTGGACATATAAGTACTCCTGTGGCTATGTAAGTACTCCCGCCCCCCATGTGGCCATAGCAGTACTCCTGGCCATAAGTGCTCCTGTACTCCCCGTAGCTATATGCATCCGCATTGAAGAGCATCGGTGCATACACAAGGGATGACCGTCAGCGATATCAATCACCCAGCACACCACCAACCCACCGAGGGTCAACGACCCGCAGTGATCACAGGTCCCTATAATAACCTGGTCGATATCCACCAGGTTGGCCTGTATGCACGGGTGATGGACGATATTGCTATGGTCCATTCGTGCCCGCGCATCGCAGGTCGTTGGTGGGTTGGAAGGAACCAATCAATGCACAACATGAATGATAACGGTATTATCAATATCGTTCATATCGAGCATTACATTTATATTGTCATCGATGTAATCAGTATAAATATTTCAGGTGCTGATGTTTCTGTCTCCCTCTTGTGGAGAACGCTTCCACTGCAGCGACGTGCATTACCACTTACCCAACAGCTGTACATGGAGGTAAGTTGTGCTGAATGCTGGACACACTGCCTGCAGTGACATCCCAGAAGGCTCAGCACATGGACCATCTGCAGGAACCTCTCTGACGCGTTTGGAAAGACGCTCGCTGATGACCGGTAATGTGACAGATTATTGCAGAGGGTCTGAAGATTCCCAGCAGGACGCGTTCCCCACACCAGCCTTTATCACACAGAGCCATCCCTGGTGCTCAGCCAGTGGGATAATCCCTGTCTATATATTAGCGGACAAAGGGGCCAGCTCACAAAGAACCTGCGCTATAATTGGGGTGTACTGAGGTCTTCATATCGGAGTGTTTACACGTCTTTCACCAGACCCGGCTACCATGGGAGGCAAATGAGGCCTTGGCCTCAGGCACAAGTTCCGATCGTTAATGTTTCGTATTACGCAGTGAAAAGGTCACAAACCTCTGTTATTTTGGTCTTATGCACAGGTGAGGGGTAAGGAAATCGCAAGTCAAACCGGTTTATCTGGATGCAGACAAGTTTTCAGAGTGTTATGTGTGTAAGCGCCACCATGGGCTGCTCTGTTTAAGAAGCAAAACGGGAATCATTTTCCAAACTCCCACCCTCAGCAGCCCATGGATGGAGACTGTCCGTCCGGCCTGACCCGGTGTCATAAATTTGCAAATCCGATGTCTGCCGTTTCCATTCAGGGAGAGATGTGTGACGAGGGCTCACATACAGGGGGGGTGTCAGTGTAGAGCAGCGGTTTTGAACCGGTGTGCCGCGGCCGGTTGTGAAGTTTGCTGCGGGGCTGTCAGAGCCACCGGGCACATTTTACTGTACTTCAGCATCCCGGGCCGCTGAGCTCCTCTGGGAGACTCAGGCGCGACCGGGTAGTGACCTGCAAAGATGCGGCGGCGTGACATCACAGGTCACGCACGCCGCGTTGTCCACTGCCCTCCAGCCCGCTCTGCCAGCCAACGCCCTGCGCCAATCAGCCAGCCCGCGCTCTGTCCAGGCAGGCTCTGCAGCCTGCCTGGAAGCCCGCACGCACGCGATCCTGCTGCAGTGTGAGTGACAAGGGGGGAAGAAATGTGGGTTTTGTGGGGACCAGACATTTTTTTCTTCTTCGTGGGTACCAGCCATAGTTTATTTTTTCGTGGGAACCAGTCATGTCATTTTTTTTTAGTGAGAACCAGCCATATATTTGCCTATTTAGTGGGGAACAATGTGTTTTGTTTTTTGTTTCTGTGGGGCCAGCCATAGGTTTCTTTTTCTGTGGGGAGCAATTCTGTGGGGCGCAATGTTGTATGGTTGTTTTTTTTGTGGGGAGCAATGTGGGTTTTTTTTTATTTTAGGCCAGCCAATGGGATTGTTTTATTCTTGTGGGGGCCAATGTAGTATGTTTTTTATTCTTGTGGGGACCAATGTAGTGTGTTTTTTATTCTTGTGGGGGCCAATGTAGTGTGTTTTTTATTCTTGTGGGGCCAATGTAGTGTGTTTTGTTCCTGTGGGAACTAATGTAGTGTGTTTTTTATTCTTGTGGGGACCAATGTAGTGTGTTTTGTTCCTGTGCGGGCCAATGTAGTGTGTTTTGTTCCTGTGGGAACTAATGTAGTGTGTTTTTTATTCTTGTGGGGGCCAATGTAGTGTGTTTTGTTCCTCTGGGAACTAATGTAGTGTGTTTTTTATTCTTGTGGGGACCAATGTATTGTGTTTTGTTCCTGTGGGAACCAATGTAGTGTGTTTTTTATTCTTGTGGGGACCAATGTAGTGTGTTTTGTTCCTGTGGGAACCAATGTAGTGTGTTTTGTTCCTGTGGGAACCAATGTAGTGTGTTTTGATCCTGTGGGAACTAATGTAGTGTGTTTTTTATTCTTGTGGGGGCCAATGTAGTGTGTTTTGTTCCTGTGGGGACCAATGTAGTGTGTTTTGTTCCTGTGCGGGCCAATGTAGTGTGTTTTGTTCCTGTGGGAACTAATGTAGTGTGTTTTTTATTCTTGTGGGGGCCAATGTAGTGTGTTTTGTTCCTGTGGGAACTAATGTAGTGTGTTTTTTATTCTTGTGGGGACCAATGTAGTGTGTTTTGTTCCTGTGGGAACCAATGTAGTGTGTTTTGTTCCTGTGGGAACCAATGTAGTGTGTTTTGATCCTGTGGGAACTAATGTAGTGTGTTTTTTATTCTTGTGGGGGCCAATGTAGTGTGTTTTGTTCCTGTGGGAACCAATGTAGTGTGTTTTGTTCCTGTGGGAACTAATGTAGTGTGTTTTTTATTCTTGTGGGGGCCAATGTAGTGTGTTTTGTTCCTGTGGGGGCCAATGTAGTGTGTTTTGTTCCTGTGGGAACTAATGTAGTGTGTTTTGTTCCTGTGGGAACTAATGTAGTGTGTTTTTTATTCTTGTGGGGACCAATGTAGTGTTTTTTATTCTTGTGGGGACCAATGTAGTGTGTTTTGTTCCTGTGGGAACTAATGTAGTGTGTTTTTTATTCTTGTGGGGGCCAATGTAGTGTGTTTTGTTCCTGTGGGAACTAATGTAGTGTGTTTTTTATTCTTGTGGGGACCAATGTAGTGTGTTTTGTTCCTGTGGGAACTAATGTAGTGTGTTTTTTATTCTTGTGGGGACCAATGTAGTGCGTTTTGTTCCTGTGGGAACTAATGTAGTGTTTTTTATTCTTGTGGGGGCCAATGTAGTGTGTTTTGTTCCTGTGCGGGCCAATGTAGTGTGTTTTGTTCCTGTGGGGGCCAATGTAGTGTGTTTTGTTCCTGTGGGAACTAATGTAGTGTGTTTTTTCATAGTCCGCGCACACCGCATCGCCGGATAGTGTGCCTTGGCAATTTTAAAATCTTGTGTAGTGTGCCACGAGTTAAAAAAGGTTGAAAGTCACTGGTGTAGAGTTTGCATTACCCAGTGCAGAGCTTGAAATGACACCAAGTATAAGAAAACTTTACAGAATCGGTGCTGGACAAGTACAAAAACCATTGGCCTTTCATTAGAACATACCACGCAACGCGTCAGCCGAAATCCTCAGATGGAGACACTTCTCCTTAGTAGTGATTGACAGGAAGAGCAGTTTCTGGGAGGTGACAGGATGGGAGGGGCATAGAAACGCAGGCGTGCCAGTGCGTTTGAACGCCGTTGCATGGGCGTGCATAAATTATCCACTGCGATGCCATACGCAGCCTGAGGCCTGATAGCGTGCGAGGAAGTTAGCAATTCCTGAGTAAGGTCAGAGGTTGTACCAGTGTGCTTGAGGCTGCAATGGTACTCACTGTTACTGATGGTCTCACAGTCTTGCTAAATATTACAGATGTGTGTAAGGTAAAGTGGGCATCCTTGTGTAGTGCTGCGTTGGCATAGCGATCGCCATGAAATAGCATACTATCGAAGCTGAACTGTGTGCGCGTAATCGCTATTGCAATCCGTAGTGCGTCAGGCCCAGGGAACATTACATCTTGTACGTTTTAGGTGAGTTATGTCTGCAGGGAAGAATGGGAGATTCTATACAATCAACATTAGTCAACATTATTGGAACCCTTTAAGTACAACTTTTACAAGATCCTCTGAAATGAATGGAAATGTCCCAACTTCGTATCACCAGAAAATTGTTATCAGATGAAAGAGCCAAAAAAAAAAAAATTATATATATTTTCAACTTACATGTAGTAAAAGACTAAATAAACCTGGACAGTAATGACGGCACCTTCCTTACCATTTGTTTGCACATCAAAGGCAACGACGACGGACTCCAATCATTTCTTGTAGCGATCTATAAGCGTCTCGCACCAGTCTGCTGGCAGTGTCTCCCACTCTTCCATTGCAGGTGGCTGAAGTTCCTGAATGTTTGCAGGATTCCTTTTCCCATTGGCTGATTTCAGTTCTCAGGATCAGGACTGGGACTCGTTGCTGGACAGCTTAATAACCGTCTATTTTTCTTTTGTGCTTTTGTATATGAATGCTGGGTCCTTATCATGCTGGAGGACTCCTGATCTTCCACCCAAACCTAGTTTTCTTACACTGGGTAACAGATTTACCTCCCAAATGCCTTAGTAAGCCTTCGGTTTCATGATTCCTTAAATCCAGGAAAGGCCTCCAGTACCAGAGGCAGTCCCCACAACAGTATGAATCCACCACCATGGGTAACGGTAGGTAGGGTTATTCTCCTTAAAAGCTTCTTTTTGTCACCTATAACCAAGTCCCTGGCCTGCATTGCCAAAGAGTTTTAATTTGGTTTCGTCTGTCCAGGATTGTGTTTTAGCTAGGTACATTTTGGTAAATATCAGTTGTTCCTTTTTAGGTCTATATTCAGCGGTGTGGGAGGCTGTGGCATTCACCCATAAACCCCCTCTTTGCTTAGTGTGTGGGGTATGGTAGGAGTTAGTACCAGGCCACCATCATTTGGGCGTTTTTTTCCACTGTTCTTACCAACTTTTAAAGACGTCTCTCATCAAGTTTCCTCTTTCACCCACGTCCTTCAGAGTTCTATGAGAAGCAAACGTCTTACTAACATTGTGCACTGGTGAGACAGGGATCCCTAGAGCTTTGGAGATGACCTTGTACCATTTAGAAGTCTTGCATTTGTTGATAATAGCACTTCCCAATGCTCTCTCATCTTTACCATTGTGAGCAACAGGGAACGAAAAGTTGTCCTTTTTTAAACATTACGGCTATCATTCATTGGTTAATTCAAGTCACGCGACTGACAATTTATCACAGGTGACTCATTTCTAATGTATCACACTTGAGTCTGATCTAGCTCTTATTTAAATTGATCTGAATTGGCCAAGGGTGCCAATAATTGTGCAATTTGGCAATCAATCCATTTTTATAGCTTTCCCTCCTATTGGTTTTTCAAATTGTTGAGTCTATAGACCAAAGCTGTGTCACTACGTCCCTTTTTAAATCAGATTTTGTACACGATGCACTTATAAGTCAGGGGCGTCAGTAATGTTGACCAGGACTGTATGAGCCGGACTCTCTTTACACATCACATACTGCACACGGACAGGCCATTATTTAGTATATGAGCCAGACTCTCTGTACATATCACCTACTGCACACCAACAGGCCACTATTTAGTATATGAGCCAGACTCTCTGTACATATCACCTACTGCACACCGACAGGCCACTATTTAGTATATGAGCCAGACTCTCTGTACATATCACACACTGCACACCGACAGGCCACTATTTAGTATATGAGCCAGACTCTCTGTACATATCACCTACTGCACACCGACAGGCCACTATTTAGTATATGAGCCAGACTCTCTGTACATATCACACACTGCACACCGACAGGCCACTATTTAGTATATGAGCCAGACTCTCTGTACATATCACCTACTGCACACAGACAGGCCACTATTTAGTATATGAGCCAGACTCTCTGTACACATCACACACTGCACACCGACAGGCCACTATTTAGTATATGAGCCGGACTCTCTGTACACATCACATACTGCACACCGACAGGCCACTATTTAGTATATGAGCCGGACTCACTGTACACATCACATACTGCACACAGACAGGCCACTATTTAGTATATAAGCCAGACTCTCTGTACACATCACATACTGCACACAGACAGGCCACTATTTAGTATATGAGCCGGACTCTCTGTACACATCACACACTGCACACCGACAGGCCACTATTTAGTATATGAGCCGGACTCTCTGTACACATCACATACTGCACACCGACAGGCCACTATTTAGTATATGAGCCGGACTCACTGTACACATCACATACTGCACACAGACAGGCCACTATTTAGTATATAAGCCGGACTCTCTGTACACATCACATACTGCACACAGACAGGCCACTATTTAGTATATGAGCCGGACTCTCTGTACACATCACATACTGCACACCGACAGGCCACTATTTTGTATATGAGCCGAACTCTCTGTACACATCACACACTGCACACCGACAGGCCACTATTTAGTATATGAGCCAGACTCTCTGTACGCATCACACACTGCACACCGACAGGCCACTATTTCTCTGTACGCATCACATACTGCTCACCGACAGGCCACTATTTAGTATATGAGCCGGACTCTCTGTACACATCACATACTGCACACTGACAGGCCACTATTTAGTATATGAGCCAGACTCTCTGTACACATCACATACTGCACACCGACAGGCCACTATTTAGTTTATGAGCCGGACTCTGTACACACCACACACCGACAGGCCACTATTTAATATATGAGCCGGACTCTCTGTACACACCACATACTGCACACCGACAGGCCACTATTTAGTATATGAGCCGGACTCTCTGTACACATCACATACTGCACACAGACAGGCCACTATTTCTCTGTACGCATCACATACTGCTCACCGACAGGCCACTATTTAGTATATGAGCCAGACTCTCTGTACACATCACACACTGCACACCGACAGGCCACTATTTCTCTGTACGCATCACATACTGCACACCGACAGGCCACTATTTAGTATATGAGCCAGACTCTCTGTACGCATCACATACTGCACACCGACAGGCCACTATTTAGTATATGAGCCGGACTCTCTGTACGCATCACATACTGCACACCGACAGGCCACTATTTATAGTATATGAGCCGGACTCACTGAACATATCACATACTGCACACCGACAGGCCACTATTTAGTATATGAGCCGGACTCTGTACACACCACACACCGACAGGCCACTATTTAATATATGAGCCAGACTCTCTGTACACACCACATACTGCACACCGACAGGCCACTATTTAGTATATGAGCCGGACTCTCTGTACGCATCACATACTGCACACAGACAGGCCACTATTTAGTATATGAGCCGGACTCTCTGTACGCATCACATACTGCACACCGACAGGCCACTATTTAGTATATGAGCCGGACTCTCTGTACACATCACATACTGCACACTGATAGGCCACTATTTAGTATATGAGCCGGACTCTCTGTACGCATCACATACTGCTCACCGACAGGCCACTATTTAGTATATGAGCCGGACTCTCTGTACACATCACATACTGCACACCGACAGGCCACTATTTAGTTTATGAGCCGGACTCTCTGTACATATCACATACTGCACACCGACAGGCCACTATTTTTCTGTACACATCACAAATTGCACACGGACAGGCCACTATTTAGTATATGAGCCGGACTCCCTGTACACATCACACACTGCACACCGACAGGCCACTATTTAGTATATGAACCGGACTCTCTGTACGCATCACATACTGCACACCGACAGGCCACTATTTATAGTATATGAGCCAGACTCTCTGTACGCATCACATACTGCACACCGACAGGCCACTATTTATAGTATATGAGCCGGACTCACTGTACACATCACATACTGCACACCGACAGGCCACTATTTAGTATATGAGCCGGACTCTCTGTACGCATCACATACTGCACACCGACAGGCCACTATTTAGTATATGAGCCAGACTCTCTGTACGCATCACATACTGCACACAGACAGGCCACTATTTATTATATGAGCCGGACTCTGTACACACCACATACTGCACACAGACAGGCCACTATTTCTCTGTACGCATCACATACTGCTCACCGACAGGCCACTATTTATTATATGAGCCAGACTCTGTACACACCACATACTGCACACCGACAGGCCACTATTTAGTATATGATCTGGACTCACTGTACACATCACATACTGCACACAGACAGGCCACTATTTAGTTGCATTTTATCTTTTTTTTTTTTTTTACACACAACGGAATTATATTGTGCAGTAACATTTGACCTTTTTCAGCATGTAAAGCGACCTAGATCTCGCCACGTATAGATCCGCGTGGTCACATCGCACCAGCTGAGCACCCACCTAGATGATCACATTTCTTCATACAGGAGGGGACACATATACCCACCCGACCCCCTCTCGTCCATCCATTGCCGATGGGTTTTGCTACGTTATACCCAAAAATGTGGTCGCCGGGTGCACATAAGGGAGACGGGCGCAGTTCCTATACAAGTTCTCAAAGCCGATAAGTCAGTGACAAGACGCACCAGTCATCTCATCAATAAATTGATTTATTTAAAAGAATATGTTACAATTAATTACACTAAGGTGACTCTTACTGAACGACATTAGAGTGGTTAAGCTCCGGAACATGAAGTTAAAACACTGATGAGCGGGGTCTTCTCTCTCTTCCACCTTTTCACATTGTTTAAATCGCAAACAAAACAGATGCTGCCGGTAACCTAATAATGGTTAGTTTTCTCAAAAAATAAATAATAATATTAAAAAAAAAAAAAAAAAAGCACACACACACTAGGGGGTTGTGGAACTTAGCTGGGGGGAGGGCGAGTGTTCTAGAACAGTCCTGCTCACAGCGCCACAGGCTAACGGGCTGGATTCCGTAGGCAACGTTCAGGTTATTGCTGTAATGTCGGTGTGGAGGTCACCAATGGAAGATTCTTGTCGGAGAGAGAGGCAATGCCCAAACTGATGACCGGATGCACGGACCTCTTCTTGGAACGGTTCAGATGCTCCGATCTTCATTTTCTGAGCTCCCGAGACGAATGTCAAACTCAACGTGACAGCCGTGAAGTTGAAGAGCAGACATTCGCAAAAAGACCTGGAAGTGTGGGTTGGGCTAGAGCGGGACACTAAAGGTCTTTATACATGTAGCTACCACGAAGAGTCATCGTTAGTTGACCCAATTGACTATTGACCAGTTCTGTAGTGTCGAAAATCATCCGTGCTCTCCGGCCACCCAATCTGTACAGAGCTCAGAGAGACACCAGGCATGGTTGCGTAGAATATAGTCTGCCCATTTTACACCGAGTTGCCCCTAGGCCATACGGTTACAAGCAGGTGAGAGTAACTACACCAGGAGCTACATCAGCATCTGTTTGGCACATAGGAGACAATTCTATAAAAGACAGCACTTCATATGGCCAATAATCATGGCATTGCCTCGTCGTGTTCCCCTCACCTCCACAGCAGGGACTGTGAAATGGAACGTTGCTATAACGCTGAAGGAGATGCCAGGACAGCTGGTTGGTGACAGGAGGTGCCCTCGAGAAGTCGCAAATTTCCTACAAAAACGGAGCTTGGCTGCAAATACTGACGCCAGGAGAGAGTGCACTTAGGCCGGTCACCTCATCCTGGGAAGAGGAGGAGAACGGGGTGCGGGGACAGGCAGCCGTGCGCACAGCAGCAATTTCCGAAACTTGCTCATCAGATACAGGATCGATATGAAAAGTAGAAAGAGGTCTTGTATATATACAGGTGGGCGTGCAAATGTAGTAACTGGGCCCCTGACCCACGGGAAATGGTAGAAAGTCTGGACTGGGGACCTGAAATGATGCAGAGTGTACAATCACGTAATACCACCGCTGCTCCGCCCACTGCGCTCATTCAGGGAGAGAGGGGGGCAGAACGGAAGCCAGTGAGGAGCAGCGACTGAGGCTGGAGTGTCGGCCAGGTAGTAGTGTTAGAAGGAGGGGGGATTACACATGCAGGAACGCACAGATTAAGGGGGGGGGGGGGGGGAGGGAGAGGACACAGAACTGGAGGGATATGGGGGGGGGGGGGGGAGGCAAACTACGAAGCAATCGCGGGACTGATCATATCAGACGTCTGAGTCGCTCAGGAGATGTTTGAATGACACTGAAATGGTTCCTGGTGACAGAGCTAATGCTTGGTGTGGAATGATTAACCCCTGCAATGCTGTACAAAACACCCGGAGCCCAGGCTGAAGAGGTTAAACAGTTCAGTCTATCTTCATGATGATGAGATGTTGCTGAGTGGTGACTGGGCTCCACCGAGCGAAGAGGGGACGCGGTTCTGATCCAGGGATGCCGGGGACACTGCCGCTAGGTGCTAGTATCCTTGTGCTGCAGCCGTACAATCTGAAAGATGTTCTGTGGACACAGGAGGAGAGTCACACGCTATAACATGTACATGGGGTGAAACGCGTCTCTGCATGCTATTACCAGGACACAGGAGGAGAGTCTCACGCTATAACATGTACATGGGGCAATACGTGTCTCTGCATGCTATCACCAGGACATAGCAGGAGAGTCACAAGCTATAATGTACATGGGGCGAAAAAAACACGTCTCTTTTTGCTATCACCAGGACACAGGAGGAGAGTCACGCGCTAGAACATGTACATGGGGTGATAAGTGTCTCTACATACAGTTATTACTGGAGAAGGGAGATAAGTGACTAACATGGGAGGATAAGGAGGGAAACAGGATGGAGGGATAAAAGGGGATAAAATAAAAGGAAAACAAGGTATAAGAGGGACAAATAAGGTGGAGGGTGTGGAGCTTGATATGGTGTTAGGAAGGAGCCCGGCAGGGAGTGACGGGTACAGTGAGGAAAGGAAGGAGCCCGGCAGGGAGTGACGGGTACAGTGAGGAAAGGAAGGAGCCCGGCAGGGAGTGACGGGTACAGTGAGGAAAGGAAGGAGCCCGGCAGGGAGTGACGGGTACAGTGAGGAAAGGAAGGAGCCCGGCAGGGAGTGACGGGTACAGTGAGGAAAGGAAGGAGCCCGGCAGGGAGTGACGGGTACAGTGAGGAAAGGAAGGAGCCCGGCAGGGAGTGACGGGTACAGTGAGGAAAGGAAGGAGCCCGGCAGGGAGTGACGGGTACAGTGAGGAAAGGAAGGAGCCCGGCAGGGAGTGACGGGTACAGTGAGGAAAGGAAGGAGCCCGGCAGGGAGTGACGGGTACAGTGAGGAAAGGAAGGAGCCCGGCAGGGAGTGACGGGTACAGTGAGGAAAGGAAGGAGCCCGGCAGGGAGTGACGGGTACAGTGAGGAAAGGAAGGAGCCCGGCAGGGAGTGACGGGTACAGTGAGGAAAGGAAGGAGCCCGGCAGGGAGTGACGGGTACAGTGAGGAAAGGAAGGAGCCCGGCAGGGAGTGACGGGTACAGTGAGGAAAGGAAGGAGCCCGGCAGGGAGTGACGGGTACAGTGAGGAAAGGAAGGAGCCCAGCAGGGAGTAACGGGTACAGTGAGGAAAGGAAGGAGCCCGGCAGGGAGTGACGGGTACAGTGAGGAAAGGAAGGAGCCCAGCAGGGAGTGACGGGTACAGTGAGGAAAGGAAGGAGCCCGGCAGGGAGTGATGGGTACAGTGAGGAAAGGAAGGAGCCCGGCAGGGAGTGATACAGTGCGGAAAGGAAGGAGCCCAGTAGGGAGTGACGGGTACAGTGAGGAAAGGAAGGAGCCCAGCAGGGAGTGATACAGTGCGGAAAGGAAGGAGCCCAGTAGGGAGTGACGGGTACAGTGAGGAAAGGAAGGAGCCCGGCAGGGAGTGATACAGTGCGGAAAGGAAGGAGCCCGGCAGGGAGTGATGGGTACAGTGAGGAAGAAGCCCTGTAGGTAAGTCCCCAGTACAGTAAGGAGCAGGAAGAACACTGCTGGGGTAAGTGCCCAGTCGGTGTGAAGCAGGTGACCAGCTGGGGGATGTGTTACCTTGCTGCACGTACTGTCATTAGTGCAGTTCTTGTTGTCCTTATCTGTGGCTTCCTCTTCCACCTTAGGAAACAGAAGGAGATTGGGGAAAGTTATCGGTCAGGATAGATCACCCCCTGGTGGGGGTTTGGCTCAATTATAGCAAAGTTACCTCTTTCCTCCACTTCAGCTCACAGAACACCCTCTCGAAACATTCGTGCATGTAGTTAAACTGCAGGAGATAAGGCAGAACGTTAGACAGCGCACAACAGATACCTGCTGCCTCCTTGGATTACAAGAAACAATCAGCTGAACATTAAACCGTACAGAGCCGGACTCACAGTTCAGGGCCACAACCATGTATTGTCCAGCAGCCCGCTGAGGAAAACAGAACTGGGACAGAACAGAACCCACCTAACACAAGTCCGGTACCTTAGAGGCGAGCAGACCTGAAAGCATCACAGCCCTGCTGACAGCTAGTTACGTTAACCTGAGGGGGTTTTTAACCCTACACAGGACAACTTGGTTTGTATGTGTCCTCCTGCGATTTTTCTAAACATAATACGGTCTTCCGGGCTTCCTTCTGTGCTCTCAGACCACGTCTTCCTATAATCTGGCAGAGATGTGCATATCTGTCAGGCTGTAGTTACACACACCATCTATATAATATATCTTCGATCCAATGTGGCAGGGCATTCTACGCCAGCCAGGGAGCCAGACACCGAAGCCGGGAACCGCGCACTGTAATAACGGACTTAACCCCCAGATTTAGGATCCCAATACTAACGTAAGGAGTGAAGATCTTCACCCATCGTGGTTTTTTCTCGCCTCGGGCATATTCAAAACAGAACGCCATTCCTTCCTCGTCTGTATCCCACCTTTGCATCTCATCCCACTCAAAGGCGATCACTTGATTCTGTTAGGAGAAAGGGGGGTGGTAAAAACAGGACTCGCTAAATGCGTCACCAAGTCGCAGACTTAGCGCACGGCTCACCTCCAGCTGCCCCTCCTCCGTGCACGCCAGGAGTTTGAAATGCTTTATGCTTATAGCTGTAATTACGTGTCCCTTCCTACGGGAATCGCAGGAACAGTGCGGGAACATTATCTCATTGTATCCCTCGCAGCTCCGTAACATGTTCAGGTACTACAGGAAGAAAGGAAAGATATATAATGCAGGAGGGAGAGACACCCATGTCACAGCTAGAGAGCGAGGAGAGGACAGACACCCATGTCACAGCTAGAGAGCGAGGAGAGGACAGACACCCATGTCACAGCTAGAGAGCGAGGAGAGGACAGACACCCATGTCACAGCTAGAGAGCGAGGAGAGGACAGACACCCATGTCACAGCTAGAGAGCGAGGAGAGGACAGACACCCATGTCACAGCTAGAGAGCGAGGAGAGGACAGACACCCATGTCACAGCTAGAGAGCGAGGAGAGGACAGACACCCATGTCACAGCTAGAGAGCGAGGAGAGGACAGACACCCATGTCACAGCTAGAGAGCGAGGAGAGGACAGACACCCATGTCACAGCTAGAGAGCGAGGAGAGGACAGACACCCATGTCACAGCTAGAGAGCGAGGAAAGGACAGACACCCATGTCACAGTTACTGAGCAAGGAGGACAGACACCCATGGCACAGTTACTGAGCGAGGAGAGGGACAGACACCCATGGCACAGTTACTGAGCAAGGAGAGGACAGACACCCATGGCACAGTTACTGAGCAAGGAGAGGACAGACACCCATGGCACAGCTAGAGAGCGAGGAGAGGACAGACACCCATGCCACAGTTAGAGAGCGAGGAGAGGACAGACACCCATGGCACAGCTAGAGAGCAAGGAGAGGACAGACACCCATGGCACAGCTAGAGAGCGAGGAGAGGACAGACACCCATGGCACAGCTAGAGAGCGAGGAGAGGACAGACACCCATGTCACAGCTAGAGTGCAAGGAGAGGACAGACACCCATGCCACAGCTAGAGAGCGAGGAGAGGACAGACACCCATGTCACAGCTAGAGAGCGAGGAGAGGACAGACACCCATGTCACAGCTAGAGAGCGAGGAGAGGACAGACACCCATGTCACAGCTAGAGAGCGAGGAGAGGACAGACACCCATGTCACAGTTACTGAGCAAGGAGGACAGACACCCATGGCACAGTTACTGAGCGAGGAGAGGGACTAACACCCATGGCACAGCTAGAGAGCGAGGAGAGGACAGACACCCATGGCACAGCTAGAGAGCGAGGAGAGGACAGACACCCATGTCACAGCTAGAGAGCGAGGAGCGGACAGACACCCATGTCACAGCTAGAGAGCGAGGAGCGGACAGACACCCATGTCACAGCTAGAGAGCGAGGAGCGGACAGACACCCATGTCACAGCTAGAGAGCGAGGAGAGGGACAGACACCCATGTCACAGCTAGAGAGCGAGGAGAGGACAGACACCCATGGCACAGCTAGAGAGCGAGGAGAGGACAGACACCCATGGCACAGTTACTGAGCGAGGAGAGGACAGACACCCATGGCACAGCTAGAGAGCGAGGAGAGGGACAGACACCCATGTCACAGCTAGAGAGCGAGGAGAGGACAGACACCCATGGCACAGTTACTGAGCAAGGAGGACAGACACCCATGGCAGTGTTACTGAGCAAGGAGAAGGACAGACACCCATGGCACAGTTACTGAGCAAGGAGAGGACAGACACCCATGTCACAGCTAGAGAGCGAGGAGAGGACAGACACCCATGTCACAGCTAGAGAGCGAGGAGAGGACAGACACCCATGGCACAGTTACTGAGTGAGGAGAGGACAGACACCCATGGCACAGCTAGAGAGCGAGGAGAGGGACAGACACCCATGGCACAGCTAGAGAGCGAGGAGAGGACAGACACCCATGTCACAGTTATTGAGCAAGGAGGACAGACACCCATGGCTCAGTTACTGAGCGAGGAGAGGACAGACACCCATGGCACAGTTACTGAGCGAGGAGAGGACAGACACCCATGGCACAGCTAGAGAGCGAGGAGAGGACAGACACCCATGGCACAGTTACTGAGCGAGGAGAGGACAGACACCCATGGCACAGTTACTGAGCGAGGAGAGGACAGACACCCATGGCACAGCTAGAGAGCGAGGAGAAGACAGACACCCATGTCACAGTTATTGAGCGAGGAGAGGACAGACACCCATGGCACAGTTACTGAGCGAGGAGAGGACAGACACCCATGGCACAGTTACTGAGCGAGGAGGGGACAGACACCCATGGCACAGTTACTGAGCGAGGAGGGCACAGACACCCATGGCACAGTTACTGAGCAAGGAGGGCACAGACACCCATGGTACAAATAAGTGGGCAGGAAAAGGAGGTGAAGACTGAATAATGGAAACATGAAAAGTTCTCACCATCAGCATCTTCCTCTGCTCGCAGAGCTTCTGTAGCTGGTAGGCTTTGTCATCCGCTTTTATATAACCTCTCTTTACGTCATCCACTGCCTGGAATGAGAACATGGACAGGGTTTATCTCACTCCATCACCTACTGGTATTATCAGAAAAAAAAAAAACCTAAGAAATTAATTTTTCTTCATGTTAAAGAACCCCATGCTGTCCTCCTGAACACATGGCTACTTACCTGATGGAAGAAATAGGAGACTGCCAAGTCATTGTCCTTCAACAGAGTCTCCTCCGATGTGGTGAAGAGCCACTTCCGGACGGTGAGACAGGTGCCGGGAACGGCGGAGGTGTAGTTCTGTACATACAGCTTGTGGGGGAACTCGTTGGGTGCTAACTTCCTGACTGAGAGAGAAGAGGACAACCAGGTCACAGACGGCTAGACGTACGCTCCGTGCAGAGGCATCCAATCATGTAGGCAACAACCGGGTTCCATGCAGAGACGACCATATGGTGCCCGCAACACGAGGGCACATTCGGGACAAGGACCATTAGCAGGAGACAGCGGTAACATTAATGATGAGTAAACTGGACGCTGCGAGGACTAGTAACCGGTACATACCAAAGGAATGATTAATAACTTCAAACAAGGCAAAGTAATTGGCTGTGATTCCATCCATCCCGATCTTGGCAGCAAGGGCCTGGTGGGAGAAATCACAGTGAGTGGGCACAACAGGGCATTCCTGGGACATTACTAGGACAGCACCCAGTACCTGGTACACCTGGTCTGTAGTGCTGTTCTTCTTCACCCGAACGGTGGCGGTCGTCTTGTCGGGCAAGGCTACGCGCAGTTCCACATCAGACACCCCATTGTAATTCTGCGGAGAGTGGGGGTCGTCACATACATGTTACCGTGTCACATCCCAGGCGCCTGGGAGGCGGGGAATTTAGGGCCTTACCTCATCTGACTCCGATAGGAACTCCTGCATGATGTCACTCTCGCCGATGACTCGTATGGAACAGACTGCGCAGAAACGAGAAGAGGTTAGGTCACATCTCCGTCAGCCAACGCTCCAGCCGTCTTACGGAACGTACTTTATACCAGTTTTACACACCCACCCATGGTGCCAAGCTCTGCATTCAGTGTACAGGAGTAGGGAACCCTAGATCACTATGTAGAATGATTTCTAAGTCTTTAATCTATTTGGCACTGCGCTAACTTTGGTCCACCATAGCTACTGGACACAGTGCAGGGGATCTTGAAGTGTGGTTGATCAGTGCAGGGCGACTCATTACAGGAGTTGTCCATAACTAGTTACCCTCAGACCATCAGGTTTGTGATCCTTACACAAACTCTATGGTGTCCCCATTTAAGTTCAGTGCCCACCAAAAACCTCAATCCTAGCAATTGCCTCTAACTACCGACCACTCCTTTCTCCGGCACTTTAGCAAGTGACCACTAATACCCATGTCGAGGTATTAATCCAACTTCTCCTACTCAACTTTTAACAGGCTCTACTCAGTTTTGACCCACCAATCACACAGTCTCTGCGTTCTCTCCACCATGATCCACCAAATCAGTTACACCATCTCCAGGTACCCCAGCACCCTGAGCCACCGATTAAGCACCACCTTTTATTTCAGTAGCTCTCTATTTTGGTCCACCAAACATTCACACCTTCTCCAGGTCCTCCTTCATCTTGATTCACCAACCAGTCTCACTTGTCTCCAGATGCTCCTCCATCAAGAAACACTAACCAATCACACCTGTCTCCGGGTTCACCATCTTGGTCCACCAAACACTCACAACGGTCTCCAGGAAACCCTCTGCTTTGATCCATAGCCACTCACACCACCATCAGGTACTCCGATCCACAAACCTTTCTCCAGGTACTCCTCCAAGCCCCTCCGCCGGGCATCCAGCTGCTGTTCTGATAAGGAAAACGGCCACTTCCCTGGAAGTCGGGGAAAAGTAAAGTTGGCAAATTCCCGTTTTAGGTTCTGGTTCAGGATGGCAAACTCCCTGTACCGTTTGGAGCAAAGCTGCCTCCCGGCCATGTAGACATTATACACCTGTGAGAGTGCACAGAGTAAATTAGAATGTAGTTGAAAGGGTGGATAAAATGATTTCGGGTTGGGGTCTATGAAGGAGCCAGAAGAAGACATGCAGCCATTGATCTCAATGGAAAGTAATTTGGTGGCAATATTAACGTTTCCCACATTTGGGCCACCTGGCCCTAGCAGTTTTCCCAGCCCACATCACATACGAAGTCTCACCACAAACTTCTCCGTGTTCTGCTCCACGTGTTTATACGTGGGGATGGAGATGGGGACCGCCTGCTTCTCTGTATAGTCGTAGAAAGACTGCCCCGAGGAGTCATCACTAGGGTCCAGGTTCTCGGCCTCATGCGGAGGTACAGACAGGACGGTGAGGACCAGCTCTTTCTCTCCTGCTCGAATCAGGTCTACCACCTGCTTGTGAGTCGCCCCTTCCACGTTCACTCCATTCCTGCATGAGATACACGGGTCAGAACTAGTTTATATAGATGGATGGTGGAGTCACGAGAGGGGTGGACTCTTGGGCTGGGGCAGGGGGTTGTTAGGAGGGCTTTATAGACCACAGGGGTATAATTAGGAGACATGGAAAAGAGACAGTCAGAGACTAGGGTCTAGTGCTGGCACATCTGTACACGGTCAGACAGATCTCATGACCAGGTAGTGGTCAGGATCCAGGACACGATAGGAGCAAGCTCACTGCGTGTGTCAGGTCCAAACCTTGTCCATCATGGGACCTGGGAACAAGCTCTATGTAATAGTCAGGCAACCACAGGATTTCTAGGACTGAGCTGGAATAAAGACAGATTGTTGTAGCAGCAGAACACTTCCTTCCTCCGTCCGAGAGGTCACCCAACCCACAACAAGGATGTCTTACAAAACACATCTCACAGTTCCCCATCTCCCCCTCCCCTGGACAGTCCCCGTGTTACTCAATAACTGACATGAATAGAGCGAGTAATTCAGATTAGCATTGCCACATTAGAGAACTTCATTGTACAGATTCAAGGAGAAGGGGAAGCATGAAACAGGGACTACACCCAAAGAGATGATCCAAATAACTCTGGCAGCCCCAGACGTTCCCGGACCCCGTACAGAGGGGGGGGGGGGGGGGGTCACATCCTGTGATATTTATAGACCACATCAGCAACAAAACAGAACAGCCATTAATACTAATATTACAACTACACTAATAATCTATACAACTTGTTAGAGGAAACCAGGTCAATGCAGCTAGAGCCTGTCTGTTGGGGAACTAAAAGTTCCAGCATAGAATAAGTGGTATCTGCACAGAACAATTTATAGGACAACACAACACGCATACATACATACATACATACAACACGCATGTCAGGTACAGGCTGAAACAGAGAGTGAACACTAATATAGTGATTTGTATATCAGATCAGTGGGGTCCCTGGTGAAGTGACTGCAGGAGACTGGACAGTTATATAAAGGGATAAGGGTATTATTAATACACCCGCTGACACCCCAGTGTGCAATGTACAGCAACATCTACATCAGGAATAAACAGATCAGCTATGTGACATCACAACCTTTACTAGTGACAGAACACAACATAGTTCTGTCAGGCAGAAGGACACCCGGTATAGGGTGACAGTCACCCCCGGACCACCTGTCAGGCAGATGATACCTCGTATAGGGTCACTGACAGACACCCCAGGACACCCCATATAGGGTCACTAACCCCCCAGGACACCCTGTCAAGCAGAGGACACCCCATATAGGGTCACTGACTCCCCAGAACACACTGTCAGGCAGATGACACCCCATATAGGGTCACTGACACCCCAGGACACCCTGTCAGTCAGTAGGACACCTCGTATAGGGTTACTGATACCACCAGATTCCTGTCAGGCAGAGACCCACCCCGTATAGGGTCATTGACACCCCAGGACACCCTGTCAGGTAGAGAAACACCACAGGACACCCGGTCAGGCTGTAGGACACCCCGTATAGGGTCACTGACACCCTGTCAGTCAGAAGGGACACCCCGTATAGGGTCACTGACAGCCCAGGACACCCTGTTAGGTAGAGAGAAACCCCAGGACACCCTGTCAGTCAGAGGGACACCCCGTATAGGGTCACTGACACCCCAGGACAACCTGTCAGTCAGATGTACACCCCGTCTAGGGTCACTGACACCCCCAGAGCCCCTGACGCCCGGATGCGGGTACTCACACCTCCAGGATGCGGTCCCCCTTGCGGATCCCGGCGCGGTCGGCGGCTCCCCCGGGCAGCACGGCGCTGACATGCTGGAGAGGGGCGTATAACTCGCCGTTGATGCTCCGCAGCTGGCCGCCCTCGCTCACCTGGCCCCGCACGTTAAAGCCGTAACCGGACTCGGACTTCACTATCCGGACCACCCGCGGGCCTCCGGCCGCAGTGAATATCGGGCCCCCGCCCCCGTTTCGCTGGCTGGAGTGGATCCCGTCCTCATCCGCCATCTTTACACAGACCGGGAGGAGCGAGACGGGGGGAGTCACGGGACCGGCGCATCACCGGCGGGGCATGCTGGGAGATGTAGTGCGGAAGCTGTCAGACGGTGGGGCGGTGCTCACTGCGTTCAGCCAATCACAGCCGGGCCACGTGACGCCAAAACGGAGGAAGTGCGGACCAATTACTGCTTTGACAGCGAAGGCAGCAGCCAATCAGAGGCAAGAAGAAGGCGGAGCCAAGCGCAGAGGGCGGGAAATGCGAGATGGCTACGTCACGGTCATGTGATCGCGCCAAAAGAAAGAGGCGGGAAAATCGTATTAGCAGCAGCAGAAGCGAGAGATAGGACGCCCGCCCCCCTCCCCAGGTACCCCAACTCCTCCCGCCCCCTCCCCAGGTCCCCCAACTCCTCCCGCCCCTTCACCCATGTATTCCTACTCACCCCGCCCCCCTCCCCAGGTACCCCAACTCCTCCCGCCCCCTCCCCAGGTCCCCCAACTCCTCCCGCCCCCTCCCCAGGTACCCCAACTCCTCCCGCCCCTTCACCCATGTATTCCTACTCACCCCGCCCCCTCCCCAGGTACCCCAACTCCTCCCGCCCCCTCCCCAGGTCCCCCAACTCCTCCCGCCCCTTCACCCATGTATTCCTACTCACCCCGCCCCCTCCCCCTCCCCAGGTCCCCCAACTCCTCCCGCCCCCTCCCCAGGTCCCCCAACTCCTCCCGCCCCCTCCCCAGGTCCCCCAACTCCTCCCGCCCCCTCCCCAGGTCCCCCAACTCCTCCCGCCCCTTCACCCATGTATTCCTACTCACCCCTCCCCAGGTCCCCCAACTCCTCCCGCCCCTTCACCCATGTATTCCTACTCACCCCGCCCCCTCCCCCTCCCCAGGTCCCCCAACTCCTCCCGCCCCCTCCCCAGGTCCCCCAACTCCTCCCGCCCCCTCCCCAGGTCCCCCAACTCCTCCCGCCCCCTCCCCAGGTCCCCCAACTCCTCCCGCCCCTTCACCCATGTATTCCTACTCACCCCTCCCCAGGTCCCCCAACTCCTCCCGCCCCTTCACCCATGTATTCCTACTCACCCCGCCCCCTACCCAGGTACCCCAACACCCCCTGGTCTCCTCCCCAGGTACCCAACTCCCCCCACCCTTCTCCAGGTCCCCCAACTCCTCCCGCCCCTTCCCCAGGTACCCCAACTCCTCCTGCCCCCTCACCCGTATTCCTACTCACCCCGCCCCCTCCCCAGGTACCCCTACTCCCCCCCCCCGCCCCCCTCCCCAGGTCCCCCAACTTCTCCCGCCCCCCTCCCCAGGTATCACAGATCACCTTGACTCTCTTCCCAGGTACTCCCAACACATTCTCTTGCCACTGTCCCCCCCCCCAACTTACCCCAACCCCATGCCTGGGTACCTCAATTTACCCCCTGGACACTCAGACCCCAGCCCCCATCCCAGGTACCCCTACCCACCCAACAGACACTGAGGGCTCGTTTCAATGGAATGCAAATTAAATAGCGCTGGCAAGGAGCTCCTGGAGTGCGCTGTTAGCTTGCAGAACGCCCGTGCTCGCGTTGTGCATTCTCCCACTAACCTGCCCGGCGTGATGCTGTCACCGCGGCGCTTAGGGCAGAAAACAGCATGGTGCCTGTACTGTTGTCAGATATCTGCCCATATTCCTGGAGGGGTGCGAGAAGAAATCCTTAGCGGCGCGCTGAGTTGAATCGCTCCGGGAGCCCCTTTCGACCGCTATGTAATTCACGTTACATTGAATCGAGCTCAATCTGTTTACTTTGTAAATACAAAAAATGTCGTCTTACATAAATTTCACTTGTGCTTGGCCCACAGATATTTTGGGCATGAAATAGGGTGGTATAGCGGGCACAGGCACCAATTTATACATTTGATTAAGTAGCTGTATTGTGCAAGGGTTCTTGGGCAACAACGTTGACACTTGGAATCCAGAGAGGGGGGTCACTTACATATGAACCACTTGCAAAAACACCCGCAACTTACAATTTTTCCCCCCGGTAATTTATCATTAGGGGGGTGTCCAAAGGGTTTGGAAAGAAATCCCAACCCCCCCCCCCCTCCCCCATTTTTTAGCCGAAATAAGGGATTTTGCTTTTCTTTTCTTTCTTTTTTTTTGCCAAGTCTGGGATGGACTTTTCCCCAGTTTTTTTTTTACGCCTGTTGCCGTTTTCGCCTGTTTTTTATTCCAGTTTCCCCCCCTTTCCCACACACACCAGTGTGGCTGTTACACAAAACAAAATATCCAATTCAAGTTTTACTTCAATTAATAGGAATTCCGT
Source organism: Taudactylus pleione (assembly GCA_031769625.1). Lineage (NCBI taxonomy): Eukaryota > Metazoa > Chordata > Amphibia > Anura > Myobatrachidae > Taudactylus > Taudactylus pleione. The sequence continues at coordinate 722,720 of JAUIMM010000995.1, forward strand.
ATTGATTAATGGTATTAATGAGGGTATCACATTTTTTATTTCATTTATAACCCCAAAGAGCAATAAACAATTTTCACCGATCAATGATAAAATATGGCAGTAGCACTTGCCTGTGTCTTGGACCGCACGCCCTAATTTTGAAGATAGTAAGAGGTGCTAACAGGCTGAGACTTGTAGTGCCATGCAGGAGAAAGTAAATGCAGGTGCACACGCTGGGGCTGGTTCTGCGCCTATTCTGCAACTTTATGCAAATACCGCTACAAGTCCGTCCCTGGTGTCCGGCCGTGAATGTGCACGGACTGAGACGCCTACTTTGAGCGTCTTTAGACGCTGTAATACGGCTCGATTACTTTAGAAGCCACCATTGAAACTTGCACCAGCAACATGCTAGGTGCAGACTGTCCGTGTGACCTCCAATGTGAGTGATTATGCCACCACTCTATAGACACGCCTGACACGCCCCATAGCGTCCCCTTAACGTGGAGTATACACGAGGTCCTTAGTGCATATTTGCCCATCCCACACTACAGCCCCATCAGATGGGTCCCTAAAGCTGGGTACACGCTAGATGATATTCCGGATGGATCGGAGCGACAAATCGTCCAGTGTGTACGCGCCATCGCACCCTCCCGTGAGCCGTTCGTCACGTCCTTTGGTCGGCCCTACATGCTTCTCAATCTGAGGATTTTGTTAATGATTTTTACCACATCGTGCAGTGTGTGCGCTTTACCGAACGACCAGGTGATATGTTTGCAATCTAACCACCAAACGGTGCACGATATATTGCTCTGTCGTTTGTGAGATTGTAGGTGTGCATGCATTATATCGTTTGTCTGGGAGTACAAAGGAAATCTCATTGTTTGCACATTGTCTAATGTGTACCCAGCTTGACACTAATGCTAACATCAATTTATCAGTGATAATGCCCCCTAATCTGTAGACAGCACCTTGACAATGTTGGGTTCACGTGTTTGGTTAAATTTGCGCTAACCTCATTGAGGAGTTTATGATAATTGTTCTGACATTCAACAAACTCGGGGCCTGATTCAGAGCCGCTCGCTATTTGCGGTCGTTCGTTCTAAAACAAGGGGTGGCTATTCAAATGAACCGTTCGCTAATTGCGGTCTGTTCACGCCTCTAAGTCTGAACGAGCGAGCAAAACTTGCGGTTGTAATTTTGAAAAATACGCCCCCTGGCCGCTCGCACCATACGTCATGTCCGCTATTTATTAGATTAATCGAGTACATCGAACAGCGTATGACCTGCTCGCTATTCTTGTGGTTGGTTTTTCCTACCGCTATCTTGCGATCAGTTCTGACTATAAAATAACCCAGTGACGTGGTCAATGACGCTGCTGTATTAATTATGCACACCCTTAAAACGCCCGTTTTGACCTTTAAGCACGCCTGTGATCTAATTCCACTCCCCGTTTTCAAGCACCTTCCCCTGTTACCACCCACATACGCCTCCCTCTGTCACTCAAAATAGCAGGCATTCGCTATATAGGGAACAAACGATTTTCGGCCGCACTGACTGGTTCGCGCATGCGTATTAAAATCCGTACGCATGCGCAGATATGCGAACATTGGTCAGAACGAGCGAGTGGCCGCTTACGAGCGGCTCTGAATGAGGGCCTTGCTTCTCTTCAGATTTCCTGTGCCTCCCCCTCCTATGCCCCTGTGCCTCCCCCCCCCCCCCCCCCCTATAGGTGCATACACACGTAACAATTTTTTTAACGATTTAACTATGTTGACGTCGTTATTGTTCAATCGTTGAAAAAAATAATTCAGTTTCTGAGTAATGGTGCATACACACGGTCAGATTTTTCTTCAGATCTGAACGATAATGATTTAAAAAATCGATCATATCTGAAGGAAAATCTGACATGTCTGAACGATGCGCGTTCCCGATGGTCAGATATCTGACATTTGATGTGTTTGCCGTCAGTTTTGGACGATTTCAGTCATTTTAATGCAGTCAAAAATCGTTCGTAGTTCAAATCGATGGTCAAATCGTTCATCTGACAAATCTGACCGTGTGTATGCACATTTATAATGATGAACGATTATCGTTCATGCGCGTTCCCGTTTGCAGTTCATTCTGATTGACCAACTGAACGATTTTCATTAAGGGAATTTATAAAAATCGTTTGTAGTTCAAAAAATCGTTCATTACTTTAACAAATCTGACAGAAAATCGTTAATAAAATCGTTCATAACAAACTCGTTGTGTGTGTATGCAGCTTAAGGTGTGTACACACTAGACGTTATGCTCCTTGAGCGATATCGCTAGTCTGTCCCCGGCAGGGTGTGCTCGATGTCGTTCATGACATTGAGCGCACCCGCTGAACTATATCATTAACGATATCGTTCAGCGCCGGGCTCTCTCCCCCATTCCCCAACATGCAGCAACCTGACAATATCTTCAGGTTGGCCTGCATGTTTGCCCGATGAACGATAACGACGAACAACCTGCGGGAACGCGCAACGTTAATCCTTCATCATTTAGGTAAAAAAAAATGGACAATAAAGTTATCGTTCAGTCGTAGACTTTAATCGCTCAGTATGTACGCACCTTAAGTCAACAGGTGTTTCCTCAGCGGAACCAAAGAATTGAAAACTATATAGTGAGGGTCCCAAGGGGGTGCTGACAATTTCAGTCTATTATAAAGGGTATTCAATAGTTGTGACTGCGCAATCAGCCCGGATGGAAGGTGCTGGCCTCCCCCAGGGTAGTTTCACATCAGGGGATGATCCAGCGTTGATTAGTACGCGCTTGCTCTGGGAATGGGCGATGCAGAATTGCACCTGATTTGATCTCATCATAGCCCAGGACGGAGGCGGCATAACTGGGGGGTCTCACGTAAGCGTGTGCAGTGCGAGCGAGTCTGTGGGGGTCATGCAAAGTTGGACATGAGAGAGAATGCGCCTGTTTGCGTATCTTTTGTATCTAGTATTAGGGATAACCATCGATGGTTGCCATCGATGTATAACATTGATGGCATGGAGCCATAGACAGAGAGTTGTGGGCACAGCAGGCTGCGGCTAAGATCCGTGCACCCTGTGCGGAGGAAAAAACAAAACTATTACCCCAAAACCATCGCTGATGGGCTGCCATCACTGGCAGAGAACCATTGGATCATTGATGGTCAGGGACATCCCTATTATAGGGTAGTATACGTTTGCACTGGTGGTGACTAGTAATAAGAGTTACGTTATGTGGGTTAGTCCCTGGTGCGCTGTAACAAGAGACCGTATTACATAGAGCTGCTGCTGCCGGGGCATAGTCCCGGGCCACAGAGCTGTGTGCCCATCGCTGCGGACCGGGAACTTGGCTCCAGCACTACAGGGCGGCAGGGGTGAGTGGCCGCACGCTGGGGGTCCGGGAGGGTTGGTTCCCAGTACTGCAATGCAGAGAGGGGATAGTAAGGAATGCCTGCAGCCCGAACTGAGTCCTATGGCGGCAGCGATCATGCGGTGACATGCAGGAGGCTGCCGGGCACCGTTTCTGCTACAGAATGCTGGAACGCTGAGTGGGGGGACTAATCCTTATAGTCATACATAAAATAAACTGTGTTAGAAAATATATATTGCTGTGAAGCACTGGTAGGAAAGCCTGGTGCACGGTAACAGGCACAAAGTATGTATAGATTTTGAAATGTATTTAACAGGTTTAAAATGTGTCTAAATGTATTTAAAATAAAATTGCACTTACCTCTTCCCTGGTGGTCCAGGGGGATCTGGAGTCCTCCATGGGCTGCTGGTTCCCCCTCTCCCCCTCCCAGGGAACCGGAACTACATGTTCCTCTGCAGCCTCATAGCTCAGACTGGCAAGGTGAGATGCAGGGAGAGCTGGTGGGCACAGCCAGCTAGAGGTGGGTACACACCTGACAGATACATCTGCACATCGTGGTCGTTCATACACACTGAACAGCCATCACCTCGGGGGCCCTGTGGGTGGGTCAGGGGCGTATCCCGGCCTTCTCGCGGCGGCGGCTGCTGCTGTGTGTGTACAGACGGTCTGTAGACATATCTGTCCATCGGCTGTGCAGCACAGCCAGTGCGATATGTCGGTGAACTACGACGTTCACCGACATATCACGGGTACACACTGCCCGACGGGCAGCAGATACATGGGCAGATCAATTGATCGGCCAATGTATCTGTCAGTGTGTACGCAGCTTAATTGTTTCATTAGCGCTCCCACTCAGTGGCCAGGAGTCTCCTGGGGTTCTTGTCTACCTGCCTCTGGTGCCCAAATTCAGCCAGAGAAGGGAAGAAGGTTTCCCCCCCACACACCATAATCCTGGATGTAAAGTTTTTGAGGTAATTATCCCCCCATTCCAGACTTGCTGGCAGCGGTTGTCGGTCCTGGTGGGCTCAGTCACTGAGTGACCACTCCTCACTGTCCACTAAGGGACAATGCCCTTAGCTTGATTGTGTAAGGGACCCAGGAGGCCTTACCCCCTGTATTATTGTGTATTGGAACCAGATAAAAAGAGGGCCTGCGTGCTATGAAGATGTGTAACCACTGACTCTCAGGAAGGATCGTACTTCTAAAGAATATATCTGTATGCTATGGAGTATTTGTGTTTTTAAAGACATTTGAGCAGTAAACATCTTGCATTAAGATGCGGCCTCTGCTTGTATCCTGTGTCCTCCAGATTAGAGCAAAACGCTGCTCCTGCCTCCGGCTGTTCTGGATTGCGCCCAGTGTCTCCGAGCTCCAGCCCTCTGCCAGCTACCGTGCAGACTGATCTATAGCCGGGACCAGTGGGAATTGGCTAACACCACCCAGGTAGTGCTGCAGCGTGACCACACATACCCAGAAGTAGGCGGCTACAGGTGCAGGAGCCTGGGGAAGGTAGTGCCAGTGTGGGATCCTGGTGGTGGCAGGGAAGTACCTGCCCACTACGCAATTGGAGGAGTCAGTAACGGTTACAGACGGTGAGAGGGAATACCTTGGAGTGAAGTAAGCCCGCTCCGGTTACTCTGGGAAGGAGGCGAATAGTGTCTTCCTACCTCTGTAGTCAGAAAAGTTGGCTGGTCAGATGAAGAAGTTGGATAGTGTACACGTAATGATCATTTAGTCTGTCAGACAAGTTGGAGAGTGTGACCAGCTTTTTTTGGAGTAACGTTTAGGGAGCAGTGCTTAACATCGATGGTATGAAACCAGCGACTGGGGACAATCATGGTGCACCCATCAACGGACATACCTGTATTGGGGAATGGCAGGTGATGGTAGGGGGCGTGGCTAAACGCTCCGTTACACCAGCGCTGAGTAGGGGGGAGACATTGCTGTCAGCCATCCATTGTAAACCATTGATGTCCATCTGTTGGCCCTGGGAAGGGAAATCTAAATTGCAATTTTAATGAAAAAAGATCATACACACTGGAAGGACGAGACTCCTCCCACCTTGATTAGAACCCCTCCCACCTGTTCCTGGGTGTTTTTAATTAGCAAGGAGTCCTTGCACTCCAAGACTGCACATCTAATGAGGCACACTGAGGGTAAGACCTGTTATGTATATGCTGTGTCAGTTTTAGGACTGGTATTGGGGTGCGGGTCTCTCTGGGCTGGACTGCTTCATGGCACCATAATGTACACATTTTCACTTCCTTAGTTTGTTTTTTATATATGTAGCACTTCATACACTTATTATAACCTCCTACTTATGTAGGACTTAACACATAGGCTTTCTTTTATTATTCTTTAACCCTCACTTTAAATCTCACACTAGTGTGATGCCATGGGGCGGTTCTGTTGGGTTGGCCTGGGGGGTCCCGTGCCCTATATTTGTTCCATGGGAGTGTTAGGGACCTGCCTGATGGAGGTCACCTGGACGGGGTGGGCATGCCCATAATTATGGCCATTATTATGCAAAGAACCTCTTGGATGCTATTTAGCACTTATATTATTAGGTTCAGCATGGTTAGAGTGTGCACTTGCATTAGTCTCTTTATGCTTGCAGCACTACAAGTCTCAGCAGGTAGCACCTCACATTGTGCTTGGGGTGTGCAATCTAGGGCCCCTCCCCCTATGTAAGATTACCATTTAGCCAGACACGCCGATCATTGTTCGTGTCTGTCCGGTGTAAATACCAAGGCGCCTAGCACTAGCCACTCCCTTCTTCAAATAGAAGACCTGCCTGACAAGTCCACTTGTCTGTCTCAGGACATGGCTGGAGGGGCAGTGCGAGAAGCTGCCGGGGATGGAAACAAATGATTGCACATGGCAGGTGTGGTACACGGGCAGCAGATTCCTCTGCGGGGTGTGGGTTATGTACGCATAGCTTCTATACAGTACATCAAAATGTTCTGGCTGGACGGGATGTGTATTGTATAATGTATGGTGCAATTCCACAGGTGTCCAGCAGGTGGAGGCAGAGGCCAGGGCGGTCTGCAAGTTTATTCCTTTTATCATCACACCCTGTCCCGAGGGGAGTTCTGGTTCATCCTGTGAAATTAAATCCTTAGCACTGCCCACAAAAGAGGCTCCATTCATAAGACCCAGAGCCCCTATTCACGTTACATACACTCCTTTCTTATGAAGCAGGATCTGATTGTAAACATGACCTCATTATATTCATAAGGGGGGGGGGGGGGGGTGTTAAGCTGTGCCAGTGGGTGTGTGACCTCAATTATGCTGGGTGTGTGCCGAAGAGACGAAACTCCCGTGTACTCGCTTCTCCCAAACAACACGATCATGCACATACATGTCCCCAGTCTTAGAGAGACACGCATTCCCTGCCCAGATAGGAGACTTAACACAAACCGCGTTAAATATGTTTATTAACACTATCTACACACACACACACACACGTATAATTACAGCCCTTTAGTGACAGGTTAAGGTGCAACCTAAATAAATAGACATTCGCTTTCACGGGGCCGCGCTATGGGGAGAGGCTCGGAGGGTCTTGCGCGCTGCGGTGAAGCCCCTGAGTCTGAACAGAGAGACACTAAAGCAGCTCTTTAATAATTATGTATATGCAACGCAGCAGTCAGACGGACGGGAGAAGCCGTGCCTCGCCAGCTGTTGTAGAACTACAAGTCTTTGCATGCCCTACCAGCCGGTGAGCCATAGGTTGCCCAAGTCAGTTTTAAATATATATACATATATATATATATATATATATATATACACACACACACCCATGATGTTGTAACAGTATACATATTAGCCCCCTGAGGTAATATAAGGCAAAGCCGCATCCCTGCACCTTAACACTTAGGAAAGGGAGACGGCGGGACGGGGTTCCTGTATTAAGTCACTTTCCAGGAGAAGATCCAGAACACACTCCCAGGCTTGTGCTGTAGTTTTCAGGTTAATAAGACGTTAAATCCATCATCCGCTTGCTGGAAGCCGGTATTCTCCATTCCGCGTGCTGCGTATCCAGACACAAGGGCCTGGGGGGATCTAGATTGTGCATATATTCATAGGGTGGGACATTCCGTTCTCATTGGAAATCATTTTGCTACAACTCTGGGTAATTAGGAGGGGGGGGGAGGGAGTCTGGGAAGCCGTCAGACTATATAGCCTGCAGCTCTGCACACATGGCAGAGACCCAACAGACAGCTGGGAACCCCCTGGCTTCCCCAGTCTCCACACTCCCAGCAACCTCCAGAGGAGACGTCGGCACCTTTATCTGGAGAGGCTGGATGGACCCCGGAGAGGGATGCGCACTGGTCAGGCGTGAGCCCATGCTGGGCAACGCACGCTGTTCAGTGTCCCTCAGATCTTTGGTTTCAGTGACAGATTTAAGGCTTCTCGCTGTCGCATGGAGCAACGTCCAGACCAAGAGGCCGACCAGCAGCCCACTGAGCAATCCGCTAGAATGCACTGCCCTTATGGACAGATGAAGAAATCCTGGAGGAACAGGAGTCACAGACGAGGGGTCTAGGGTGGTAGATTCCTGGAGCACAGTGTAGTGTAAGACGCCCCCATCCAGCAAGGTCTATGATCCAACAGAAAGACTCTACTGCAAAGCGGACGCTCCACTGGGGGAAGTCTTAGGAAAGGCAACGGGTAAACAAAAGAGTAAAAGTCACTATTCTTAGTCCGACGGTTGCCCATGAAGAACAGAGCAGGTGATTGGTCCATCTCACATCAGCCACAGCTCATGCCTCCACCAACTTTATAAGCGGTAAGGGCCTACCGGATCCTGCGGGGATGTAGATTCGCTTGCTGTTGGGAGAAAGAAACTAAAGTTACTAAAAGGTCACACTACCCCTACAGAAAACTTACAAATGGACATTACTATAACGTATCCCCAGATGTAAAAGCCATCATAGATTTTATTCCATCATGTCACCAAAATCGCAGCCATATCAGTCCAGGAAAAAAAAACCAAAATATATTCAAGCTAAAGAATAAAAGAAGTAACCCCTCTGCAATCCCTCAACGCCATGTAAAGCAGCCTTGTAACATACACATTCTTTACGGTGGGTTTGGAATAATTTCTCGTCGGCAGGTAAGATGTGTGTCCTGGTTGGGAGGATAGAAAGTGTTCCAGTTTGTCCTGTAGTTCCAGGTTCTAGAGAATAAACAAAACATGAGATCATTCTACTGAACTGCAGTCTGCACAAGAGACATTGAAATACTGCTTTCATACAGAGACAGCAATTATACAGTCCCAGTGTATGTCTGGTGAGCCGTCTAGCCGGAGTTCTGAGTGACAGGACAGTCCCAGTGTATAAGTCTGGTGAACCGTCTAGCCGGAGGTCTGACTGACAGGATAGTTCCAGTGTATAAGTCTCGTGAGCCGTCTAGCCGAAGGTCTGAGTGACAGGACAGTCCCAGTGTATAAGTCTGGTGAGCAGTCTAGCAGGAGGTCTGAGTGACAGGACAGTCCCAGTCTGGTGAGCCGTCTAGCCGGAGGTCTGAGTGACAGGACAGTCCCAGTGTATAAGTCTGGTGAGCAGTCTAGCCGGAGGTCTGAGTGACAGGCCAGTCCCAGTCTGGTGAGTCATCTAGCCGGAGGTCTGAGTGACAGGACAGTCCCAGTGCATAAGTCTGGTGAGCTGTCTAGCCGAAGGTCTGACTGACAGGACAGTCCCAGTATATAAGTCTGGTGAGCCGTCTAGCCTGAGGCCTGAGAAACAGGACAGTCCCAGTGTATAAGTCTGGTGAACCGTCTAGCCGGAGGTCTGACTGACAGGATAGTCCCAGTGTATAAGTCTCATGAGCCGTCTAGCCGAAGGTCTGACTGACAGGACAGTCCCAGTGTATAAGTCTGGTGAGCCGTCTAGCCTGAGGTCTGAGAGACAGGACAGTCCCAGTGTATAAGTCTGGTGAGCCGTCTAGCCGGAGGTCTGACTGACAGGATAGTCCCAGTGTATAAGTCTCGTGAGCCGTCTAGCCGAAGGTCTGACTGAGAGGACAGTACCAGTATATGTCTGGTGAGCAGTCTAGCCGGAGGTCTGAGTGACAGGACAGCCCCAGTGTATAAGTCTGGTGAGCCGTCTAGCCGAAGGTCTGACTGACAGGACAGTCCCAGTGAATAAGTCTGGTGAGCAGTCTAGCCGAAGGTCTGAGAGACAGGACAGTCCCAGTGTATAAGTCTGGTGAGCCGTCTAGCCGGAGGTCTGAGTGACAGGACAGTCCCAGTCTGGTGGGCCGTCTAACCGGAGGTCTGAGTGACAGGACAGTCCCAGTGTATAAGTCTGGTGAGCTGTCTAGCCGAAGGTCTGACTGACAGGACAGTCCCAGTGTATAAGTCTGGGGAGCAGTCTAGCCGGAGGTCTGACTGACAGGACAGTCCCAGTGTATAAGTCTGGTGAGCAGTCTAGCCGGAGGTCTGAGTGACTGGACAGCCCCAGTGTATAAGTCTGGTGAGCCGTCTAGCCGAAGGTCTGACTGACAGGACAGTCCCAGTGTATAAGTCTGGTGAGCCGTCTAGCCGGACTCCTGAGTGACAGGACAGTCCCAGTGTATAAGTCTGGTGAGCCGTCTAGCCTGAGGTCTGAGAGACAGGACAGTCCCAGTGTATAAGTCTGGTGAGCAGTCTAGCCGGAGGTCTGACTGACAGGACAGTCCCAGTGAATAAGTCTGGTGAGCAGTCTAGCCGAAGGTCTGAGAGACAGGACAGTCCCAGTGTATAAGTCTGGGGAGCAGTCTAGCCGGAGGTCTGACTGACAGGATAGTCCCAGTGTATAAGTCTGGTGAGCAGTCTAGCCGAAGGTCTGAGTGACAGGACAGTCCCAGTCTGGTGAGCCGTCTAGCCGAAGGTCTGACTGACAGGACAGTCCCAGTGTACAAGTCTGGTGAGCCGTCTAGCCGAAGGTCTGACTGACAGGACAGTCCCAGTGTATAAGTCTGGGGAGCAGTCTAGCCGGAGGTCTGACTGACAGGATAGTCCCAGTGTATAAGTCTGGTGAGCAGTCTAGCCGAAGGTCTGAGTGACAGGACAGTCCCAGTCTGGTGAGCCGTCTAGCCGAAGGTCTGACTGACAGGACAGTCCCAGTGTATAAGTCTGGTGAGCAGTCTAACCGGAGGTCTGAGAGACAGGACAGTCCCAGTATATAAGTCTGGTGAGGACTCTGCCCGGAGGTCCGAGAGACAGGACAGTCCCGGTGTATGTCTGGTAAGGACTCTGCCCGGAGGTCTGACTGACAGGATTCGGAATCCTCCTTACCTCTGATTGAAGCCAGGACACTTTTTCCCGTAGCTCCTGAATCATGGAATCCTTCTCCTGCATGGTGGTCCTGGAATTCTGCAGCTGAGGATCAGAAATAGCAGCTTCAATTGAGGATCTCCAACATCTATTACATTCTGCAATAAAGCTGCAGGGTTTCCTCCGTTCCCTGCTGACCTATGGCCACCCCAGACTTATCTGCAGTTACCTGCTCAATCATCTGACGCACTTTACGTTGCTGGCTCTTTAGCATGTCGTCCAGGTGGTAGATCTTCTCCTTGAGTCCAGACACAGTTTTCTCCAGGTCTTGACACCTTGGGAAGGGGGGGGACAATGAATGATGTGGCAGTAGTAACAGGACAGAAAGACCCACCGTTCTGACACCAGCCCTCATTCAGGTGCTGTTTATTGTTCTGTCCAATATCTAACCCCCATATTTGCAGGACTAGCTCTCACCTGTCCTGCAGGGTACAATCTTTATGTTCCCCATATATCCCCCCATTCCCAGCTCTCACCTCTCCTGCAGGGGACAATCTTTATGTGCCCCATATATCCCCCCATTCCCAGCTCTCCCCTCTCCTGCAGGGGACAATCTTTATGTTCACCATATATCTCCCCCCATTCCCAGCACTCACCTCTCCGGCAGGGGACAATCTTTATGTGCCCCATACATCCACCCATTCCCAGCTCTCACCTCTCCTGCAGGGGACAATCTTTATGTTCCCCATATATCCCCCCCATTCATCCCCCCCATTCCCAGCTCTCACCTCTCCTGCAGGGGACAATCTTTATGTGCCCCATATATCCCCCCATTCCCAGCTCTCCCCTCTCCTGCAGGGGACAATCTTTATGTGCCCCATACATCCCCCCATTCCCAGCTCTCTCCTGCAGGGGACAATCTTTATGTGCCCCATACATCCCCCCATTCCCAGCTCTCACCTCTCCTGCAGGGGACAATCTTTATGTGCCCCATACATCCCCCCATTCCCAGCTCTCACCTCTCCTGCAGGGAACAATCTGTATGTGCCCCATATATCCCCCCATTGCCAGCTCTCACCTCCTGCAGGGTACAATCTTTATGTGCCCCATATATCCCCCCATTCCCAGCTCACCTCTCCTGCAGGGGACAATCTTTATGTGCCCCATACATCCCCCCATTCCCAGCTCTCTCCTCTCCTGCAGGGGACAATCTTTATGTGCCCCATATATCCCCCCATTCCCGGCTCTCACCTCTCCTGCAGGGGACAATCTTTATGTGCCCCATATATCCCCCCATCCCCAGCTCTCACCTCCTGCAGGGGACAATCTTTATGTGCCCCATATATCCCCCATTCCCAGCTCTCACCTCTCCTGCAGGGGACAATCTTTATGTGCCCCATACATCCCCCCATCCCCAGCTCTCACCTCTCCTGCAGGGGACAATCTTTATGTGCCCCATATAGCCCCCCATTCCCAGCTCTCCCCTCTCCTGCAGGGGACAATCTTTATGTTCACCATATATCTCCCCCCATTCCCAGCACTCACCTCTCCTGCAGGGGACAATCTTTATGTGCCCCATACATCCACCCATTCCCAGCTCTCACCTCTCCTGCAGGGGACAATCTTTATGTTCCCCATATATCCCCCCCATTCCCAGCTCTCACCTCTCCTGCAGGGGACAATCTTTATGTGCCCCATATATCCCCCCATTCCCAGCTCTCCTCTCTCCTGCAGGGGACAATCTTTATGTGCCCCATACATCCCCCCATTCCCAGCTCTCTCCTGCAGGGGACAATCTTTATGTGCCCCATACATTCCCCCATTCCCAGCTCTCACCTCTCCTGCAGGGGACAATCTTTATGTGCCCCATATATCCCCCCCATTGCCAGCTCTCACCTCTCCTGCAGGGGACAATCTTTATGTGCCCCATACATCCCCCCATTGCTAGCTCTCACCTCTCCTGCAGGGGACAATCTTTGTGTGCCCCATACATCCCCCCATTCCCGGCTCTCACCTCTCCTGCAGGGGACAATCTGTATGTGCCCCATACATCCCCCCATTCCCAGCTCTCACCTCTCCTGCAGCGGGCCGTCTTGCTGTTTCACCTCTCTCATACTCTCCAGCTCTCTCTCGTTGGTCTGCACCCTCTGCAGCAGCTCCTGATGTTCCTGTAGATACAGATCAGGGTGTTTCAGTCACTAGATGCTACTCCGCACCCGGAACATGAGTTTATAGGAGCCCGTTGCTATTCAGTGACCCTCTGTTATTTGGTAGCTCCTATCACACGCATGTGTTTATGTCACACGCGTGTGTTTATGAGAGTCAGAGGCTGGATGTCCCCGCACACTGTAAGATCCGGTCATATCTTATGCTGTGTTGTGGCGTATGTTTCTCCATTACCTTCTCCATACCGGACAGCAGCCTACGCAGCGTCTCCACCTCTTCCTGCCTCTCAGCGGCCGTTTCCTGTGCCTCCTTCCGCGCCCGGCTGTTTTGTTCCGCCTCTCGTTGCCATTGGGTCAGCCTCTCCTGAACACAAAAAGACACTGTCACAGAAGCCGTACCTCTGCCGACCTCCTGCCAGTGATGGGGCGAATGGACTGCGCTGGAGAACTGACCTCATACATCTTGCGGTCCGACTGATGCCGCTTCTCGGTCTCCTGCAGCTTGGCATACAGTCTCTGGGCGGTCTCCCGCAAGCTCTTCCCGTTATCCAGCGGGATCTCCTGAGAGGACAACGATCAGATCAGGGAAGAACAGTAATAATATAACGGGACACTAGGGACTGGTACGCTTGGAGCTTTCCGTCCTCACCTCTTCAACTTCTTTCGTCTTTGACCACGGTGCTGGGAAGTGCCCGATTCCATTCTGCTTTTCCGTCAGAAGACCCTAAACGACGAGACAGCTGCAAGTCAGCGCCCGGACGGAGAGCCGCACTCTCCTGCGGCATTATAACAGATTGCGGACAATAAACAAGCTCCGAGATGTTTGATGACCACTGTCGGCTCACCTTGTCCCACTGCTGCTCCTCCTGTCCGTGCTTCGAGGCATCGAGGTCTTTCCTGAGGAGTGTTAGGGAGGTGCGAGCCTAGGAGGAGCGAAGGCCACTGTTAGATACGGGTGGGTAACCACTCTAGGGGATTAGAATTTCCTGCCTAGGCTAAGCACAATGCATGTTAGATGAGTAGAACGCTGCACCGATTAATAATTAATTAGCTGTTAGAGAGAGAGACTTAGACATTATAATAGGGGAACATGTACTAAGGTCCTGTGGAGAAGACCTATACAATAACCACAATCAACAGCAGCAACGCGGCCTGGATTTATAACCCTCGCTGCCGATCCCTGAGCATAGTCCTCGCTGGGCTTCCTACTCACACACCTAAATTCCATGGCCTTTAATGACTTCTCGACGTGACTCGCGCAATCTCTACCAACCCCTCCCCTCAGGGCCCTTCCTTTGTAGTCTCCGAATCTGTCCACTTGGACCCAATTATTTGTCTCTCGCGACCCCAACCCAGACCCCTCACCTCTTGGATGTGTCGGACCTCGTTCCTCAGCTGGCTAACGTTCCATTCGTGGTTGGCTTTGTCCTCGGCTTTGGCTTTCAGGTACACCTGGGAGAGCACAATATAAGCTTTGTGTACACGTGGGAAGAGTAAGTCATCGTTCAGTGTGCGGTCTGCGTATAGCGTAGGAATAAACGGCTGCGCTGTAACAGCACATGGCGCGGCTCCAGGAGACAAGCAGCAGGTAAATATCTGTCTGCAGACAAACCCTTGAGGCTCGTGTAAGAAGACACCTGTGTGCAAGCTGCAGCAATAGCCAGGCACACCTAGCAGTGTCCTAGGCCTCGGCGTACTCAGCACAATAATACCTGGGAGGGAGGAATGTGTGACATTATCTCACCTATCTGTGTCCTAGCCCAGCCAATTATCATATCTTACCGCAGAGCCCCAATAACATAATACACTAGACGTCATCTCCAGCCCTATTTACGCCTCGGTGACTGAATAAGCAGCCCCCGCCTCCCGGTACATTCCTGAGAGGGGGGACATACGGCCATTCGCATTACGGCTAATCTTGCGAAATTTGAGAGGGTGGCGGTGTCTGTTTCCCCCCCCCCCCCTAGTGGCTACTTTGTGGGGTCTGGTACCTTAATGATCTCTTCATCTCCATCCTTGGACTTGATCAGTTCAGAGTTGAGGGGTCGGGACCCCCTGAGCGGTCGGGATGAAACGAGAGCAAAGGCGCGTCCAACCGGCTGAGGACACACAAGAATGAGTTAGTGACAGCCGTTTACGCTGCTGCTCCGTGTAATAGATACAGGGAGATAAATTTAGTTGCATTCTCCACGTCAGGACAGCGATTGCGCAACAGTGACACACAGCACAGAAATGTCAGCACACACCAACAACGTCACCAGCCACACGTCAGCGGGCACGGAAATAGCCCCTTACTCACCTTCACCTTGCTGGGGTCCCCCCTCTCCGGATACTGCTCATTGCGGAGGGTCAGCCGTAGGGTTTTTACATTGTCCTGAGAGCGAAAAACGAAAGATATCAAACAGACCACCCCCCAATTCACTGCACTAAACCCCCTGCACCCCTCCCTCCCTAAATCTACACAGAGCATTGTCATCATTCTGTATGGCAACAAGATTCAGCAAGAGCAGGTTCACTGGTAATTGTAGTCATAACCCTTCTGACTGACTATTCCACCCTTGCCCAATGAGCTCACACTTTAATGGGTTACTGGGTGACATGGCTCATCACACAATGGATGGAAATGACGCGCTATATTCAAGCAGTTTTTTGTTAAATGAGTCAGTTCCCTGCGAATAAATACAGTGATGTAATACACACATTATATGACTGCACAGGTGGGAGAGCTCTGTGTGCTAGCAGTCCTATATACCTCTCATTTCCCCTCGCCCTATGACCCCCCCCCACAACCAGACTTTGCCATGCAGCACAATGTATACACGTGCTGTATAAGATGGACCCGTATACAGTTACACTGCACCAAGGCAGAACGCGGAGGGTGGGGGGGTTACACTCCCATCGTTTTCCCACAGGAATCCCAACATTCCAGGGAGACATCTGATCCCGGCCCATTCTGCTGTGAGAAGGGATTATATCGCTGTGGTGTAATTAGACAGAGGGAGGGCAGTCAGCCTCACACTACACCTCACAGTGTGCCCTGTGCCAGGCTGCGCTGCCCTGTGCCCCCCCCCCCCCCTGCACAGATTGTGAGCTCTGAGGGACAGATGGTACATTACACACACACACACATATATACACACACCAACATACGTGTGTGTGCACAGGGCCTGATCTGCATGGATCGCTGTTCTGCTAATACGCACGATCGCAGCCTGACATAAGGACGCCCACTTCCCCTTACTCTGTATACTTTAGCGATACAGCGACATTATCGGTCACATGGAGTACCATCGTACCCATACGCACACTGGCACAAGCCCTGACCTTACCAGCCACGCACGCTATGAGACCTCAGGCTGCGTAGGCTGTCGCAGTGGATAATTTATTGCCGCCCCTGAAACAGCACACATGCCTCCCGCCGACCCCCCCCCCCCTGTCACCACCCACAAACGGCGCTTCCTGTCATTCACTCTGCGAATGGTCTGCGTAGCCTCTGATTCGCTGTCCCGATCGCAGTGGCCGGTTCGCGCACAGTGACGCATGCGCAGAGAGTAACAATCAGCCAATCGCGTGCGTATTAGCAACTGCGATCCAAGCAGAATCAGCCCCCCCCCCAGCTATTCACACTTGTAAACAGGTCACCCCCAAACGGCTCTGAAGTCAGTCCCGTCCCCAGCACGGGGACTCTGCCGGCTCCCCTTCCCCAAATACCAGGAGAGATTTTCACATGTATCAAAATAATAATGTTCCCAAATAACAAAACATTGGAGACAAAATCATAATAATGTTCCCAAATAACAAAACATTGGATTTCCCCTTATTACTAATATTATCCGAGGAGCCCAAAATACAAATACACAGAATCAGCAACTCATACAAACTAATACACACACACACACATATATATATATACACACACACCAGATGCTATATAGACTAAGGTAACGTAACTAGTATGTGCTAGCACAATGTACACAGACTGTAACCTGTGTCCCATAAATCCGGGCTGTAAGATGCTCTAGTAATAGTATGATGATACACATACAGTGGTATATTACACAGATATAATATAATGATGATACACATACAGTGGTATATTACACAGATATAATATAATGATGATACACATACAGTGGTATATTACACAGATATAATATAATGATGATACACATACAGTGGTATATTACACAGATATAATATAATGATGATACACATACAGTGGTATATTACACAGATATAATATAATGATGATACACATACAGTGGTATATTACACAGATATAATATAATGATGATACACATACAGTGGTATATTACACAGATATAATATAATGATACACATACAGTGGTATAGTATAATATTACACAGAGTAATAGTATAATATTACATACACATAGGTGCCTGCAGTCTGCATGTACAGCACATACACAGGACAGCTGCAGTCTCCTATGTATATACACAGTAATGTAATATATATATATATATAATATATATATCCCCCCCCAGTATACAGACAGAGAGACTGACTGACCGGCTCGGGCTCGGGCTGGAGCTGCTGCAGGGTACACAGGCTAGCGGCCATGCTGCTCTCGCTGTACATGTCCGGGACACCTACTCACTGAGGCAGGGGGCGGAGCGACTCAGCATATAATAGGCAGGTGACGTCAGGAGACGGTCTCCGCCCACCTTACAACCAGTTATTGGCCCCCGGAGACTGAGGGCGTCTCCAGCTAGGACTCCTCCTGCATCTACTCCCAGGCTCAGCTATACAGCTCCTGTCCTGTCACCTGGGTGCTGGGGACAGGCTCTCTCATTGTATCATTAGAGTGTTAGCTCCTGGGGACAGGCTCTCATTGTATTATTAGAGTGTAAGCTCCTGGGGACAGACTCTCTCATTGTATCATTTGAGTGTAAGCTCCTGGGGACAGGCTCTCTCATTGTATCATTAGAGTGTACATTGTATCATTAGAGTGTAAGCTCCTGTGGACAGGCTCTCTCATTGTATCATTAGAGTGTAAGCTCCTGGGCACAGGCTCTCTCATTGTATCATTAGTGTAAGCTCCTGGGGACAGGCTCTCTCATTGTTTCATTAGTGTAAGCTCCTGTGGACAGACTCTCTCATTGTTTCATTAGAGTGCAAGCTCTTGGGGACAGGCTCTCTGATTTTATCATTAGAGTGTAAGCTCCTGGGGACAAGCTCTCTGATTGTATCATTAGAGTGTAAGCTCCTGGGGACAGGCTCTCTGATTGTATCATTAGAGTGTAAGCTCCTGGGGACAGGCTCTCATTGTTTCATTAGAGTGTAAGCTCCTGGGGACAGGCTCTCTCATTGTTTCATTAGAGTGTAAGCTCCTGGGGACAGGCTCTCATTGTTTCATTAGAGTGTAAGCTCCTGGGGACAGGCTTTTTCATTGTTTCATTAGAGTGTAAGCTCCTGGGGACAGGCTCTCTCATTGTATAATTTGAGTGTAAGCTCCTGGGGACAGGCTTTCTCATTGTTTCATTAGAGTGTAAGCTCCTGGGGACAGGCTCTCTCATTGTTTCATTAGAGTGTAAGCTCCTGGGGACAGGCTCTCTGATTGTGTCATTAGAGTGCAAGCTCCTGGGGACAGGCTCTCTGCTGCATTTATCCAGTATAGGTGTGGGGATAGGACTTCTGCATATATCCTCATGGGAAGGAGGGTGGGGGACTGCTGTATTCCCCCTCTACAACATCCACATCTGTAGATATGAATCCCTTACAGTGGGCACCCAGAAAGACGTGTCCGTCTGGGAGAGATGAGTGGGGCAGGTAGTAGGTACATGGAGCTGCCTCCTGGTAGAGGTGGTACAAGGTGATGTGATATAATATAAGTGTATTACGGATTGTGAGAGTATTTCCTGCAGTGTGTTTCAGTACTTTGTATTTTTGCAGTTGCTTTTGCTGTCTGTGATGGAAGGGATTATCTCAGTGTTTACCAATCAACATTTACTCATTACAAAATGTCTTTTTATACAGGAGAAACTGGTATTGTGAGCGGTGAGATCCAGGTGTCCGTGTTACACATAGGCGGGAATTATTGCATGAGTCACGTCTCTAGGTGACGTCGCTGAGGACAACGTGTCCTAATAAGGAGTGCAGGTGCTGGATATAAACACACAGGTGGGATGAGCCTGGGAGACTGACACACCTGTCTGCAGGTAAGACAGTGTAATGACACATGCACAGTACCACTTCTCTTATCCTGTATGCTGGATGTAATTCCTGGTATATGTCCTCATCCACTATGTACTGCCAGCCACACAGTACCACTTCTCTTGTCCTGTATGTAATTCCTGGTATATGTCCTTAGCCACACAGTACCACTTCTCTTATCCTGTATGCTGGATGTAATTCCTGGTATATGTCCTCATCCACTATGTACTGCCAGCCACACAGTACCACTTCTCTTATCCTGTATGCTGGATGTAATTCCTGGTATATGTCCTCATCCACTATGTACTGCCAGCCACACAGTACCACTTCTCTTATCCTGTATGTAATTCCTGGTATATGTCCTTAGCCACACAGTACCACTTCTCTTATCCTGTATGCTGGATGTAATTCCTGGTATATGTCCTCATCCACTATGTACTGCCAGCCACACAGTACCACTTCTCTTATCTAATTCCTGGTATATGTCCTCATCCACTATGTACTGCCAGCCACACAGTACCACTTCTCTTATCTAATTCCTGGTATATGTCCTCATCCACTATATACTGCCAGACACACAGTACCACTTCTCTTATCTAATTCCTGGTATATGTCCTCATTCACTATATACTGCCAGCCACACAGTACCACTTCTCTTATCCCGCATGTAATTCCTGGTATATGTCCTTATCCACTATATACTGCCAGCCACACAGTACCACTTCTCTTATCTAATTCCTGGTATATGTCCTCATCCACTATATACTGCCAGCCACACAGTACCACTTCTCTTATCTAATTCCTGGTATATGTCCTCATCCACAATATACTGCCAGACACACAGTACCACTTCTCTTATCTAATTCCTGGTATATGTCCTCATCCACTATATACTGCCAGCCACACAGTACCACTTCTCTTATCTAATTCCTGGTATATGTCCTCATCCACTATATACTGCCAGCCACACAGTACCACTTCTCTTATCCCGCATGTAATTCCTGGTATATGTCCTTATCCACTATATACTGCCAGCCACACAGTACCACTTCTCTTATCTAATTCCTGGTATATGTCCTCATCCACTATATACTGCCAGCCACACAGTACCACTTCTCTTATCTAATTCCTGGTATATGTCCTCATCCACAATATACTGCCAGACACACAGTACCACTTCTCTTATCTAATTCCTGGTATATGTCCTCATCCACTACATACTGCCAGCCACACAGTACCACTTCTCTTATCTAATTCCTGGTATATGTCCTCATCCACTACATACTGCCAGCCACACAGTACAACTTCTCTTATCTAATTCCTGGTATATGTCCTCATCCACTATATACTGCCAGCCACACAGTACCACTTCTCTTATCTAATTCCTGGTATATGTCCTCATCCACTATATACTGCCAGCCACACAGTACCACTTCTCTTATCTAATTCCTGGTATATGTCCTCATCCACTATATACTGCCAGCCACACAGTACCACTTCTCTTATCTAATTCCTGGTATATGTCCTCATCCACTATATACTGCCAGACACACAGTACCACTTCTCTTATCTAATTCCTGGTATATATCCTTATCCATTATATACTGTCAGCCACACAGTACCACTTCTCTTATCTAATTCCTGGTATATGTCCTTATCTTCTATGTATTATGACGCTCTGAGCTGACAGCTTAGCTGCCGCTGACATGTACGTGTTCCCCGCTCATCACATATGTACCACAATGCTCTGACAATAACACGTCACTCAGTAATGTCCTGGGGATACGTCCCTCGCTGTAACCACGCCACCGCACGCACACCCAGGAGAGCAGAGGGGGCCGCAGGAGGGTACTCCCATCACCTCTGAGCTCCGTTCTCCCCTCCGTCACCCCAATGCGCAGGCACAGCGGCGCGGTCTACATTACACCCCACTTATATTATCTCTTCCCACACAGTGAAATCTTGTTTTTAGCTGTAGGTGTAAAATGAAGTGGACGAGTACCCCTAGCACCCAGCAAGAACCACCCGCCTCGCCCCCTGCGCATGCCGCCATATTGGCCTTATATAGGGATAAATTCAATGAGGGTGAATCTGGCGGTGCCCCAGTTTGGTGCTCTCCTGAGCTGCACATACGGTAGCCCCTGAATTGCACATTTGTATACGGACCCATGAAACGCGTCACCTAATTTACCTCATTATGGGCCTAGGTCTGAGTTGGACGCAGGCGCGGCCGCCTGTACGTCTGTTGCCGTAATCACGCCTGCGTCTTTATGCTGTGATTCCCAGGTTGACGTTTCTCCGGTCCTGTGGCCGGGCCGGGTTCCTGTGTCGCCCGGTATGTCTCCCAGCTGCTTGTCTGCGATTGTGCTGCTTGGTCTCGGGGTTCCCATTTCCCATCAGCCACCTGCCATTGCTGATCCCTCCCAATGGTGGTACACTGGTGACGGGCGGGGGAGGGATTAGAGTGTTAGCTCTTTTCTGTAGGTCACATCTGATCACCCAGAAGTCCCGTGTGGGGCTCTATTGCCCTTCATATACAGTTTTCACACACATGTTGGCAGCGGGTAATCCAGCGCCCCCTCCATCTTGGTTCTACTAAATCTCTGCTGGGATATCACAGTTCATGATTCGGTGTGGCACAATATGTTGCCTGGCACAATATGCAGCGCCTTACACATCAGCAGGATTGTTGCCTTCACTGGCAGTGATGGTAGCGGCAGTACCTCGAGTCCTAGAGATGAGTACTGTGACCGGGCACCCAAGCTTTAGATGGCCACCACTGCGTGGAAAAGGTCACATTTCCTGTACTGCGGCACCATCAAGGGCAGATGTTGGCACTATGCGCCCAATGTGGACTGAATACACATTGTTGTGCAAAGTATGTTTATATAAGTAAGTCATTAATAACATGTTACAGCTAACAGATGGCACTGCCAGGGGCATAACTACAGGAGGCGCTATTGCTATGGCTCCCAGGCCCCCACCTGGGCCCATATTGCCAGCAGTCAGCTCACGCCACCGAATGCTGCTGGGAGATGCTATGATACTACTACCAGCGTTTCCTGAGGTCAAGTCTGCGCCGACCTGTGAGAATAGAAGGGGACAAAGTATCCCCTCCCTCTATCACAGGCTGTCAGTGAGCAGTGCGGTAAGTATCAGGCCGCCAATGTGACGTGGGGGCACTGTATGGCGTAATGTGAAGCGGGGGCACTGTATGGCATAATGTGACGTGGGGGCACTGTATGGCATAATGTGACGTGGGGGCACTGTATGGCATAATGTGCAGCGGGGGCACTGTATGACAATGTGCAGCGGGGGCACTGTATAGCATAATGGGAAGTGGGGGCACTGTATAGCATAATGTGAAGTGGGGGCACTGTATAGCATAATGTGAAGTGGGGGCACTGTATAGCATAATGTGAAGTGGGGGCACTGTATAGCATAATGTGAAGTGGGGGAACTGTATGGCATAATGTGAAGTGGGGGCACTGTATGGCATAATGTGAATATAGGGCACTATGACATAATGTGAAGCGGGGGCACTGTATGGCATAATGTGACGTGGGGGCACTGTATGACATAATGTGAAGTGGGGGCACTGTATGACAATGTGAAGGCGGGGGCACTGTATGACATAATGTGAAGTGGGGGCACTGTATAGCATAATGTGAAGTGGGGGCACTGTATGGCATAAAGTGAATATAAGGCACTGTATGACAATGAAGTGGGGGCACTGTATGGCATAATGTGAAGTGGGGGCACTGTATGGCATAATGAGAATATAGGGCACTGTATGACATAATGTGAAGTGGGGGCACTGTATGACATAATGTGAAGTGGGGGCACTGTATGACATAATGTGAAGTGGGGGCACTGTATAGCATAATGTGAAGTGGGGGCACTGTATAGCATAATGTGAATATAGAGCACTGTATAAAATGTGAACTAGGGCACTACTGTGGGGCTTAAAATGAACTAGGGCACTACTGTGGGGCATAAAATGAACTAGGGAACTACTGTGGGGCATAAAATGAACTAGGGCACTACTGTGGGGCATAAAATGACCTAGGGCACTATGAGGGGGCATAAAGCAAGCATTGCAAAGAGTGTGTCTAGAAGCATTGGGTGGGGTTCCTTCAAAATGTTGCCATGGGGCCCAAAGTTGTAGTTCTGTCCCTGTTCCTGTCCCTCGCTGAGGGGATTCATGCCTGGTGCTATGCGCCAGTTGTAGGAATGTATTTCCAATGGATGACTTTGCCATTTTGGGGTTCAGCTTGTTTTGCGATGATCTGACATAGGGGGCTGGAATTACTATGGTACGGTCAGCTGGTAATACTGATAATACTGATTGGGGCTCACCAGCCTCCTGTGACACCAGATTAGCGTAACTGCTTATCCGCTCTCAGACCACCCGTTCCCCGCTACCATAACAGGACTGGTTCATAGTAAGCGGCCAGTGGGGGATTATCCGTCACCATCCAGAAGGAGTTGCAGCTGTCTGACCATACCCATACCCAGAAGTAGGCTGTGCCGGCAGTGGCAGCAACTTAGCTCCTTATGACGCAGTAGGAGGAGTCAGTAACAGGCGGTTACTGGCAGGGAAATGTAAGTCTGCTCGGGTCACTCGGGAATACTGTATTGGGTGCTGGTCACACATCAGACTAGGGATGGACAATCGGAAGCCTGTCATCAAATGGCTGCTGGGCTTCCAACATCAAATCACACAGTGCCATGTAGTAGCCATCGCATCTAAGCCATACGATAGTATAATCATCGATGCTTACTCTGAGCACATGTGTACATTAGCTGAGCTGCAAACACCATTTCCAGGTGTCTGCAGCTGCAAAATAAGCAGCCACTGAATAGGCGCAATTCGATGGAACAAATACTTCCATCAAATCGGGAACATCGATGGTTGCTAACCATCTGTTTCCGATGTCTATCCCTACATCAGACTGCTCTATGATAATGATAAATGCCACCTTCCCCGATCAGGGATCTGGGTGTCAGGAGCCCCACTGGCAGTGCTGGTAGTGACAGGGCTTTGGCGTCCTCTTACTGGTGATTTATGAGACTGGTGACCCTGAGCAGCAATAGTTTGTCTGGCTCATTACGCCGTTCATACATGTTCTCTCCCCAATAGACGGACCCCCGTGGAGCCTCGCTGTAACAGGCCCTCAGATGTGACCTCTCAGGGATGAATTATGTGTAATCTCAGGGCTCTCAGTGAGCAGGCGCAGCAGGGGGTAATGCTGAGACATCTGTGCCACGGCCAGGCCCCTGCTGCGGATTAGGCCCTGTGCTAGTGCGGGATATTGCGCTGGCAGACTCAGGGTTTCAATGCATGGTGCAGAGTGCAGAGTATTTCTTAACAACAGACTTGTCTATCAAGGTAGTACCATTCCAGATAAGAGAGATAACAATGCTTGGCACGCATATATTAGCAAGGTTCTGCTGAGTGATAGGATTATTGTGATTAGGATGTTGAGAAAAGAAAGTGTGTGTGTGTGTATATGTGTGTGTGTATATGTGTGTGTGTGTGTGTGTGTGTATATGTGTGTGTGTGTGTGTGTGTGTACAGTCAGGTGCATAAATATTGGGACAGTGACAGAATTGTCATATTTTGGCCTCTAGTCACCACCACAATGGCTTTGAAATGAAACAAACAAGATGTGATTTACCTGCAGACTTTCAGATTTAATTTGAGGGTAATTACATCCAAATCAGGTGAACGGTGTAGGAATTACAACGGTTTCTATATGTGCCTCCCACTTTTTAAGGGGCCAAAAGTAATGGGACAAACTAAACCATCCTAAATCTAACTTTCACTTTTTAATACTTTGTTGCAAATCCTTTGCAGGCAATTACAGCCTGAAGTCTGGAACGCATAGACATCACCAGACGCTGGGTTTCATCCCTGGTGATGCTCTGCCAGGCCTCTACTGCAAATGTCTTCAGTTCCTGCTTGTTCTTGGGGCATTTTCCCTTCAGTTTTGTCTTCATCAAGTGAAATGCATGCTCAATCAGATTCAGGTCAGGGGATTGACTTGGCCATTGCATAACATTCCACTTTATAGCCTTAAATAACTCTTTGGTTGCTTTTGCAGTGTGCTTCGGGTCATTGTCCATCTGCACTGTGAAGCGCCGTCCAATGAGTTCTGAAGCATTTGACTGAATATGAGCATATAATATTGCCCGAAACACTTCAGAATTCATTCTGCTGCTTTTGTCAGCAGTCACATCATCAATAAATACAAGGGAACCAGTTCCATTGGCAGCCATACATGCCCACGACAAGACACTACCACCACCATACTTCACTGATGAGGTGGTATGTTTTGGATTATGAGCAGTTCCTTCCCTTCTCCATACTCTTCTCTTCCCATCACTCTGGTACAAGTTGATTTTTGTCTCACCTGTCCATAGGATATTGTTCCAGAACTGTAATGTCCTTTTTAGATGTTGTTTGGCAAACTCTAATCTGGTCTTCCTGTTTTTGTGGCTCACCAATGGTTTACATCTTGTGGTGAACCCTCTATATCAGTGATTCCCAACCGCGGTCCTCAAGGCACACTAACAGTTCTGGTTTTAGTGATATCCATGCTTGAGCACAGGCAGCTAAATCAAAATAACTTAGGTACTAATTAAGTCACCTGTGCTCCAGTATGGCTATCTTTAAAACCTGGACTGTTAGTGTGCCTTGAGGACCGTGGTTGGGAATCCCTACTCTATATTCACTCTTGTGAAGTCTTCTCTTGATTGTTGACTTTGACACATATACATCTACCTCCTGGAGAGTGTTCTTGATTTGGCCAACTGTTGTGGAGGGGTTTTTCTTCACCAGGGAAATAATTTTTCTGTTATCCACCACAGTTGTTTTCCGTGGTCTTCCGGGTCTTTTGGTGTTGCTGAGCTCTCCGGTGCGTTCTTTCTTTTTAAGACTGTTCCAAACAGTTGATTTGGCCACACCTAATGTTTTTGCTCTCTCTCTGATGGGTTTGTTTTGATTTATCAGCCTAATGATGGCTTGCTTCACTGATAGTGACAGCTCCTTGGATCTCATATTGAGAGTCGACAGCAACTGATTCCAAATGCAAATGTCACACCTAGAATCAACTCCAGACCTTTTACCTGCTTAATTGATAATGAAATAACGAGGGAATAGCCCACACCTGTCCATGAAATAGCTTTTGAGTTGATCGTCCCATTACTTTTGGCCCCTTAAAAAGTGGGAGGCACATATAGAAACCATTGTAATTCATACACCGTTCACCTGATTTGGATATAATTACCCTCAAATTAAATCCCCATACCATTGTACCTGTACCCTCACTGTATTCTCCCCGTACCCTCATTGTACCCGTGCCCTCGCTGTACTCTCCCCGTACCCTCACTGTATTCTCATTTATGGCACAATGGATGTGGTGTCCCCACGGTATATGGGAGGCAGCCTTACTTCTCCATTTATTACGCACCTGTTTAAGGATTTATTTACATATTGTAAGTTACTTATATAGCGCCAGAATATACTGATGCACTTTACATTTGGGAACAATAAGTAATAAAACATGACTGGGTAATAACAGAGACAAAGGTAGAAGGGCCCTGCTCGCCGGCTTACGTTACATGCAACTTGTACTATAGCGTGCGCCCATCATCACCGCCCCCAGTGCTATGGGACGAGGATCCCGCAAGGCACCATCACAGGGGCATGGTTGTCTTGCACGTCGGCACCTGTACTGTACTGGGCTCACACGCCGACACGCCTGTACAGCTGCGGAAATACATGTGTAAGCATAATGCAGGTGACCTAGAAGGGCCCGATGGAGAGATGTAAGCTATGCCGATACCTCCACAGTTACGTGATTATCAGTAAACTGCGCATAAGGCAAGTTACATCAGCGGAGTCGCTCGCAGTGGCTATTTACCTGCCATCTGAATGGCATTTGGAGAGCGTTTGGGGGAGGGTCAGCAGAGAACGCAGGTGTGTTGCAACCATTTTCGGGGCATGTCACGGCCTGCGTCTGCGATTCCGTCCTCAGCGCAAATGGCTCCTGTGCTTCAGTTCCCGCCTCCTTAGGGCTACTGGGAAGACTGGTAAGTGAAGCAGCTGCGGCAGACGCTTGGGATTGACAAAGCTGCAGGTGGGTCTCACTACAAATCCAGGCAGCTGCAACATTTATATACATTTCTGACCAGCAAATGCGTACACGGAGGTGGCGGCTGCGGCATTAGCGTACAGCTGTGAATCAGGCCCTCTCAGTATCCCATATAGTCTGCACCTACTGTAGGTCTTTAGGGTTTATCTCCCCCCTGTATCCCTGGAGCTTCACGCAGTCTGGCCAGGTGCTGTCACTTAGGGGTTTTACCGCATTTTCCATATGTACAAAGCCCCGGAATGCATGGTCAGGTGGCGTTACCCAATACCAACCTACAGTATGGGCTTCTTATCAGGATGCTCCCCCTGAGAGGGATCCGATCGGACCTTTCCCATCTCCCCCCGCGGCCTTCAGCACATGCATGCGCAGGACGACGCCAGAGGGGCTTCTGGGTGTCGAACCTGTAAGTCCCTCTATCTTGGGACTTTTGCAAAGGACAGCTCTTATCGGGAGAGCCGTACTTTGTGATATTCTAAGTACATACCGCTGTAATCAACCGCAGTATGTACGCGATGAGAGGCGGGATGTACCGTGCTCAGTACATCCCGCCCTCAAGTGGCCAGGAATCCGCGTCCTCTCGTTTCCGGGAACAGTAACCAGCCACACCCCTGCTCTGCCCCCTGTCAATCATGCGGTGGCTTTGTGCGTAATGACAGGACGCGTTCTGCATATGATGAACGTATGTATCTCTGAATCAGGCGCAAGCTGTCACATGTAGCAGAGAGACCCAGGAGAATGAGAAGGGAGTAATAATGGCCGTTACACGTAGCAGTGATGGTATAAGTCAGTGCAGCCTCGGTGGAGGTTCTAGTGCTAAACGTTTCCTTGCTTGCAGGTTAGCGCCAGTCACACGTATCCGTCCCTCAGAGGGAGCTTCCCCATCAGTTACCAGTTTGTGCTGGTTCTGGGAATAGTCTGGCTCTGTTGTTATGATCTCAGACCCCAGGAATGTAACGGGGGCCTGGAGAAAGAGCCGTGACCTCACCAGGACGCACTGAGAACCCCCCTCCCCGTCCCAGCCTGCTGGGAACACAGGACAACAAACATCTAGGCCAGCAGCTGCGAGTAGTCTAACACTACACAGGACTAGGACACACACTGACAGCGTTCCTAGGCATTGTATCAGGAGCTGCATGCTGTGTATGTCTGAAATCAGCACTGACAGCTCCCTGTCTCTTACACAACAGTCTCTCCAGTAACAGGAGGACCTTGCACCCTCCAACTGTTGTACAGTCACTTATCGGTCAGACCCGCTGCCGTGCCGCTCAGGACAGAGGAGGTAATAAACATCATTAAAGTGGCAGGAAACTATAAACCGCCACAATGTACAGCACTGACAAAATGTATTAAAACAGCATATAAGAGGCAATATAAGCCCATAAATTACATTCTGACAAGTGTAAAACATTTGTAGCTAGCGGTGTAAGTACAAAGTCCTTTCCATATCTTTAATGGGATTTTGGAGGTTAGGAAATTGCACATCAAACTGCAGTTAGCACAAGAGGACGGTGTTGGGGCCTAATGCAATATACAGTCAGGTGCATAAATATTGGGACATTGACAGAATTTTAATATTTTGGCCTCTATTCACCACCACAATGGCTTTGAAATGAAACAAACAAGATGTGCTTTACCTGTAGACTTTCAGATTTAATTTGAGGGTAATTACATCCAAATCGGGTGAACGGTGTAGGAATTACAATGGTTTCTGTATGTGCCTCCCACTTTTTAAGGGGCCAAAAGTAATGGGACTATCAACTCAAAAGCTATTTCATGGACAGGTGTGGGCTATTCCCTCGTTATTTCATTATCAATTAAGCAGGTAAAAGGTCTGGAGTTGATTCTAGGTGTGACATTTGCATTTGGAATCAGTTGCTGTCGACTCTCAATATGAGATCCAAAGAGCTGTCACTATCAGTGAAGCAAGCCATCATTAGGCTGAAAAATCAAAACAAACCCATCAGAGAGATAGCAAAAACACTAGGTGTGGCCAAATCAACTGTTTGGAACATTCTTAAAAAGAAAGAACGCACCGGAGAGCTCAGCAACACCAAAAGACCCGGAAGACCACGGAAAACAACTGTGGTGGATGACAGAAGAATTATTTCCCTGGTGAAGAAAAACCCCTTCACAACAGTTGGCCAAATCAAGAACACTCTCCAGGAGGTAGGTGTATATGTGTCAAAGGACTTCTCAAGAGTGAATATAGAGGGTTCACCACAAGATGCAAACCATTGGTGAGCCACAAAAACAGGAAGACCAGATTAGAGTTTGCCAAACAACATCTAAAAGAGCCATTACAGTTCTGGAACAACATCCTATGGACAGATGAGACAAAGATCAACTTGTACCAGAGTGATGGGAAGAGAAGAGTATGGAGAAGGAAAGGAACTGCTCATGATCCAAAACATACCACCTCATCAGTGAAGTATGGTGGTGGTAGTGTCATGGCGTGGGCATGTATGGCTGCCAATGGAACTGGTTCCCTTGTATTTATTGATGATATGACTGCTGACAAAAGCAGCAGAATGAATCATGAAGTGTTTCGGGCAATATTATATGCTCATATTCAGTCAAATGCTTCAGAACTCATTGGACGGCGCTTCACAATACAGATGGACAATGACCCAAAGCATACTGCAAAAGCAACCAAAGAGTTTTTGAAGGCTAAAAAGTGGAATGTTATGCAATGGCCAAGTCAATCCCCTGACCTGAATCCGATTGAGCATGCATTTCACTTGATGAAGGGAAAATGCCCCAAGAACAAGCAGGAACTGAAGACATTTGCAGTAGAGGCCTGGCAGAGCATCACCAGGGATGAAACCCAGCGTCTGGTGATGTCTATGCGTTCCAGACTTCAGGCTGTAATTGCCTGCAAAGGAATTGCAACAAAGTATTAAAAAGTGAAAGTTAGATTTAGGATTGTTTAGTTTGTCCCATTACTTTTGGCCCCTTAAAAAGTGGGAGGCACATATAGAAACCGTTGTAATTCCTACACCGTTCACCTGATTTGGATGTAATTACCCTCAAATTAAACCTGAAAGTCTGCAGGTAAATCACATCTTGTTTGTTTCATTTCAAAGCCATTGTGGTGGTGAACAGAGGCCAAAATATGACAAGTCTGTCAATGTCCCAATATTTATGCACCTGACTGTATGTATCTCCTGCGTTAGACCAACTAACAGGGAAGTTTTCAGTCCCCATTGTTCTTCATTTAGACTGCGGTTTGGCTCTATCGAGCACTGGAAAGCGTATTTTCAGACCTTGGCCCTGCTGTGAAATGTTATCGGTGGATGGCGTTGGTCGCTTTGTCCCCATGGAGGACTTTGCACAGGAGAGGAATCACGCGAGCCCCCTCTGTACAAGGATGCACCAATTTCCACACACGTAGGGTCAGAAGTTCCCGGTACTCACCTAAAGGAACAGCATGATACAAGATGTATAGCAGCTTCCATACTCAACGCTTATTTTATCCATTTCAGAAATTATTTAACCAATTTATTCCCGTTTCTGGATCTAGTTCTAGGAATTAGACCAATACGTACTGAGGACCCCCTGAGCAAATGCACAGCTCATATCTATGCATCTCTCTCTCTTTATATACACTGACGTGCCAAAAGTCATGGGATAACAGTGTGTAAAGGTAAGAGTAGGTGGCGTCACCGTACTGTGACATCTTGGAAATGCCCAGACCTGCATCAGTTGTAATCCGACATCCCGTGAGTCAGTTTGATCACCAGCTGGGCTGCTCCTGGTGGGGCGACATGAATTATCAGAGTGAGAACGGGGCATGAGATCGGGTGCCCGGCGGATGGGACATTGCATCTCCGAAGTTGTGTGGACATTCAACATTCCTCGATCTATGACATCACGTGTGTACTGGGAATACCTCATGGAAGGCATTTACACCCACCGTGGACAGCGCAGTGGCCGACCATAGGTGCTTAATGATCGTGGCATCCGGCCAGGATTGTCCATGGTAACAAACGCCTATCCAGCAGGTCAGTGCAGAGTTCCTTAGCTTCCAGTGGAAATGGGAGCAGAAGACCAACCAGAGTGCCCCTGTTACCACTACCACACCGGGTGCAGCGCCTCAACTGGGTGCTAATTGGACCCTGGAGGACTGGCAATATGAGACGTGGTCTGATAAGTCACGGTTTCAGATGATAGTAGGGGTCGGGTGTGGCGCTTACTCCATGAAGCCATGTATCCCAGTTATCAACAAGGCACTGTGCAGGCTGGTGGTGGTTCCATAAAGGTGTGTGGTGTGTTCACCTGGCATGGGTTGGGTCTTCTGGTCCATCTGAACACGTCATTGACCGGTAACTGCTCTGTTGCATTGCTTGATGACCATTTGCAGCCCTTCCTGGACTGGATCTTCCAGCAGGATAATGCACTGTGTCATCGGTCTTTATTTGTCCAGATTTGGTTGGAGGAGCAGTCTGGAGAGTTCCCATGTATGGCCATCACATTCACCCCACAGGAACCCAATCAAGCAATTATGGGACGTGGTGGAGAGGTCCATTCGCACCCAAGATCCTGCACCTACAAATATCAGGGAGCTGAGGGAAGCTATCCAGATGGCATGGGCCACCATCTCTCCAGAGGTCTTCCGTCCACTTGTGTAATCCATGCCACGTCCAGTTGCTCCACTGTGCCGGGGTAGACGGGGTCCTACACAATACTAGGCATCTATCCCATGACTTCTGGCACTTCAGAGTGTGTGTGTGTGTGTGTGTGTGTGTGTGACTATATATAATCAGATCTATGCATCTACCATCTCTATCTCCTTATCAGCAGTTACTTATGTATATAGCCTCATCATGTTCCGCTTACAATTGGTAACAAAACAGGGTAATAAGCGATAGAGTGTGAGCGCTGTCTATGTGGTGTGATACACGAGGATAGGTGGATAGAGTGAGCGCTGTCTATGTGGTGTGATACAGGAGGATAGGTGGATAGAGGGTGAGCGCTGTCTATGTGGTGTGATACACGAGGATAGGTGGATAGAGTGTGAGCGCTGTCTATGTGGTGTGATACAGGTGGATAGAGTGTAAGCGCTGTCTATGTGGTGTGATACAGGAGGATAGGTGGATAGTGTGAGCGCTGTCTATGTGGTGTGATACAGGAGGATAGGTGGATAGAGTGTGAGCGCTGTCTATGTGGTGTGATACAGGAGGATAGGTGGATAGTGTGAGCGCTGTCTATGTGGTGTGATACAGGTGGATAGAGTGAGCGCTGTCTATGTGGTGTGATACAGGTGGATAGAGTGTGAGCGCTGTCTATGTGGTGTGATACAGGTGGATAGAGTGTGAGCGCTGTCTATGTGGTGTGATACAGGAGGATAGGTGGATAGAGGGTGAGCGCTGTCTATGTGGTGTGATACAGGAGGATAGGTGGATAGAGTGTGAGCGCTGTCTATTTGGGTTGACTCAGGAGGATAGAGTGTGAGCGCTGTCTATGTGGTGTGATACAGGAGGATAGGTGGATAGAGTGAGCGCTGGCTACGAGGTGTGATACAGGAGGATAGAGTGTGAGCGCTGTCTATGTGGTGTGATACAGGAGGATAGGTGGATAGAGTGTGAGCGCTGTCTATGTGGTGCGATACAGGAGGATAGGTGGATAGAGTGAGCGCTGGCTATGTGGTGTGATACAGGTGGATAGAGTGTGAGCGCTGTCTATGTGGTGTGATACAGGTGGATAGAGTGTGAGCGCTGTCTATGTGGTGCGATACAGGAGGATAGGTGGATAGAGTGTGAGCGCTGTCTATGTGGTGTGATACAGGAGGATAGGTGGATAGAGTGAGCGCTGGCTATGTTGTGTGATACAGGTGGATAGAGTGTGAGCGCTGTCTATGTGGTGTGATACAGGTGGATAGAGTGTGAGCGCTGTCTATGTGGTGTGATACAGGAGGATAGGTGGATAGAGGGTGAGCGCTGTCTATGTGGTGTGATACAGGAGGATAGGTGGATAGAGTGTGAGCGCTGTCTATGTGGTGTGATACAGGTGGATAGAGTGTGAGCGCTGTCTATGTGGTGTGATACAGGAGGATTGGTGGATAGTGTGAGCGCTGTCTATGTGGTGTGATACAGGAGGATAGGTGGATAGAGTGAGCGCTGTCTATGTGGTGTGATACAGGAGGATAGGTGGATAGAGTGTGAGCGCTGTCTATGTGGTGTGATACAGGAGGATAGGTGGATAGAGTGTGAGCGCAGTCTATGTGGTGTGATACAGGAGGATAGGTGGATAGAGTGTGAGCGCTGTCTATGTGGTGTGATACAGGAGGATAGGTGGATAGAGTGAGCGCTGGCTACGAGGTGTGATACAGGAGGATAGTGTGTGAGCGCTGTCTATGTGGTGTGATACAGGAGGATAGGTGGATAGAGGGTGAGCGCTGTCTATGTGGTGTGATACAGGAGGATAGGTGGATAGAGTGTGAGTGCTGTCTATGTGGTGTGATACACTGGGATAGGTGGATAGAGTGAGCGCTGGCTATGAGGTGTGATACAGGAGGATAGGTGGATAGAGTGTGAGCGCTGTATGTGGTGTGATACAGGAGGATAGTGTGAGCGCAGTCTATGTGGTGTGATACAGGAGGATAGGTGGATAGAGTGTGAGCGCAGTCTATGTGGTGTGATACAGGTGGATAGAGTGAGCGCTGTCTATGTGGTGTGATACAGGTGGATAGAGTGTGAGCGCTGTCTATGTGGTGTGATACAGGTGGATAGAGTGTGAGCGCTGTCTATGTGGTGTGATACAGGAGGATAGGTGGATAGAGGGTGAGCGCTGTCTATGTGGTGTGATACAGGAGGATAGGTGGATAGAGTGTGAGCGCTGTCTATGTGGTGTGATACAGGAGGATAGAGTGTGAGCGCTGTCTATGTGGTGTGATACAGGAGAATAGGTGGATAGAGTGAGCGCTGGCTACGAGGTGTGATACAGGAGGATAGAGTGTGAGCGCTGTCTATGTGGTGTGATACAGGAGGATAGGTGGATAGAGGGTGAGCGCTGTCTATGTGGTGTGATACAGGAGGATAGGTGGATAGAGTGTGAGCGCTGTCTATGTGGTGCGATACAGGAGGATAGGTGGATAGAGTGTGAGCGCTGTCTATGTGGTGTGATACAGGAGGATAGGTGGATAGAGTGAGCGCTGGCTATGTGGTGTGATACAGGTGGATAGAGTGTGAGCGCTGTCTATGTGGTGTGATACAGGTGGATAGAGTGTGAGCGCTGTCTATGTGGTGCGATACAGGAGGATAGGTGGATAGAGTGTGAGCGCTGTCTATGTGGTGTGATACAAGAGGATAGGTGGATAGAGTGTGAGCGCTGGCTATGTGGTGTGATACAGGTGGATAGAGTGTGAGCGCTGTCTATGTGGTGTGATACAGGTGGATAGAGTGTGAGCGCTGTCTATGTGGTGTGATACAGGAGGATAGGTGGATAGAGTGTGAGCGCTGTCTATGTGGTGTGATACAAGAGGATAGGTGGATAGAGTGTGAGCGCTGTCTATGTGGTGTGATACAGGAGGATAGGTGGATAGAGTGTGAGCGCAGTCTATGTGGTGTGATACAGGAGGATAGGTGGATAGAGTGTGAGCGCTGTCTATGTGGTGTGATACAGGAGGATAGGTGGATAGAGTGAGCGCTGGCTATGTTGTGTGATACAGGTGGATAGAGTGTGAGCGCTGTCTATGTGGTGTGATACAGGTGGATAGAGTGTGAGCGCTGTCTATGTGGTGTGATACAGGAGGATAGGTGGATAGAGGGTGAGCGCTGTCTATGTGGTGTGATACAGGAGGATAGGTGGATAGAGTGTGAGCGCTGTCTATGTGGTGTGATACAGGTGGATAGAGTGTGAGCGCTGTCTATGTGGTGTGATACAGGAGGATAGGTGGATAGAGGGTGAGCGCTGTCTATGTGGTGTGATACAGGAGGATAGGTGGATAGAGTGTGAGCGCTGTCTATGTGGTGTGATACAGGAGGATTGGTGGATAGTGTGAGCGCTGTCTATGTGGTGTGATACAGGAGGATAGGTGGATAGAGTGTGAGCGCTGTCTATGTGGTGTGATACAAGAGGATAGGTGGATAAAGTGTGAGCGCTGTCTATGTGGTGTGATACAGGAGGATAGGTGGATAGAGTGTGAGCGCAGTCTATGTGGTGTGATACAGGAGGATAGGTGGATAGAGTGTG
The DNA here is from genome assembly GCA_031769625.1 of Taudactylus pleione. Classification (NCBI taxonomy): domain Eukaryota; kingdom Metazoa; phylum Chordata; class Amphibia; order Anura; family Myobatrachidae; genus Taudactylus; species Taudactylus pleione. The sequence continues at coordinate 758,024 of JAUIMM010000995.1, forward strand.
AGCGCTGTCTATGTGGTGTGATACAGGAGGATAGGTGGATAGAGTGAGCGCTGGCTACGAGGTGTGATACAGGAGGATAGTGTGTGAGCGCTGTCTATGTGGTGTGATACAGGAGGATAGGTGGATAGAGGGTGAGCGCTGTCTATGTGGTGTGATACAGGAGGATAGGTGGATAGAGTGTGAGTGCTGTCTATGTGGTGTGATACACTGGGATAGGTGGATAGAGTGAGCGCTGGCTATGAGGTGTGATACAGGAGGATAGGTGGATAGAGTGTGAGCGCTGTCTATGTGGTGTGATACAGGAGGATAGGTGGATAGAGTGTGAGCGCAGTCTATGTGGTGTGATACAGGAGGATAGGTGGATAGAGTGTGAGCGCAGTCTATGTGGTGTGATACAGGAGGATAGGTGGATAGAGTGAGCGCTGTCTATGTGGTGTGATACAGGAGGATAGGTGGATAGAGTGTGAGCGCTGTCTATGTGGTGTGATACAGGAGGATAGGTGGATAGTGGGAGCGCTGTCTATGTGGTGTGATACAGGAGGATTGGTGGATAGTGTGAGCGCTGGCTATGAGGTGTGATACAGGAGGATAGGTGGATAGAGTGTGAGCGCTGTCTATGTGGTGTGATACAGGAGGATAGGTGGATAGAGTGAGCTCTGGCTACGAGGTGTGATACAGGTGGATAGAGTGTGAGCGCTGTCTATGTGGTGTGATACAGGAGGATAGGTGGATAGAGTGTGAGTGCTGTCTATGTGGTGTGATACAGGAGGATAGGTGGATAGAGTGTGAGTGCTGTCTATGTGGTGTGATACAGGAGGATAGGTGGATAGAGTGTGAGTGCTGTCTATGTGGTGTGATACAGGAGGATAGGTGGATAGAGTGTGAGCGCTGTCTATGTGGTGTGATACAGGAGGATAGGTGGATAGAGGGTGAGCGCTGTCTATGTGGTGTGATACAGGAGGATAGGTGGATAGAGTGTGAGCGCTGTCTATGTGGTGTGATACAGGTGGATAGAGTGTGAGCGCTGTCTATGTGGTGTGATACAGGAGGATAGAGTGTGAGCGCTGTCTATGTGGTGTGATACAGGTGGATAGAGTGTGAGCGCTGTCTATGTGGTGTGATACAGGAGGATAGGTGGATAGAGTGTGAGTGCTGTCTATGTGGTGTGATACAGGAGGATAGGTGGATAGAGTGTGAGCGCTGTCTATGTGGTGTGATACAGGAGGATAGGTGGATAGAGTGTGAGCGCTGTCTGTGTGGTGTGATACAGGAGGATAGGTGGATAGAGTGAGCGCTGTCTATGTGGTGTGATACAGGAGGATAGGTGGATAGAGTGTGAGCGCTGTCTCTGTGGTGTGATACAGGAGGATAGGTGGATAGAGTGTGAGCGCTGTCTATGTGGTGTGATACAGGAGGATAGGTGGATAGAGTGTGAGCGCTGTCTATGTGGTGTGATACAGGAGGATAGAGTGTGAGCGCTGTCTATGTGGTGTGATACAGGAGGATAGGTGGATAGAGTGTGAGCGCTGTCTATGTGGTGTGATACAGGAGGATAGGTGGATAGAGTGTGAGTGCTGTCTATGTGGTGTGATACAGGAGGATAGGTGGATAGAGTGTGAGCGCTGTCTATGTGGTGTGATACAGGAGGATAGAGTGTGAGCGCTGTCTATGTGGTGTGATACAGGAGGATAGGTGGATAGAGTGAGCGCTGGCTACGAGGTGTGATACAGGAGGATAGAGTGTGAGCGCTGTCTATGTGGTGTGATACAGGAGGATAGGTGGATAGAGGGTGAGCGCTGTCTATGTGGTGTGATACAGGAGGATAGGTGGATAGAGTGTGAGCGCTGTCTATGTGGTGCGATACAGGAGGATAGGTGGATAGAGTGTGAGCGCTGTCTATGTGGTGTGATACAGGAGGATAGGTGGATAGAGTGAGCGCTGGCTATGTGGTGTGATACAGGTGGATAGAGTGTGAGCGCTGTCTATGTGGTGTGATACAGGTGGATAGAGTGTGAGCGCTGTCTATGTGGTGCGATACAGGAGGATAGGTGGATAGAGTGTGAGCGCTGTCTATGTGGTGTGATACAGGAGGATAGGTGGATAGAGTGAGCGCTGGCTATGTTGTGTGATACAGGAGGATAGGTGGATAGAGTGTGAGCGCTGTCTATGTGGTGTGATACAGGAGGATAGGTGGATAGTGTGAGCGCTGTCTATGTGGTGTGATACAGGAGGATTGGTGGATAGTGTGAGCGCTGGCTATGAGGTGTGATACAGGAGGATAGGTGGATAGAGTGTGAGCGCTGTCTATGTGGTGTGATACAGGAGGATAGGTGGATAGAGTGTGAGCACTGTCTATGTGGTGTGATACACTAGGATAGGTGGATAGAGTGTGAGCGCTGTCTATGTGGTGTGATACAGGAGGATAGGTGGATAGAGTGAGCTCTGGCTACGAGGTGTGATACAGGTGGATAGAGTGTGAGCGTTGTCTATGTGGTGTGATACAGGTGGATAGAGTGTGAGCGCTGTCTATGTGGTGTGATACAGGAGGATAGGTGGATAGAGGGTGAGCGCTGTCTATGTGGTGTGATACAGGAGGATAGGTGGATAGAGTGTGAGCGCTGTCTATGTGGTGTGATACAGGAGGATAGAGTGTGAGCGCTGTCTATGTGGTGTGATACAGGAGGATAGGTGGATAGAGTGTGAGCGCTGTCTATGTGGTGTGATACAGGAGGATAGGTGGATAGAGTGTGAGTGCTGTCTATGTGGTGTGATACAGGAGGATAGGTGGATAGAGTGTGAGCGCTGTCTATGTGGTGTGATACAGGAGGATAGAGTGTGAGCGCTGTCTATGTGGTGTGATACAGGAGGATAGGTGGATAGAGTGAGCGCTGGCTACGAGGTGTGATACAGGAGGATAGTGTGTGAGCGCTGTCTATGTGGTGTGATACAGGAGGATAGGTGGATAGAGGGTGAGCGCTGTCTATGTGGTGTGATACAGGAGGATAGGTGGATAGAGTGTGAGTGCTGTCTATGTGGTGTGATACACTGGGATAGGTGGATAGAGTGAGCGCTGGCTATGAGGTGTGATACAGGAGGATAGGTGGATAGAGTGTGAGCGCTGTCTATGTGGTGTGATACAGGAGGATAGTGTGAGCGCAGTCTATGTGGTGTGATACAGGAGGATAGGTGGATAGTGTGTGAGCGCAGTCTATGTGGTGTGATACAGGAGGATAGGTGGATAGAGTGTGAGCGCAGTCTATGTGGTGTGATACAGGAGGATAGGTGGATAGAGTGTGAGCGCAGTCTATGTGGTGTGATACAGGAGGATAGGTGGATAGAGTGAGCGCTGTCTATGTGGTGTGATACAGGAGGATAGGTGGATAGAGTGTGAGCGCTGTCTATGTGGTGTGATACAGGAGGATAGGTGGATAGTGTGAGCGCTGTCTATGTGGTGTGATACAGGAGGATAGGTGGATAGAGTGTGAGCGCTGTCTCTGTGGTGTGATACAGGAGGATAGGTGGATAGAGTGTGAGCGCTGTCTATCCACCTATCCTCCTGTATCACACCACATAGACAGCGCTCACTCTATCCACCTATCCTCCTGTATCACACCACATAGAGTGTGAGCGCTGTCTATGTGGTGTGATACAGGAGGATAGAGTGTGAGCGCTGTCTATGTGGTGTGATACAGGAGGATAGGTGGATAGAGTGAGCTCTGGCTACGAGGTGTGATACAGGTGGATAGAGTGTGAGCGCTGTCTATGTGGTGTGATACAGGAGGATAGGTGGATAGAGTGTGAGTGCTGTCTATGTGGTGTGATACAGGAAGATAGGTGGATAGAGTGTGAGTGCTGTCTATGTGGTGTGATACAGGAGGATAGGTGGATAGAGTGTGAGTGCTGTCTATGTGGTGTGATACAGGAGGATAGGTGGATAGAGTGTGAGCGCTGTCTGTGTGGTGTGATACAGGAGGATAGGTGGATAGAGTGAGCGCTGTCTATGTGGTGTGATACAGGAGGATAGGTGGATAGAGTGTGAGCGCTGTCTCTGTGGTGTGATACAGGAGGATAGGTGGATAGAGTGTGAGCGCTGTCTATGTGGTGTGATACAGGAGGATAGGTGGATAGAGTGTGAGCGCTGTCTATGTGGTGTGTTACATATGTAGGTGCTACATATTGCATATTGGTCCAGCCAGATTGCAGAGGCTCTTGGTGATCTGTATGATGCAGTCACACAGCAATGTTTGCCTGGGGTCAGCAGGTTGTGTGTATGTACTAAGAGAACATACTGTAGGTAGCGTTATGTGTGGGCTATATAGAGGGGTTGCAATTATGTAGATACCTATCTCATATCATGTGTATACCTGTCTCATATCTGTCCACCTCACCTATAGTGCACAGGTCCCCCTCAGCTGCTGGACACCCACCCCCCTAAGCTACAGTATACATACACCAGACTCCCTCAGTTACTGTACATACACCAGCCCCCCTCACTTACTGTACATAGACCAGTCTCCCTCAGCTACAGTACATACACCAGCCCCCCTCAGTTACTGTACATAGACCCGTCCCCCTCAGCTACAGTATATACACCAGCCCCCCTCAGTTACTGTACATAGACCCATCCCCCTCGGCTACAGTACATACACCCGCCCCCCTCAGTTACTGTACATAGACCCGTCTCCCTCAGCTACAGTATATACACCAGCCCCCCTCATACTGTACATAGACCAGCCCCCCATCAGTTACTGTTCATAGACCTGCCCCCCTCCGCTACAGTACATACACCAGCCCCCCTCAGTTACTGTACATAGACCTGCCCCCCTCAGCTACAGTACATACACCAGCCCCCCTCAGTTACTGTACATAGACCAGTCTCCCTCAGCTACAGAACATACACCTGCCCCCCTCAGTTACTGTACATAGACCAGTCTCCCTCAGCTACAGTACATACACCAGCCCCCCTCAGTTACTGTACATAGACCAGTCTCCCTCAGCTACAGTACATACACCAGCCCCCCTCAGTTACTGTACATAGACCAGTCTCCCTCAGCTACAGTACATACACCAGCCCCCCTCAGTTACTGTACATAGACCAGTCTCCCTCAGCTACAGTACATACACCAGCCCCCCTCAGTTACTGTACATAGACCAGTCTCCCTCAGCTACAGTACATACACCAGCCCCCCTCAGTTACTGTACATAGACCAGTCTCCCTCAGCTACAGTACATACACCAGCCCCCCTCAGTTACCTTTACATACACCCACCCCCCCTCAGCTACAGTATATACACCAGCCCCCCATCAGTTACTGTACATAGACCAGTCTCCCTCAGCTACAGTACATACACCAGTCTCCCTCAGCTACAGTACATACACCAGCCCCCCTCAGTTACCTTTACATACACCCACCCCCCCTCAGCTACAGTATATACACCTGCCCCCCTCAGTTACAGTATATACACCAGCCCCCCTCAGTTACTGTACATAGACCTGTCTCCCTCAGCTACAGTATATACACCAGCCCCCCTCAGTTACTGTACATAGACCCGTCCCCCTCAGCTACAGTATATACACACCAGCCCCCCTCAGTTACCTTACGTACACCCACCCCCCCCCTCAGCTACAGTATATACATCTGCCCCCCTCAGTTACTGTACATACACCCACCCCCCCTCAGCTACAGTACATGCAGCAACGCCCCCAGCTACTATATACTATATCTAATATCTATCTGGCCCTCTGATATCTCCCTGGAAACCCGCTTCCTCAGCCGGCGAGCCTTGTGCCTGCAGCCAGAGATGGATGTTAGTGTGACACGCCTCATCAGAAGCTGGGTGGGGTAAGGGTCGTAACTCTTTCTTCTCAGCCAGATTTATAGCGAGAGAGGAATTTGGTGTCCTCACCGCTGCTGTAAAGGAACACAGAGCTGTAACTTAGGGTTATGTGGGCAGTGTGTGCGGCTCCGGCTCTGGGTTATGCGGGCAGCGTGTGCGGCTCTGGCTCTGGGTTATGCGGGCAGCGTGTGCGGCTCCGGCTCTGGGTTATGCGGGCAGCGTGTGCGGCTCCGGCTCTGGGTTATGCGGGCAGCGTGTGCGGCTCCGGCTCTGGGTTATGCGGGCAGCGTGTGCGGCTCCGGCTCTGGGTTATGCGGGCAGCGTGTGCGGCTCCGGCTCTGGGTTATGCGGGCAGCGTGTGCGGCTCCGGCTCTGGGTTATGCGGGCAGCGTGTGCGGCTCCGGCTCTGGGTTATGCGGGCAGCGTGTGCACCTCTGGGTTATGCCGTCAGCGTGTGCACCTCTGGGTTATGCCGTCAGCGTGTGCACCTCTGGGTTATGCCGTCAGCGTGTGCACCTCTGGGTTATGCCGTCAGCGTGTGCACCTCTGGGTTATGCCGTCAGCGTGTGCACCTCTGGGTTATGCCGTCAGCGTGTGCACCTCTGGGTTATGCCGTCAGCGTGTGCACCTCTGGGTTATGCCGTCAGCGTGTGCACCTCTGGGTTATGCCGTCAGCGTGTGCACCTCTGGGTTATGCCGTCAGCGTGTGCACCTCTGGGTTATGCCGTCAGCGTGTGCACCTCTGGGTTATGCCGTCAGCGTGTGCACCTCTGGGTTATGCCGTCAGCGTGTGCACCTCTGGGTTATGCCGTCAGCGTGTGCACCTCTGGGTTATGCCGTCAGCGTGTGCACCTCTGGGTTATGCCGTCAGCGTGTGCACCTCTGGGTTATGCCGTCAGCGTGTGCACCTCTGGGTTATGCCGTCAGCGTGTGCACCTCTGGGTTATGCCGTCAGCGTGTGCACCTCTGGGTTATGCCGTCAGCGTGTGCACCTCTGGGTTATGCCGTCAGCGTGTGCACCTCTGGGTTATGCCGTCAGCGTGTGCACCTCTGGGTTATGCCGTCAGCGTGTGCACCTCTGGGTTATGCCGTCAGCGTGTGCACCTCTGGGTTATGCCGTCAGCGTGTGCACCTCTGGGTTATGCCGTCAGCGTGTGCACCTCTGGGTTATGCCGTCAGCGTGTGCACCTCTGGGTTATGCCGTCAGCGTGCGCGGCTCCACCTCTGGGTTATGCCGTCAGCGTGCGCGGCTCCACCTCTGGGTTATGCCGTCAGCGTGCGCGACTCCACCTCTGGGTTATGCCGTCAGCGTGCGCGACTCCACCTCTGGGTTATGCCGTCAGCGTGCGCGACTCCACCTCTGGGTTATGCCGTCAGCGTGCGCGACTCTGGGTTATGCCGTCAGCGTGCGCGACTCTGGGTTATGCCGTCAGCGTGCGCGGCTCTGGGTTATGCCGTCAGCGTGTGCGGCTCTGGGTTATGCCGTCAGCGTGTGCGGCTCTGGGTTATGCCGTCAGCGTGTGCGGCTCTGGGTTATGCCGTCAGCGTGTGCGGCTCTGGGTTATGCCGTCAGCGTGTGCGGCTCTGGGTTATGCCGTCAGCGTGTGCGGCTCTGGGTTATGCCGTCAGCGTGTGCGGCTCTGGGTTATGCCGTCAACGCGTGCGGCTCTGGGTTATGCCGTCAGCGTGTGCGGCTCTGGGTTATGCCGTCAGCGTGTGCGGCTCTGGGTTATGCCGTCAGCGTGTGCGGCTCTGGGTTATGCCGTCAGCGTGTGCGGCTCTGGGTTATGCCGTCAGCGTGTGCGGCTCTGGGTTATGCCGTCAGCGTGTGCGGCTCTGGGTTATGCCGTCAGCGTGTGCGGCTCTGGGTTATGCCGTCAGCGTGTGCGGCTCTGGGTTATGCCGTCAGCGTGTGCGGCTCTGGGTTATGCCGTCAGCGTGTGCGGCTCTGGGTTATGCCGTCAGCGTGTGCGGCTCTGGGTTATGCCGTCAGCGTGTGCGGCTCTGGGTTATGCCGTCAGTGTGTGCGACTCCAAGCTCTGGGTTATGCCGTCAGCGTGTGCACCTCTGGGTTATGCCGTCAGCGTGTGCACCTCTGGGTTATGCCGTCAGCGTGTGCACCTCTGGGTTATGCCGTCAGCGTGTGCACCTCTGGGTTATGCCGTCAGCGTGTGCACCTCTGGGTTATGCCGTCAGCGTGTGCACCTCTGGGTTATGCGGTCAGCGTGTGCACCTCTGGGTTATGCGGTCAGTGTGCGCGGCTCCAGCTCTGGGTTATGTGGTCAGTGTGTGCGGCTCCAGCTCTGGTATCAGCAGAATGAAGGACTGTGTGTAACCGTACAAGGTGCCTGTAGGGAGAAGTCTACATTACTGCCATGTATAGTGAGTGCAGAGGTGATAATGTCTATACACACAGTTCTCTATGTAAGATAGGAGAAGGGACCATTGCAGGGGCTTCCTCAGGTCACAGTAACACCCAGGTATCGGATGAGACCTCTTTGCATTGTAATCATCAATCTATGGATTAGCGCAGGAAGGAGGCGGCTATAATAGAACATCTGTGTCGTGGTGATAAAACCATTGTGCGATCACACGTGGTCTGTGGTCACTATGGAATACACGCCACTCTGCCACGTAGTGCGGGGGCCGATCATTTAGGGACCATTAAATAGTCACTAGCTTCGTCCTTCTCTACCAAGAAAACGACTGTACCCGAAACTGGCCAGGAAAATGCCACAGCAACAGATGCACCAGAGCACCTCGCTGATGGGCACAAGCCGCAGGTGCGTGGCCGCTCGCTGAGAACATGGTGAAGGAGGGTTGTCGCCCTTTGCAGAGGACGGTTTCCCTGCTGACATTACCAGAGACACAGTGACTCGGGAAGCGCGAGCCAGGTCGGCCAACTTGGTCACGAGAAGATCCTGCCAAAATGCGCCCCCGACACTCACCCCTTTTTCCCAGTCATGGCGTTCTCTCCGTCCCACCTCCCCAAGCTGCGTGTTACAGAGAGTGACTGGCAGCAGCGGGACGGACGCGTTTTGTGCAGTAAACCATTCCCGTAGGGGGTTAATTGCTCTATAACAAAGGTATACGTGACTACTTCAGTCATATTATTTCCTGCCAGTAACGTTACACCTACTAAACGAATGACAAAACCCTGTACAAAATCAGAGGTGCTTTTATTTCATGAGCCTGAATCATACATGGCACGGAGAACAGCGCTCCCAGATCAGGTATAAAATCACATATTCCCCCATACAAATAATCAGGATCCGCTCATCACAGAATAAACCGTAGGGATCGGGGCAGGTGGGAGTCCCGTTATTTCCCAGGACACAGACACCTTATCGTATCCCCAGCTGTGGGCAGGACGTCAGGATCACTCCCGAGTGTGGTGCACGATATACGGCCACAGCCCAGACCTGTCTGATGGGGCTCAGTCTCCGATGTGTGTAAGTTATACTTCTATGCCTTCCCCTAATAACCCATGCAAATATATATATACTCCCAGGAACCATCCCATTATAATCTATCACCTATATATTTCTGTGCCCCCTCCTCCATATAACAAAGATTTGTACAGTGATATAACACTGTCATAAAACATTAAGTTACAAAATTACAAACGTGCAACAGGCTGTGGGTAAAGAAGGGAAATCGTGGCGCAATGACGAGTGCGTTCAGCAGCACGCTTCCCGGGCGGTGAGTGGAGGCAGAGCGTAAATGAGGCTCGCTGGTGTCTGCTCGCAGTCAGTCATGGAGCGAGGTCATGTAAGCATTAGTGAGGCACTCATCGGATGGAGCTGGAGAGAGAGGATCTAGCACCTTATAAAGGTCTCTGGGGAAGGAAGAATGGCCCACACAGAGGCTGACGCAGCAGGAAGAGCCCTGACTAGTTACATACAAGCAGTAGGGATCAGGCTGTAGTCAGCAGTAGGGATCGCTTCCTTGGAAAGGCACAGTGGGCTACATTCACCCCTCATGCTCAGGTCACACCTCCTGCAGCAAATGTCTGGTGCGGATGGAACGGACAATGAATGTTTGGAGCTGGGGTAAGGTTGGGTGGAAGCTGGGTACAGTGTCCAGCAGTGCAAGGCAGGTATTTACATTCACCGAGAACAGGTCATCCAAAGCTCAGGCTCATCTAGAGGCCGTTCCATGAGAGTGAGACACGCAGCTGGGCCCGAGCAGATCCCTGGGTAACACAGTAGCTGAATTATCTCGTCCGGTATTGGCCCAGTATCTGGGGCGCTGGATAACGGCATTGCCAAGAGATGAAGTGTCTGTTCCACCCAACTGGTCAGCAGGAGCTGGTCTGGAGATTACCCTCGGTCAGGAGAGAGGTTATAGAGCTGGGGTTATATGAGCCACCAAACTCGCCGTCGGAGCTGAAGTCATCGTCATCTGCGACAGGGCGGACCAGCTTGCGTCTGCAGGGAGTAATGTAAAGACATTGTAATAGCGTCTTACGGAGCTAGGGGTCGATGCAAAGTTGTGAGTAAATTGGGCGCACATTACTCTAAAAACCATTTGCGTGCGTTCATTTGTGAGCATGCAGAGTGCGAATTCACGCAAAGTAACGCTACGCGGACAGCAGTACGGTCATCCCTGCATCAGCTGCCTGGCCGGTTATACAGGGGATAGGTTTCATACATCTATCTGGGATGTCATAGTGAGGACTCTACTCTGCATTCTCAGAGGCTCAAGTGTGACAGCCTGCGAGTTACAGGCAGCAGTCAGGTGTCACGGATTTAGCTGCGAGCTCTAAAGAGGCAATTTATTAAAACAACCATTAAATCTAGTGGCTAAATCACCATCCTGCTCCAATCTGCCTCTGTCCTGCTCATCCTCCTCCAATCTGCCTCCATCCTGCTCATCCTCCTCCAATCTGCCTCCATCCTGCTCATCCTCCTCCAACCTGCTCATCCTCCTCCAATCTGCCTCCACCCTGCTCATCCTCCTCCAATCTGCCTCTGTCCTGCTCACCCTCCTCCAATCTGCCTCCATCCAGCTCATCCTCCTCCAATCTGCCTCCAACCCTCTCATCCTCCTCCAATCTGCTCATCCTCCCCTACTCTGCCTCCATCCTGCTCATCCTCCTACAATCTGCCTCCATCCTGCTCATCCTCCTACAATCTGCCTCCATCCAGCTCATCCTCCTCCAATCTGCCTCCATCCTGCTCATCCTCCTCCAATCTGCCTCCATCCTACTCATCCTCCTCCAATCTGCCTCCATCCTGCTCATCCTCCTCCAATCTGCCTCCAACCTGCTCATCCTCCTCCAATCTGCTCATCCTCCCCTACTCTGCCTCCATCCTGCTCATCCTCCCCTACTCTGCCTCCATCCTGCTCTTCCTCCTACAATCTGCCTCCATCCAGCTCATCCTCCTCCAATCTGCCTCCAACCTGCTCATCCTCCTCCATCCTGCTCATCCTCCTCCAATCTGCCTCCAACCTGCTCATCCTCCTCATCCTCCCCTACTCTGCCTCCATCCTGCTCATCCTCCTCCAATCTGCCTCCATCCTGCTCATCCTCCTCCAATCTGCCTCCATCCTGCTCATCCTCCTCCAATCTGCCTCCATCCTGCTCATCCTCCTCCATCCTGCTCATCCTCCTCCACTCTGCCTCCATCCTGCTCATCCTCCTCCAATCTGCCTCCATCCTGCTCATCCTCCTCCAATCTGCCTCCATCCTGCTCATCCTCCTCCAATCTGCCTCCATCCTGCTCATCCTCCTCCAATCTGCCTCCATCCTGCTCATCCTCCTCCAATCTGCCTCCATCCTGCTCATCCTCCTCCAATCTGCCTCCATCCTGCTCATCCTCCTCCAATCTGCCTCCATCCTGCTCATCCTCCTCCAATCTGCCTCCATCCAGCTCATCCTCGTCCAATCTGCCTCCAACCTGCTCATCCTCCTCCAATCTGCCTCCAACCTGCTCATCCTCCTCCATCCTGCTCATCCTCCTCCATCCTGCTCATCCTCCCCTACTCTCCCTCCATCCTGCTCATCCTCCTCCAATCTGCCTCCATCCTGCTCATCCTCCTACAATCTGCCTCCATCCTGCTCATCCTCCTCCAATCTGCCTCCAACCAGCTCATCCTCCTCCAATCTGCCTCCTACCTGCTCATCCTCCTCCAATCTGCCTCCTACCTGCTCATCCTCCTCCAATCTGCCTCCAACCTGCTCATCCTCCTCCATCCTGCTCATCCTCCCCTACTCTGCCTCCATCCTGCTCATCCTCCTCCAATCTGCCTCCATCCTGCTCATCCTCCTACAATCTGCCTCCATCCAGCTCATCCTCCTCCAATCTGCCTCCAACCTGCTCATCCTCCTCCATCCTGCTCATCCTCCTCCAATCTGCCTCCATCCTGCTCATCCTCCTACAATCTGCCTCCATCCAGCTCATCCTCCTCCAATCTGCCTCCAACCTACTCATCCTCCTCCAATCTGCCTCCATCCTGCTCATCCTCCTCCATCCTGCTCATCCTCCTCCATCCTGCTCATCCTCCCCTACTCTGCCTCCATCCTGCTCATCCTCCTCCAATCTGCCTCCATCCTGCTCATCCTCCCCTACTCTGCCTCCATCCTGCTCATCCTCCTCCAATCTGCCTCCATCCTGCTCATCCTCCTACAATCTGCCTCCATCCAGCTCCTCCCCTGCTCTGCCTCATCCTCCCCTACTTCGTTCTCCCCATTCCGTACCCCTCTCCTCCGTTTTCTCTTCAATAAGTAAAAGAGATTCACTTACTTAGACTCTTTCTCCATCGCTTTGACGCGCGCTTGCAGCTGCTCATTAATCTCGTGCGCTTCTTCCATGTCTCGCAGCGCTTTCTTCCGCAAACCTTCCACCCGCTCAATCTCTTCCTCAGCCTCATCCACCTGTCGCTTCAAGGCCTTCACCCTCAGGTTGAGCTGTGAGAAGAGCAGAGAAGCCGTCAGGTCATTTATTACTGGACTGTGACATAAGAGGAGGGCGATGGGCGCTATAGTGCCTGACGGACGGACAGACGTATGGAGCACCCCCCTCCTCTCCTCGGTTCTCACCTGGTCCTTCTGGTCATTGACCTGAAGTCTTTCATCTTCCAGCTGGATGTTCAGTTCCTTCAGTTTTCTCTCCAGCTTCCGGTTAGAAGACAGCAACATGTTCTTCTCCCTGACACACAATAGAGGGAGGGGTCACCCCCAGTATAACACCACCCTCTCTATATACCGGTACATGTCACCCTCAGTATAACACCATCCTCTCTATATACCGGTACATGTCACCCTCAGTATAACACCACCCTCTCTATATACCGGTACATGTCACCCTCAGTATAACACCACCCTCTCTATATACCGGTACATGTCACCCTCAGTATAACACCACCCTCTCTATATACCGGTACATGTCACCCCCAGTATAACACCATCCTCTCTATATACCGGTACATGTCACCCTCAGTATAACACCATCCACTCTATATACCGGTGCATGTCACCCTCAGTATAACAACACCCTCTCTATATACCGGTACATGTCACCCTCAGTATAACACCATCCACTCTATATACCGGTACATGTCACCCTCAGTATAACACCACCCTCGCTATATACCGGTACAGGTAACCCTCAGTATAACACCACACTCTCTATATACCGTTACAGGTCACCCTCAGTATAACACCACCCTCGCTATATACCGGTACATGTCACCCTCAGTATAACACCACCCTCGCTATATACCGGTACATGTCACCCTCAGTATAACACCACCATACTCTCTATATACCGGTACATGTCACCCTCAGTATAACACCACACTCTCTATATACCGGTACATGTCACCCTCAGTATAACACCACACTCTCTATATACCGGTACATGTCACCCTCAGTATAACACCACCCTTGATATAGATCGGTACATGTCACCCTCAGTATAACACCACACTCTCTATATACCGGTACATGTCACCCTCAGTATAACACCATCCTCTCTATATACCGGTACATGTCACCCTCAGTATAACACTACCCTCTCTATATACCGGTACATGTCACCCTCAGTATAACACCACACTCTCTATATACCGGTACAGGTCACCCTCAGTATAGCAGAACCCTCGCTATATACCGGTACGTCACCCTCAGTATAACACCACCCTCTCTATATACCGGTACATGTCACCCTCAGTATAACACCACCCTCTCTATATACCGGTACATGTCACCCCCAGTATAGCAGAACCCTCGCTATATACCGGTAAGTCACCCTCAGTATAACACCACCCTTGCTATATACCGGTAAATGTCACCCTCAGTATAACACCACCCTCTCTATATACCGGTACATGTCACCCTCAGTATAACACCACCCTCTCTATATACCGGTACATGTCACCCCCAGTATAGCAGAACCCTCGCTATATACCGGTAAGTCACCCTCAGTATAACACCACCCTTGCTATATACCGGTAAATGTCACCCTCAGTATAACACCACACTCTCTATATACCGGAACATGTCACCCTCAGTATAACACCATCCTCTCTATATACCGGTACAGGTCACCCTCAGTATAGCACAACCCTCTCTATATACCGGTACAGGTCACCCTCAGTATAGCACAACCCTCGCTATATACCGGTACAGGTCACCCTCAGTATAACACCACACTCTCTATATACCGGAACATGTCACCCTCAGTATAACACCATCCTCTCTATATACCGGTACAGGTCACCCTCAGTATAGCACAACCCTCGCTATATACCGGTACAGGTCACCCTCAGTATAACACCACACTCTCTATATACCGGAACATGTCACCCTCAGTATAACACCATCCTCTCTATATACCGGTACAGGTCACCCTCAGTATAGCACAACCCTCTCTATATACCGGTACAGGTCACCCTCAGTATAGCACAACCCTCGCTATATACCGGTACAGGTCACCCTCAGTATAACACCACACTCTCTATATACCGGTACATGTCACCCTCAGTATAACACCACACTCTCTATATACCGGTACATGTCACCCTCAGTATAACACCATCCTCTCTATATACCAGTAGAGGTCACCCTCATATAGCGAGGGTTGTGCTATACTACCGGTACATGTCACCCTCAGTATAACACTACACTCGCTATATACCGGTACAGGTCACCCTCAGTATAACACTACCCTCTCTATATACCGGTACATGTCACCCTCAGTATAACACCACCTTTGCTATAATGACCCTCCCCCAGCCACCCGTCCCCCGGGTACCTCTCCTCAGATTGCAGCCTCTCCTGGATCTCCTGCAGTCTGGCCTCCATCTGAGACGTGTTGGCGCTGGGCTTCTGCTGGCCTTCCATGCTAGCCAGGCGGCTCTTCATATCTTTGTTCTATAAAGTGATAAATAAAGCAACAGAGACTGTGAATGCTGGGAGTACCGCCTTGTCTAATGTACTCATATTATATAACGTGTATTATATACATAGCATAATGCAGTGTCCCAGTGTTGCCATGTCTTGTGTAGCAGTTCCTAAGCATTATCGCCACCTAGAGGCCAAGGAAGATAACTGCACCCATGCACAAGCCAGTGCCTTTACATGGAAGACAGATGAGGGAGGAATGAGGTCCCGCCCGGCCCAGCACCTACCTGTCTCTCCAGAGAGATCTTGTCACACTCCAGATCCTGGCGACTGGTTCTCTCCTGCATCAGCTCTGCTCTCAGCTGATCCATCTGCCAGAGGATAGAGAAGGGAGAAATATCAGACATGACCACTAGATGGTGACCAGCACCACGGAATCAGCAGCGCAGTGTAGGGAGCACAGCACCACGGCATTAGCAGAGCAGTGTAGGGAGCACAGCACCACGGCATTAGCAGAGCAGTGTAGGGAGCACGGCACCACGGCATTAGCAGAGCAGTGTAGGGAGCACGGCACCACGGCATTAGCAGAGCAGTGTGGAGAGCACGGCACCACGGAATTAGCAGAGCAGTGTGGGGAGCACGGCACCACGGCATTAGCAGAGCAGTGTGGGGAGCACGGCACCACGGCATTAGCAGCGCAGTGTAGGGAGCACGGCACCAGGGTATCACCAGAGCAGTGTAGGGAGCACGGCACCTTGGTATTAGCAGGGCAGTGTAGGGAGCAGTGTAGGGAGCACAGCACCATAGTATTAGCAGAGCAGTGTAGGGAGCACGGCACCTTGGTATTAGCAGCGCAGTGTAGGGAGCACAGCACCTTGGTATCAGCAGAGCAGTGTAGGGAGCAGTGTAGGGAGCACAGCACCTTGGTATTAGCAGGGCAGTGTAGGGAGCAGTGTAGGGAGCACGGCACCTTGGTATTAGCAGGGCAGTGTAGGGAGCACAGCACCTTGGTATCAGCAGAGCAGTGTAGGGAGCACAGCACCTTGGTATTAGCAGGGCAGTGTAGGGAGCAGTGTAGGGAGCACAGAACCTTGGTATTAGCAGAGCAGTGTAGGGAGCACAGCACCTTGGTATCAACAGCGCAGTGTAGGGAGCACAGAACCTTGGTATTAGCAGGGCAGTGTAGGGAGCACGGCACCTTAGTATTAGCAGCGCAGTGTAGGGAGCAGTGTAGGGAGCACAGCACCTTGGTATCAGCAGAGCAGTGTAGGGAGCACAGCACCTTGGTATTAGCAGGGCAGTGTAGGGAGCAGTGTAGGGAGCACGGCACCTTAGTATTAGCAGCGCAGTGTAGGGAGCAGTGTAGGGAGCACAGAACCTTGGTATTAGCAGAGCAGTGTAGGGAGCACAGCACCTTGGTATCAACAGCGCAGTGTAGGGAGCACAGAACCTTGGTATTAGCAGAGCAGTGTAGGGAGCACAGCACCTTAGTATTAGCAAAGCAGTGTAGGGAGCACAGCACCTTAGTATTAGCAAAGCAGTGTAGGGAGCACAGCACCTTGGTATTAGCAGAGCAGTGTAGGGAGCACAGAACCTTGGTATTAGCAGAGCAGTGTAGGGAGCACATCACCTTGGTCAGTGTAGGGAGCACATCACCTTGGTATTAGCAGCGCAGTGTAGGGAGCAGTGTAGGGAGCACAGCACCTTGGTATTAGCAGAGCAGTGTAGGGAGCACAGCACCTTAGTATTAGCAGAGCAGTGTAGGGAGCACAGAACCTTGGTATTAGCAGAGCAGTGTAGGGAGCACATCACCTTGGTATTAGCAGCGCAGTGTAGGGAGCGCAGCACCTTGGTATTAGCAGAGCAGTGTAGGGAGCACAGCACCTTGGTATTAGCAGCGCAGTGTATGGAGCACAGCACCTTGGTATTAGCAGCGCAGTGTAAGGAGCACGGCACCTTGGTATTATCAGAGCAGTGTAGGGAGCAGTGTAGGGAGCACGGCACCTTGGTATTATCAGAGCAGTGTAGGGAGCACAGCACCAGGGTATCAGCAGAGCAGTGTAGGGAGCACAGCATCTTGGTATTAGCAGCGCAGTGTAGGGAGCACAGCACCTTGGTATTAGCAGCGCAGTGTATGGAGCACAGCACCTTGGTATTAGCAGAGCAGTGTAGGGAGCACGGCACCTTGGTATTAGCAGCGCAGTGTAGGGAGCAGTGTAGGGAGCACGGCACCTTGGTATTATCAGAGCAGTGTAGGGAGCACAGCACCAGGGTATCAGCAGAGCAGTGTAGGGAGCACAGCACCTTAGTATTAGCAGAGCAGTGTAGGGAGCACAGCACCTTGGTATTATCAGAGCAGTGTAGGGAGCACAGCACCTTGGTATTATCAGAGCAGTGTATGGAGCACAGCACCTTGGTATTATCAGAGCAGTGTATGGAGCACAGCACCTTGGTATTATCAGAGCAGTGTATGAAGCACAGCACCTTGGTATTAGCAGAGCAGTGTAGGGAGCACAGCACCTTGGTATTATCAGAGCAGTGTATGGAGCACAGCACCTTGGTATTAGCAGGGCAGTGTATGGAGCACAGCACCTTGGTATTAGCAGGGCAGTGTAGGGAGCAGTGTAGGGAGCACAGCACCTTAGTATTAGCAGAGCAGTGTAGGGAGCACAGCACCTTGGTATTAACAGGTGAATCATACATAACATCAGGTAATTAGAACACATTAGCCATTAGTTACATGGGCCATACACAATAATACAGAACAGCAGGTAATTAGAACACATTAGCCATTAGTTACATGGGCCATACACAATAATAGCGAACAGCAGAGCTGGATCCCGGGGCCCCTCAGGTAACACCCAGTGACAACACAGCAGCCTGCCTACCGTGCCTGGATTGGTACCAGTGTGACCATTTATGGGGCACCTGATGGGTCATAAGAACTATAATGAGTCAATGAGGTCTGTGTCTGCTCACCAAGGGTCGCCATGAATGCCCCAGATGGAGGACTGCGCACCCACCACTGCCCCTCCCCAGCAAAGCAAGACCTCCCAATAGGAGCCCGCCAGATTCATTTATAGACGGCATTACCTGGTCCCGGCTGCGGTTTACCCGGTCGGTCAGAAGTTCCACCGTGTTCTTCTCCTCGTCCAGCTCCACCTCCAGATGTTTCAGTTTGTCCTGTAGAAATGAATCTGTTATATTATACAATATCAGCTTCTCACATATGAAAGTAACTGCCCTTTACCCAGCGACTCTGATAGGCTGGTACTGGCACAAATAGGGAACTGTGATTACAGGACAGGAACTCAGGATTTATAGTTCCATGTGTTCCCTCCACAATCTTCTCACATCAGTGCGACAGGAGCCCAACACTCAGGGCCTGACTCAGCCAGATACGCACATGAGAGTACGCACGCACTTGGACGATTTTTCCGAAATGCATATGCATTGCACTGTGCTTGCGCAAGCTAGCCAGTGCAATCGGGTAAGCGAACGAAGACTATACGACCCCTTCCGACAGTGATTGACAGGATGTGCCGTTTGTGGGTGGTGACGGGGGGTGGTCGGGTGAACGCAGGTGACGGACGCAGTGGGGAGACTCCGTGCACACAGGAAGTTGCCAAGATCCTGTGCAAGGTCTGGTCAACCACTGTTATGCAAATGTGGTCGATGGTTCTCGATGTTACCAATGTTTACGCTATCTTGCGTACTGATCAGGCTTTGAGTAAAGGGAGATGGGCACTTTAATATGGGGCTGGGCGTCTGCATTTTGTGCTGCGGTCTTTGTGTGTATGCATTGATTAGCATATACACGCAGCG
Organism: Taudactylus pleione; assembly: GCA_031769625.1. Lineage (NCBI taxonomy): Eukaryota > Metazoa > Chordata > Amphibia > Anura > Myobatrachidae > Taudactylus > Taudactylus pleione. The sequence continues at coordinate 777,035 of JAUIMM010000995.1, forward strand.
GCTGGGCGCGTGCGTCTGCTAGCGTGCGTTCCTTGCTGAATCAGGCCCTCAGTACACTCATCTCCTGATATACTCTGTGCTGCTGGGGACCCTGCTCCTCCCACTATATAACTCTCAGTCTGTGACTTCCTGCTGCCTCCATTCCCCTCCTCTCATCATGTCACTGCCCCTGTCACATACAGCCCTGTCCTCACTAACACATCCCTCATCTCCTGATATACTCTGTGCTGCTGGGGACCCTGCTCCTCCCACTATATACCTCTCAGTCTGTGACTTCCTGCTGCCTCCATTCCCCTCCTCACATCATGTCACTGCCCCTGTCACATGCAGCCCTGTCCTCACTGACACATCACTCATCTCCTGATATACTCTGTGCTGCTGGAGGACACAGCGCTCAGTCAGTAAGACTCACCTCCAGCACTTTCACCTGTCGGGAGCGGTCGTCCTGGAAGCGTTTCTTGGACTCTATGTCCTGCTCTAGGCTCTGCAGCCTCTGACTGGCCAGCTCCTTGTCCAGCACAGCATTCTCCCGCTCAGTCTGACTGTCCTGCAGAGCTTGCTTCTGCCGCAGCACCTGGGAATAGAGGTAGAGTGTGTTGATGTGCAAGAGCGCCACCTACTGACACTGGACAGGATAGAAGTACAGTTTAATAAGCAATACTTCCTTCTTGGTCAGCATCTTCCAGTCGGTGTAATGTTTAGTGAACACAATGGAATTTATGACAGATGTTATATCTCCTACTTCCCTGTCTATATACATTATAAAGGTCTCTCGTCGTGATCTGCAATCTATAAAATATGACTGCTCCCTACAGATTCTTCTGACTGTCTAAAGTGCAATTTCTAGGATCCCCAGCAGGCAGCAGAGCTCCTGGCTGCAGCTGTCCATTAGGGACAGACTACCCGCGCTGGGCACCTTACCTCTTCCTGCAGCCGGCTGACACCGAGCTGCAGTTTTTCAGCCTCGGCTGCCTTCTCCTTGGCCTGTTTCTGAGACTCGTTTATCTCCCTGCGGGATTTCTCTTTGTATTCTTCCAACTGCTTCTGCAAGATCTGTAGGGAGTCCCGAGACTCGTCCGACATGTTGTCAAGCTGAGGAAGGAGAAACACCAGTCAGCACCATGAATCTGACCATGTACCCACCGGCCCACCTCCTCCCTCCCGGTCACCAGCCCTCACCTCTCTGGTCAGCTTCTCCATGGATTTGTCCAGCAGGCGCTTTTGCTCCTCCAGCTCATTCTTGGTCTTCTTCAGCTGGTCCTTCTGCTTCATTTCCTCCTGGTAACACTCTTGTAGCTCATCGTACTCCAACGTCAGACGCTTCAAGCTCCTCTGAGCCTCATCCAGCCTGCTCTCCAGTTCCCTCCTTTGCATGGAAAATTCCTGGCCCTGGTCGGTGGCTTCTCCCAGAGACTCCTCCATCATCTTCTTCTGAGCCTTAAAGGGAGAGAGCAATTATTAATTTCCCCCGGGCCTACAACCTCCTACTGCACAGGTGGTTTATGGACATTAACGCTCACTTCTAGTTTGCCGACTTTGTCCTTGAGCCGAGTCTCTGCTCGTTGGAGGTCATCACAGAACGTCTTCAGCTCCTTCAGCTGGGCCTCCAGTCCCAGGATCTTCCTCCTGAGATCATCGTTCTCATCCCGGGCGTCCTGCAGGGAGTTCTCAATAACCTGCCGAATACGATCTGAATCCGCCTTCTCATCCTCTAACTTCTTCTTGGTCTACAAGGGAAAATATTACAATATTTAGGGCAACACTAATGTTGGGAGCGGCACGTGACATCGTCCTGCGGCTTCTGTGCCGTCATGTGTTCTTTTATCACGTTTGTTTTGACCTGAATAAATCAGAGCTCAGAACCTCACCCTGAAGAGCTCCTCGTAGTCCTTCTTGGTCTGTTGCAGCTCTCTGTTGAATTGATCTCTCAGTTTCTCTGTGTCGTGGTCATGTCCGGACACCTCCTGTTTCAGCGCCCCCTTCAGAGAAGAAAGCTCCCTGTCCCGCTGGTGCAGACTGTCTTCCAGTCGCTGTTTCTCCTGGGAATGTTGTTTCACCTGATCCTGGAACTGCTGCAGCTCCTGTGGAGGGACAATGCAGATGTAACATTTGGAATACAAAGCCACAGAACGTTTCATGCGGAACCCAAAATTACACAGAAGGTGGTGGTCAGGATTATGGTGACGTGAATAACCTTTAGAGTCATGGAGGAAGCAGGTCACGTGCTTAACTCATCAAATTGTAAAACTCGTCCATCTAGGGCCTAAATAGCTGCTAAATCTTCTCCTAGTCTGGACCAACAAAAGAGACCACCGGACTTATTGCTGCAGGCTGCTGAGGTTCCCTGGCCAAAGGCCCCAAAATCAGGAACTTAGGGAGAAAACTGGTAATTAAAATGAACGGACAACCCTCCTAAATATGTATTTGTTGATTCTCCGTCATTGTGATGGCGTCAGACAGATAACACAGACTGTAGGCCTCTAAGCAGGCCTAGAATCAGACAATGAGCCCTCCTGGCTCCTCACCTTCAGGAGCTCGTCGTAGTCCCTCTTGGTCTGTTGCAGCTCCCTGTTGAACTGCTGCTGCAGTTTCTCAGTCTCCTGGTCATGACCGGACACCTCGTCTTTTAGTGCCCCCTTCAGGGCGGAGAGCTCCCTGTCCCGCTGGTGCAGAATATCTTCCTGCCGCTGTTTCTCCTGTAAGAGCTGCTTCACTTGCTCCTGGAACCGCTGCAGGTCCTGCCAGCCACAGATGGAATGTAATGCAAGGTGTGTGTAAAATATATTACATCAGTATAAAGTCCATCGCTACCCCCTCCCAGACTGTCCCTGGACGCATAACATTCCCTCTAAGGAGCAGGTTGACGTGTGCCCCAACCATCTATCAATACTGCAATAAAATCCTTGGTCACATTTGCCAGACAATTGGTCCCAAACTGTTCTATGTAAGAGCAGGGGTATAAGGCAGCACGATGTGTGGATGAGCTTCCCCAAAGAGGACACAGCCAGCCTTTATGCAAAGGCCTGGAAGCCATTCCGTCCTGAACTGAGCACTATGGCCACGAACTTCACAATGGATGCCCTACAGGACACTGGAAAGCTGTAACGTACTGTAGGTACTACGCGTAGACACGTCCTGACCAATCCTTCAGGGGTCTGCATACATCTGTCTATGTTCTATACTTGTTCAGCGCAATGGAATAAGATAATTACAATGGTGCCAACCTTTCTCGCAGTCTCAACTTCCCCAGGATCCACAGAGCCTTTCTTCACCTGGCCCAGCTCTGACTGCAGGAGGGAGTAGCGGCCTTTCATCTCATTCAGCTCATCCTCAAACTCCTCCTTCTCCAGCTTCAACTGCAACACCCTGGGGCCCGGAGAGAAGCGTCAGATGAGCTACAGTCACAGTCCCCATGAGGCAGCTGCTGGTGTCAGATGAGCTACAGTCACGGTCCCCATGAGGCAGTCGCTGGTGTCAGATGAGCTACAGTCACAGTCCCCATGAGGCAGTTGCTGGTGTCAGATGAGCTACAGTCACAGTCCCCATGAGGCAGCTGCTGGTGTCAGATGAGCTACAGTCCCCATGAGGCAGTCGCTGGTGTCAGATGAGCTACAGTCACGGTCCCCATGAGGCAGTCGCTTGTGTCAGATGAGCTACAGTCACAGTCCCCATGAGGCAGTTGCTGGTGTCAGATGAGCTACAGTCCCCATGATTCAGCTTCTGGTGATACATTGATATAATGACGGAGGATATCTTCCACCAGCAGCTGCCACAGCAATACCCTACAGACAGGTTTCCCTTCCCTCCAACCCATCCCGTTGCTCCCAGCCCTTTCCTCTACCCCATCCCGCCATACCCTGTCCTTTCCTCCACCCCATCCCGCCACACCCTGCCCTTCCCTACACCCCATCTCTCCTCACCCTGCCCTTCCCTCCACACCCTGACTTCCCCCACCCCATCTCCCCTCACCCTGCCCATCCCTCCACCCCATCTCTCCTCACCCTGCCCTTCCCTCCACCCCATCCCACCACGCCCTGCCCTGCCCTCCACCCCGCCGCACTCTGCCCTTCCCTTCACCCCAACCCTCCTCATCCTGCCCTTCCCTCCGCAACATGCCCTTCCCTTTACCCCACCCCGCCATACCCTGCCCTTCCCTTCACCCCAACCCTCCTCATCCTGCACTTCCCTCAGCAACATGCCCTTCCCTTCACCACACCCGACCCTTCCCTCTACCCCACACCCTGCACCCTCACTACACAATCAGGTCAGTAAGTCCCATAATACTGGGCTCTGTTACATAACATATAAATGGGGCATAAACTTTCACTTTAAACACTGAAATTATACTCTTGATGTGAATGTGAGGAGATGGGAAAATAATACCAGCCAGAGCAGATGTGAGGGCTAATGGGCCCCCCAGGTGATACTCACTCTTGCTTTGCGCTGCGCAGCTCCTCTTTATTCTTCTGGAACATCTCTTTCCACTGGTTCATCTCATCACTGCTCTCCTCCAACTCCCGCTGCAAGTTCCTCACAACCTGATTTATCTTCTGACGCTCAGACTCCAGACTCAGCTGGTCCTAAGGAGCGAATACAGACAGAGCTACAGCCTAGGGGCGGGCGGGGACAGACAGATAGGGTAGTGGCTTGACAGATTGAGGGGGATGGGGGGCGATAGAGGTGTGACTGGACAAACCGATGGAGAATACAGAGAGGTTAATGCTGGGTAGACAGGTAGTCAAAAGATGGAAACAAGTAAGGGGAGCAAAACTGACTAATGGAAATTAAGGGAAAATAGGATGAGGACATTATAACACAGGTAGGATAAGTATAAGAGATGGGACAGGCATGGCAGGGAGGAGGTGTAGGATGGCACAAGAAAAAGATAAAGGACAGGAGGGATAAGAGGATATAAGACAGGATGAATAGTGTGTGGATGAGGAGAAGCCACAGGACAAGCAGGGTGATGAGAAGATGTAGGACAAGCAGGGTGATGAGAAGATGTAGGACAGGCAGGATGAGGAGAAGCCGTAGGATACGCAGGATGAGGAGGAGAAGCCGTAGGATAGGCAGGATGAGGAGGAGAAGCCATAGGATAGGCAGGATGAGGAGAAGTCATAGGATAGGCAGGATGAGGAGGAGAAGCCATAGGATAGGCAGGATGAGGAGAAGTCATAGGATAGGCAGGATGAGGAGGAGAAGCCGTAGGATACGCAGGATGAGGAGAAGTCATAGGATAGGCAGGGTGATGAGAAGATGTAGGATAGGCAGGATGAGGAGAAGCCATAGGATAGGCAGGATGAGGAGAAGCCGTAGGATACGCAGGATGAGGAGGAGAAGCCATAGGATACGCAGGATGAGGAGGAGAAGCCATAGGATAGGCAGGATGAGGAGGAGAAGCCATAGGATAGGCAGGATGATGAGAAGATGTAGGACTGGCATTATGAGGAGAAGCCATAGGATAGGTAGGATCAGGTGAAGCCATAGGACAAGCTTGATGATGAGAAGATGTAGGACTGGCAGGATGAGGAGAAGATGTAGGACTGGCAGGACAAGACGACGTAGGACAAACTTTTAAGCATGCACATTTTTCTGAGATAGTTTAGAACCCATCACCGACGGAAGCAGACACCTAGCATGGCAGAACACACAGCTGGACAAAGAACTGTAATGAAGATGATATCTACACTAGAGTGTGTATCCCTGTCACTCTCTAGTACCTGGGACACATTGTCCATGTTCTTCCTCAGCTGCTGCACGTCATTCTGGTACTGCTGCCTCACATGCTCCATCTCCTTGTCGTGATTGGCCACTTCATCTTTCAGCGCCCCCTTCAGGGCAGTCAGTTCTCGCTCCTTCTGTCTCAGCACCTCCTCCTGCTTGTGCCGAACCTGCAGCACCTCGTCCAGATCCTCCTGCAGCTCCTACAGGGGCGGAGCGAGTGTGGTGGGACCTGACGCATTCTGGTGAGCTCACTCTTCTGACAGCGAATACGTACTGATAATATGGATCTCATATGTTGGGCAGATAGAGCCTGTTATTCTACGAACCATATAGGAAATGACTGCCATAATGACGGACATTATATTCCAAGGGGAGGGACTGTGGACACATGATGGGTCGGTCAGAACTGAAGGTGACTGATCGGGGTTATCAATCATGTTAGTAATGCTGGAGATAAAGCAGAGGCTCCGTTTTACCCACCTCTGTAAAACAGGCACTAGCAGCGGCAGCTAAAGCAAGCCATGGCATCAAGCTGGCACACAAGGGAGTAGCTTGCCTGGGGCCCAGACAAAAGGGGGCAACGCTTACCTTGAGTATGGCATGCTTGTCTCCAGGCAACCCCTTTGTTCTTAGCTGGTTCACCTCTTCCTTGGTGTCCAGCAGTTTCACCTCCAGCGACCTCAGCTTCGTCTCCACCTGCTCTTTGCTCATCCGCACTTCAATTAACCTATCCAATAGAAGCCAACAGTCACCGACATGTAAGCTCTTCTGCCCAGAGTATAGGATATTGCTTCCAGAGGCTCTAATACAGTAGCACAGCGCCACCTCAAGGTGGTCAGGGGACACCACACTCCTTCATTACTCCTAACATGGCACAAGGTACACATTGTACCCAAGGCCAGGTCCATAGATCAGCTCTAGGACTGTCCAGGAGGTCATTCTCATGGGGCCATTCTCCTGTAAGCTTGTGTGCTGTGATTGTGGCTGTTACGGCACAACTGTCTGGCTTGGTATGGTAAATAATGTAATAATGCGACCATTATCTAGACATAACGCCACAGTAAGTAAAAACGCCAATACAAATACAAGTCATGGAAATGATCACCAAGCCTGAGACCCGTCCTTAGTGCACATTACCCAGGCTAAACGTCACAGCTTCATATACGCTCAGTATATATCATATGCAGCCCAGTAACAAACAATAACATAACCTTCCCAGCTCAGCTGCTGCCAAACCATAAAACTTCAGGTGTGTTATATAAAAATGGCCGGCGGTCTGCAGGATAAAGCTACTGGACAATGCGGCAGCCATGTTACGAATAGACGCTGTTTCTCGGCTATGAAACAGTACATGTGGTGTGCCTACAGGTGGCACTATTGACCTCATAATACATGCAGTATCCCACAGTTTACGCTTTTTTTCTGCTGCGTGAGAAACTCGTCCCGCATCCTGCTCCAAGGCGAGGGTATACTGATATCAATGTTACAAATTAACTTGCAGCCTGTAAAGTGCCCCCCCTTCCCCCTCACATAAACATGTAACACGTCCCCGTGCTCTCTAAGCCACACTATTTCTATATATACTACTAGAGAGTCTACGGAATGGGGATTTCAGGTGTGTTTATGGCGTCTGAAGGCAGAGAGTTATTTCTGACAGAAGGGAACATAGGGCCTGATTCAGAGCCGGTCGCTATTTGCGCTCGTTCGTCCAGAAAATAGGGGTGGCTATTCAAATGAACCGTTCGCTGTTTGCGGTCTGTTCACGCCTCTAGGTTTGAATGAGCAAACAAAACTTGCGGTCGTTTTTTGGGAAACTACGCCCCCTGGCCGCTCGCATCCTACGTCATGTCCGCTATTTATTAGATTAATCGAGTACATCGAACAGGGTATGAACTGCTCGCTATTCTTGTGGTTGGTTTTTGTTACCAGAATTTTGCGAGCAGTTCTGGCTAAAAAAAAAACCAGTGACGTGGTCAATGACGCTGCTGTATTAATTATGCACACCCATAAAACGCCCATTTTGACCTTTAAGCACGCCTGCGTTCTGATCTCCACTCCCCGTTTTCAAGCACCTTCCCCTGTTACCACCCACATACGCCTCCACCTGTCACTCAAAATAGCAGGCACTCGCTATTTTGCGAGCACATGAATTTCGGCCGCACTGACTGGTTCGCGCATGCTTATAACGATCCGTACGCATGCGCAGTTGGGCAAACATCGCTCGGAGCGAACGAGCGGCCGCTTATGAGTGACTCTGAATCAGGCCCATACATCTGACTGCTCAGACGTGGACGGAGCTGCACTTACTCCTGAGACATGGCGTTCAGCTCATTCTTCTTCTTCTCCAAGTGTTCCTTCAGCTTCTTGCATTCCTCCATGTTCTCCTCCAGCTGGATCTCCAGCTTTTGCACTGGGGCCTTGGGACGATCTCGAGATACCTCCTGCCTCATCCTCTGCTGTAGGGACCGATATGATGCGCTTATTAAGAGTAACCCCAAAACCTAGTTTTCTAGCATATGAAGCAAATCACGGAAACAAAGACTATGTAGACTTCATTGCTACAACAAAAGGGAACGGCAGTATAAAAGGTCACTACGGCTGCCCGCCATTACAGGGATATCCGTGTGGTCTTACCGTCATCTCATCATCCAGCTGCTGCAGCAGTTCAGAAACTCTCCTCTCCAGTTCCTTCTTCTGAGAGACCAGAGTCCTGGTGTCTTCTGCTGGGGAAGCCTACAGAGATATCACCAGTCACTTATGTCACAAGACAAGACAGTTCCCCACCGCCCACAATGACTGACAGGCAGCCTGAACACCAACCGCCACAGAAATGGTGTTCGCGCCAGCGGACCTTTATAGACCATGCAGCCGACAGGTGCAGTTTTGTAACACCGAGATGTCATGCTGAGGACACCTCCGTAAGGGGCCTGGGATACCGTCCCTTTTTCTTTGCTTGCTTACCCGGAAAGACTGAAACTTTTCCAGGAGGAGGTTGGTCTTTTTTCGCAGAAAAGTTTCACTGTCGTTGGACCTAAGAGAGAGAAAAGCAGGTATATAACACAGAAAGAGAACGTACACAAAGAATAATGGAAACAAAAAGGTGGCGGTTCAGACAAACTAACCCGTCCCGGAGGATATTATAGATGATCTCGCAGGTGGGATCGCTTCCATCCTGCTGCTGGTCCTTCAGAAGGTCTGGGGTGCTCTTCAACTGGTGACAAGAATATAAAACAATCTATTACACTTATAATTACTACAGCGCACAAGAAAAACAACTTCCCAGTTTTATTCCTCTTTGTACTGGGAGACAAAGTGTAAAGGTGACACGTTACCTGCAGTTCTGATTGGACAGTCCTCTGCTGCTGCCTCTGGGTCACCGGTTCGTCCACCAACTGCGTCAGCCATTCTGTAGTCAGCTTGGTCTTATTGATGTCCTGACGTTCCACAGGCTGCCTGTTAAAAGATCGGCTGGCAGGGTTGAGATTTTGGTTCTGCTCTTGTTGTATGTTCCTCTCTGTGGTTTGCACTTCTCTGGAATCCGCCGCGTCCTGGTGAGGCCTTCGTCCGTCCAGGCTCTGAGAGCGCTTCCGCTCATCTTTCATGGCCTGGCTTCTCCTTGCCGTCCGTCCCCTCATCTGGACCTTGCTGTCAAATTTGTTGATGAGTGAATCAACAGAGGAGAGTGGCTTCGTGTCGATGTCTTCGCTCGGCAGCTTTGGCGATGAGGGAAGGCCGTTGTTCCTGTGCAGCGATGAACGGGAGGAAAAGGATGTCGGCTGTTGACTGGTCGCTGGTTTGAACCCGCCGGTCGTTTGTTCGCCATTGTCTTTTTTCCTTAGGCTGCTGCGACTGCTCGACGACTGGGAGTAGTTAGTGTCGAGGGTGTAAGACCGCTCACTGTAATGCCCGTCAAAGCCATAGGAGTCCTCTAATTCAGGGTCTGCTAAGGAGCCATGTGACTGGGACCTCCTCAGCTCCTCCCGGCGGGCAGGTTGTAGGGCCCGGGGCTTGCTGCGGTGCCTGGTGCTCTGCTCCTCGTCAGAGGTGCTGCTGTACTGTGAGCCAGCCTGGGCATAGCCTTTACTTTCATAGGGGTTCTCCGGCAAGTCCAACTCCGAGCTAGTGGATCGGACTGTCCTGCTAGCCTTTGAAGTGATTCCCTGGTACTCGGGTGTGGGGTTGGGAGACAAGTTTCCGTAAGTGTTGTCCGTTTTGATCTGCACGCCATAAGAAGATTTGGATTTGTCCCCGCTGTTCAGCACCACGAACGGTTGTCCGTCTATCCCTTGCACGCGGACAGCCACGCCATAGGACTCCTTCTTGGACCTTCGGCTTTTTGGTTTTCTGTTTTCCTTCAGGTCATCGATGAATCGGATCTGGACACCCTGACCCATAGGCATGTACTGGTCAGCCATGTCGCCATGAATATTCCTTTCCATTCACCGAGAGGCCTTTCTGCAGAGAGAGGGAGAGGAGAGAGGGGGGACACGTTGAGGATCTGGTCTCACTTCCTTGTATTCTATTTAGTTATGCTGCCCAAACGCGGGTCTATCCTGTCGGATATGTTAATGGTGTATCCAACAGGTCTCTAGCGAGAAGCCAATAGACCTGTTACCGTCACACCCATAAACTAGACGCATCCTTCAAGTTAAGAGAATTTTTATCGTGGCCGCTGTCTGTTCTTAGGTCCCCGGAGTCGCTCTACTCCCTAATTGTTTCTGTAAATGGAATTCGCCAGAAATTGTGTGGTTTTTTTCTCCATTTCTGAAACATTTTTAGCTTCTGAATATATTTCGGAAAGTATGCATTTTAGGAAATAAAACAAAATTATACGAAAGAGTGATACTAAAACGGTTTAATGTTAGAAAGAATAAGCAAAGTCATAAAATCTAATCTAAAACCATGCATGCAATATGGCCTACAGACATGTAACACCTGATAAATAATGCTGACGCTCACATGAGGTAATAAGGAATCACCGTCAGTATTATAGTACAGGGACTGTCATTGTAAGACACAGCGCTCAGTCCTGGGCCCATCACCCGGCACATAACAGGCCGGGCCCGTCGCCCGGCGCATAACAGGCCGGGCCCGTCGCCCGGCGCATAACAGGCCGGGCCCGTCGCCCGGCGCATAACAGGCCGGGCCCGTCGCCCGGCGCATAACAGGCCGGGCCCGTCGCCCGGCGCATAACAGGCCGGGCCCGTCGCCCGGCGCATAACAGGCCGGGCCCGTCGCCCGGCGCATAACAGGCCGGGCCCGTCGCCCGGCGCATAACAGGCCGGGCCCGTCGCCCGGCGCATAACAGGCCGGGCCCGTCGCCCGGCGCATAACAGGCCGGGCCCGTCGCCCGGCGCATAACAGGCCGGGCCCGTCGCCCGGCGCATAACAGGCCGGGCCCGGCGCATAACAGGCCGGGCCCGTCGCCCGGCGCATAACAGGCCGGGCCCGTCGCCCGGCGCATAACAGGCCGGGCCCGTCGCATAACAGGCCGGGCCCGTCGCCCGGCGCATAACAGGCCGGGCCCGTCGCCCGGCGCATAACAGGCCGGGCCCGTCGCCCGGCGCATAACAGGCCGGGCCCGTCGCCCGGCGCATAACAGGCCGGGCCCGTAGCCCGGCGCATAACAGGCCGGGCCCGTCGCCCGGCGCATAACAGGCCGGGCCCGTCGCCCGGCGCATAACAGGCCGGGCCCGTCGCACGCATAACAGGTCGGGCCCGTCGCACGCATAACAGGTCGGGCCCGTCGCACGCATAACAGGCCGGGCCCGTCGCCCGGCGCATAACAGGCCGGGCCCGTAGCCCGGCGCATAACAGGCCGGGCCCGTCGCCCGGCGCATAACAGGCCGGGCCCGTCGCCCGGCGCATAACAGGCCGGGCCCGTCGCACGCATAACAGGTCGGGCCCGTCGCACGCATAACAGGTCGGGCCCGTCGCACGCATAACAGGCCGGGCCCGTCGCACGCATAACAGGCCGGGCCCGTCGCATAACAGGCCGGGCCCGTCGCCCGGCACATAACAGGCCGGGCCGATCACCTTGGGCTATGGAATAACTCCTCCCAGAGTTATCCCAGTACTATGGCCGTTGTATAGGCAGTAACCTGCCAGGCAGCATTTTTCAGCCCCTTCATGTCCTCTAACCTGATAAACAGTACAATCAGGAATATGCAATTCACTTACAGCGCATATCACCTTCAAGTCTATGGACAGCCATGCAGCTATAATTTAAAATACATTGCATAACCTAAAGAGCTGACACTTTATTCTGGTAACAGAAAGGTACCGGGCATATTGATAATAAAGGTCAGACCAGCCTTGCATCCCCTCCCATTCAGCAGTGCATTATATAGCAGTTATAACTGCGTAGAATGTACGTATTTTACGGTGTCATGCTTTTTATTGTGACGGCTAGATTCTCCGACAGGTCCTCTAACTTGGGCTTGTCAGCACCCCCCCCCCCTCTGGACTGGACACAAAGAGCTGAACATTAGCCCAGTGTCCTCATATCTACACAGTCACAGTCTGCAGCCAACACTAAGTGGAGGGAGAGAGATCCCTAGGTGAGGCTTATCGCTGTGCAGGGCCCAGATAGGGACACAGTGCCATAAACCCCTCTCAGGCTGCACCGGTAACGTGGGAACAGAGGTATATGGAACGTTAATATATGTGCAGAGCGCACAAGGCACTATGGACAAACGCCATTTCAGAGAACACGTAGCCATGATAAATCTCCTGTCACCCTGACTGGGTCTATCAGGGAGCTAAGAGACCAGACAGATCAATACACAGGGACTATAAACCTGCTTCCCAAATCTCCTAGCCAGAGAGAAAGTGACGGGAACGGCGGCAAAACAATGCCCAGAGCTGACTCAGTGATTATGTACCCAGGTGACGTAGGGAAGGGTGTGCCTCACATTCCTGCCACAGAGACTGTCACTCATTAATCCCATAACACGGACTGGTTACAGGAAGAAGTGAGAGCGAATGCTCACCCCAGCGCAATACACAGTCTACTTCCACACTCAGGCGCAATACATGGGGGGCTATACCCTGGGGGGTGCTGCCAAGTGGCAAAGGGCTCATACATCAGGGTGCATCAGTGGGAATGTGGTGTCATATGGTGCCCACACTGCAGAACCATCATCATCGCACAGTTAGGTCTCTACTACACTCCCTCCCCCCCCCCACACCCGGAATACCGTGCCAGTCATTGTACCATTCCCATGGACACCCGTGCCCGAGGCGACTAGTATGACGCTGCGAGTCACAGGGGACTTATATATCACCTACATCACACTGCTGGGATACACTACTACCCTCACCGTGTATACACAGAGCCCCACACACACTACTACCCTCACCGTGTATACACAGACCCCCACACACACACTACTACCCTCACCGTGTATACACAGACCCCCACACACTGCTACTACCCTCACCGTGTATACACAGACCCCCACACACTGCTACCCTCACCGTGTATACACAGACCCCCCCACACACTGCTACCCTCACCGTGTATACACAGACCCCCACACACACTACTACCCTCACCGTGTATACACAGACCCCCACACACTGCTATCCTCACCGTGTATACACAGACCCCCCCACACACTGCTACCCTCACCGTGTATACACAGACCCCCACACACTACTACCCTCACCGTGTATACACAGACCCCCACACGCTGCTATCCTCACCGTGTATACACAGACCTCCACACACTGCTATCCTCACCGTGTATACACAGACCCCCACACACTGCTGGGACACACAGACGCTGGCATCCACATGTACACACTGTGATACTATACAATATCCATCCCTGCTACACCTGTCTGATACAGTAACACTGCACAACACACCCCTCACATACACACACACACACACACTAATACTATACAACACTATCCAGCTCTACACCTGCCTCACCTCACACATACACAGTAAAACTGGACAACACTGACCAGGACTACCCTCCCCACACCCTGTGACACTATACCATACTGTCCATACCTGCCTCACACACATACACTGCACCACACTGACCAGGACTACACACCCCTCACATACATACACACACACACACACACACACACACACACTAATACTATACAACACTATCCAGCTCTACACCTGCCTCACCTCACACATACACAGTAAAACTGGACAACACTGACCAGGACTACCCTCCCCACACCCTGTGACACTATACCATACTGTCCATACCTGCCTCACACACATACACTGCACCACACTGACCAGGACTACACACCCCTCACATACATACACACACACACACACTAATACTATACAACACTATCCAGCTCTACACCTGCCTCACCTCACACATACACAGTAAAACTGGACAACACTGACCAGGACTACCCTCCCCACACCCTGTGACACTATACCATACTGTCCATACCTGCCTCACACACATACACTGCACCACACTGACCAGGTCTACACTCCCCTCACACAGTAACACTGCACTGCACATACGGTACCTGCTGGCGGGCACGGCACATGCAGTCAGGCTGCGGCTGGCTCCGGATAGGACTCTGCTGGCAGAGAGATTATTTACCTGCTGCTAGTGACACAGGAGAGGAAATACAGACTCCAGCACTGCACACAGCGTTTAACCCTCTCACATTCCAACACAAAGAGCCAGCATAGGCTGTGCCCATCACCCACACCTCCATATGACAATCACACCTACAGCCTAGAAATCAGGGGTCATCCTATAGATCCCAGGGAATTGGAGGGCGAAGGGCATGTTCCTGTCTTTTAATCAATACATAATGTACACACCAGGTAATTTACCATTACACAGGGCAACTCTGCCAAATAACAACTTCTGGATCAAAGGACTGCTGTCTGTGGTTTATAAGCTGCCCAGTACCTGGCACTACAGACGGGAGCCTGAAAAGAGCATTGTTAGTGGCATCTATATTCATTACAGAAAATGTCACCATCACTGAGCTCAGGTATAGAATAGCGGTGCAGTCAAGTAATTATTACAGTGATTGCACACCGGGAGCCGTGGCATTACACCACATGCCATACACTTCGCAACCTTGTCACCCTCACTGATCTCAGGGCTCGAATAGGAGTGATGTCACGTAGTAGTTACAATGATTGCATCCCAAGATCGCTGGTATTACACAACATGACATACACCTAGCAACCATGTCATCCTCTATGATCTCAGGGTTAGAATAGAGGTGTAGTCAGGTAGTAGTTACAGTGATTGCACATTGGGAGCCACAGTGTTACACTACATGACATATACCCGGCAACCATGTAACCTCACTAATCTCAGGGTTAGAATAGAAGTGTAGTCAGGTAGTAGTTACAGTGATTGCACACTGGGAGCCGCAGTGTTACACTACATGACACCTCACTAATCTCAGGGATAGAACAGCGGCACTGTCAGGTAGCAGCTAGTGTGATTGCACACTGGGAGTTTTGGTATTACACAACATGCCGTACACTGAACAACCATGTTATCTCACTGATCTCAGGCAAAGAATAATGGTGCAATGAGGTAGTAGTAAAAATGATTGCTCTACGGAAACTCTGGTATTACACCACATGACATATACCCAGCAACCATGTCACCCCCTAGAGAGAATGGCAACGTGGCCAGGTAGTAGTTACAATGACTGCACCCTGGGAGCTCTAGCATTACACAACATGTCATACACCACTGATCTCAGGGATAGAATAGCAGTGTGGTCAGGTAGTAGTTACAGTGATTACACCCTGGGAACTCTAGCATTACACAACATGACATACACCACTGATCTCAGGGATAGAATAGCAGCGTGGTCAGGTAGTAGTTACAGTGATTGCACCCTGGGAGCTCTAGCATTACACAACATGACATACACCACTGATCTCAGGGATAGTATAGCAGCGTGGTCAGGTAATAGTTACAGTGATTGCACACCAGGAGCCCTGGCATTACACAACATGACATACACCACTGATCTCAGGGATAGAATAGCAGCGTGGTCAGGTAGTAGTTACAGTGATTGCACACCAGGAGCCCTGGCATTACACAACATGACATACACCACTGAACTTCAGGGATAGAATAGCAGCGTGGTCAGGTAGTAGTTACAGTGATTGCACACCAGGAGCCCTGGCATTACACAACATGACATACACCACTGATCTCAGGGATAGAATAGCAGCGTGGTCAGGTAGTAGTTACAGTGATTACACCCTGGGAACTCTAGCATTACACAACATGACATACACCACTGATCTCAGGGATAGAATAGCAGCGTGGTTAGGTAGTAGTTACAGTGATTGCACACCAGGAGCCCTGGCATTACACATGGCACACAATAGGGATTACGGTCTTTAACGCAGATGTGGAATTTATAGGCTATATATATTTTTTTTTTATCCAAATCTCTTGGCTGCCAATTTTTGGCCCCTAGGTGCATTGTAGAGATTATATAAATGGGTTGGGGGCATTCTTATTAATGCCTCCACAAGCCAACCATAGTCATGTGGCAGCGCCCACAGAGCTGGCATCTGGGCCTGGGTATTAGTGTACTGTTGGGCAAAAGACCTGGTAATGCAGTGACTGTGATCCTTCAGGGCGTCTTATCACAAATCTAGAGCCCACTACGCCGATCTATGGGCACTGCCAGCAGCAATATATTACAGGGGCTTTACCTCCATATAACACAGAGCACATGCCGGCACGATTATCAGCCAATTGATGTCATAAGCTAGAGATACTGACACAGTACTATTCCTGGGATACAATGCAATGTATGAACGATACAATCAGAAGCTACTCCTGCCCGTGCTGTGTAACAGAGGATACAAGGCGTCTGATCAGCATCCAGCAGTTCTCTGCAGCCAGAGATACCATACATTTCTCACTTACCAGGCACAGAGAGACCCCCGGCGGAGGTACCAGACAGAGATGGGGGGAGCAGAAAGGTGGCCAGAGGTCCTGCAGTGCAGCCTGTGTGAGGAATCCGACGCTGGGCTCTTATCCAGACTGCACAGATAAAGGAGACATAGTAACACAGTATGTACACTGCCAGGGGAGAACGAACGGGGGAGGGGAGACGTGCCCTGCATAGCTGTACATCACCAACCTCTTATCAATTCATGTACCCTCCTCCTCACCTGGACTACACAATGGTTCCTGTCATGCCAAAGCAGCTGGCGATTATATAAGGTAGGGGCTGAGAACTTTGTCTTTATATGAAGGGGTGAGGGTGGGCAACCCTTTATTACATCACAGTGAGGGGGAGCACCCCTGTATTATAATACATTGAGGGAGTCTGTAACCCCCTATATTACAGCACCCCTGCGTTATATCACAGTGAGGAGGCTGGGCACCCCTGCGTTATATCACAGTTAGGAGGCTGGGCACCCCTGCGTTATATCACAGTGAGGAGGCTGGGCACCCCTGCGTTATATCACAGTGAGGAGGCCGGTCACCCCTGCGTTATATCACAGTGAGGAGGCCGGTCACCCCTGCGTTATATCACAGTGAGGAGGCCGGTCACCCCTGCGTCATATCACAGTGAGGAGGCCGGTCACCCCTGCGTCGTATCACAGTGAGGAGGCCGGTCACCCCTGCGTCGTATCACAGTGAGGAGGCTGGGCACCCCTGCGTTGTATCACAGTGAGGAGGCTGGGCACCCCTGCGTTGTATCACAGTGAGGAGGCTGGGCACCCCTGCGTTGTATCACAGTGAGGAGGCTGGGCACCCCTGTGTTATATCACAGTGAGGAGGCTGGACACCCCTGCATTGTATCACAGTGAGGAGGCTGGGCACCCCTGCATTATATCAGTGAGGAGGCTGGGCACCCCTGCGTTATATCACAGTGAACACTTCATTATAATGACATCACTGCTGGACGGGATAGGGTGGCACAGCTAACTACCAGCTTACTAGCAATGGAAGCGTTAAACTGTGTGAATGTACAATAGAGGAAGCACTTGTCCTGACTAAGCCATACTCAGGTACATGCAATTAACCTTGGCTGGGTGTTTATCTGCCACTAATCTATCATTACACACAGCATAATAAAAGAAATGTCACAGGAAATGATTAATAACAGAACATGAGTGGCTGGAATGGCGCACAGGACCCGGTTTCACATGAAAAATTAAGAGTGTAGAAGAGAACAAGTATCACGTAATCAGACACTAACCCACAGAGCTTACAATCTCTTGCATTAGGGTATAAGAAACTGTGACCTGCTGGTGTTTATGGGATCATTCCCTCACCACAGCCTTCACATATGCAGGGAAGGAAGATACATATTCTACTCACAAACACAATACACTGATGAGAACTAACATAAGTGAAACAGTCGGTAGGGTGCAAATGTTTTTATATATTTTTTTATTTTTTCTGCATGTAGGTAAAATACCACCTATATTAATACACCTTGAGTTATCACCCCCTTCCAAATCTAAATCTGTCTACTCATATTCATTTTGCCCCTTGCTGAAGCACAACATGGTTTGGGTAAAAATTGTTCCCAAGTCAAAATGTGTCATTAATTGGTGTCATAGGTCTCACTGTAGAGAGAAGCGATGGAATAACAGGGCAGTGGCTGATTATTATACATATAATTATTGCTCATTTCAGTACTTATATAATGAGTTATACCCAGCAAATGACCAGCATATCACATCCAGCACCCAAATAGCTAGACAGCACGTAACACCCAGCAACCAAAACTACTAGCCTATCAGACCCAGCAATAGCCAGCATGTCATACCCAACAAATGACCATCACATCACACCCAGCAACCAAAATAACCAGCCTATCAGACCCAGCAATAGCCAGCATGTCATACCCAACAAATGACCATCACATCACACCCAGCAACCAAAATAACCAGCCTATCAGACCCAGCAATAGCCAGCATGTCATACCCAACAAATGACCATCACATCACACCCAGCAACCAAAATAACCAGCCTATCAGACCCAGCAATAGCCAGCATGTCATACCCAACAAATGACCATGTCACATCACACCCAGCAACCAAAGTAACCAGCCTATCAGACCCAGCAATAGCCAGCATGTCATACCCAACAAATGACCATGTCACATCACACCCAGCAACCAAAGTAACCAGCCTATCAGACCCAGCAATAGCCAGCATGTCATACCCAACAAATGACCATGTCACATCACACCCAGCAACCAAAATAACCAGCCTATCAGACCCAGCAATAGCCAGCATGTCATACCCAACAAATGACCATCACATCACACCCAGCAACCAAAATAACCAGCCTATCAGACCCAGCAATAGCCAGCATGTCATACCCAACAAATGACCATCACATCACACCCAGCAACCAAAATAACCAGCCTATCAGACCCAGCAATAGCCAGCATGTCATACCCAACAAATGACCATCACATCACACCCAGCAACCAAAATAACCAGCCTATCAGACCCAGCAATAGCCAGCATGTCATACCCAACAAATGACCATGTCACATCACACCCAGCAACCAAAGTAACCAGCCTATCAGACCCAGCAATAGCCAGCATGTCATACCCAACAAATGACCATGTCACATCACACCCAGCAACCAAAGTAACCAGCCTATCAGACCCAGCAATAGCCAGCATGTCATACCCAACAAATGACCATGTCACATCACACCCAGCAACCAAAATAACCAGCCTATCAGACCCAGCAATAGCCAGCATGTCATACCCAACAAATGACCATCACATCACACCCAGCAACCAAAATAACCAGCCTATCAGACCCAGCAATAGCCAACATGTCATACCCAACAAATGACCATGTCACATCATATCCAGCAACCAAAATAACCAGCCTATCAGACCCAGCAATAGCCAGCATCTCCTACCCAACAAATGACCATGTCACATCATATCCAGCAACCAAAATAACCAGCCTATCAGACCCAGCAATAGCCAGAATGTCATACCCAACAAATGACCATGTCACATCATATCCAGCAACCAAAATAACCAGCCTATCAGACCCAGCAATAGCCAGCATGTCATATCCAACAAATGACCATCACATCACACCCAGCAACCAAAATAACCAGCCTATCAGACCCAGCAATAGCCAGCATCTCCTACCCAACAAATGACCATGTCACATCATATCCAGCAACCAAAATAACCAGCCTATCAGACCCAGCAATAGCCAGCATGTCATATCCAACAAATGACCATCACATCATATCCAGCAACCAAAGTAACCAGCCTATCAGACCCAGCAATAGCCAGCATGTCATATCCAACAAATGACCATCACATCACACCCAGCAACCAAAATAACCAGCCTATCAGACCCAGCAATAGCCAGCATGTCATATCCAACAAATGACCATCACATCACACCCAGCAACCAAAATAACCAGCCTATCAGACCCAGCAATAGCCAGCATGTCATACCCAGCATCTGAAACAACTAGCCTATCAGACCCAGCAATAGCCAGCTTGTCATACCCTATATGAACCAGCATTATACATATACAGAAAATGACCAGCACATCAAACCCTGAAAATTGCCAGCACGTAATACCCACTGAGAAGTATATAATATATAGGAAAAGGGCAGCAATTTCTAACCAATATATTGTACATACACAGGACCCACATAAATCTGTACTATGACGCTAGCAGCTGTACACAGACATGATCTGTAGGTCCCAGTCACCACTGACTGAGAAGCCAATCAGAAAGCAGGATAGGCGATCTCAATAATCTGGCCATTCAATGTATAGGACTCTGTGCTATTCACGTACAGAGCACTTCTCATATAAGAAAGATCCTACATTATATCCAGCAATATATGAACAGCAGCATTCTTGTTATAATATATATATATATTATATATATACATACACACACACAGTGGGAGAACCTCCCCAGCAGCTCTAACAATGTCCTTTGCTGGACCGTGTACGAAGTTTATTCATGCGTGACGGTAAGAAATGCAAAGATAGCGTGTAACACAAGTCATGGCTGACTGCAAGATGAATCGCCTTAAAGTGAAACACAACCCAGAAATGTAACGTAACGTATCACCTGGGAGAATCACTGTGGTATATCCCTTTGCCACTTACTGAGAGCTATAAATCAGCTGTACTGATAGCAGAAAGCCACCAATACCCCATAAGGGTGCGCTGTTTGCATTTCTACGTTGTCCGGTGATGAAAGAATTCCCAGCTCTCCGTATATGCGGCTTAGCCCCGCCCACCCTATGGAATCATCATGGCAGCCCCCAACCAGTGAGAGATGATATACAGCTGACAAGTCTGAGCAGAATACTCATTTATCCACATTGATAAATAGAGGTCACTCACAGGCAGTAACACTCAGATATTACTAATGCATAATGTGCAATAAGAACAGGTTAATGACCTTACCATATACTATAATGCAGTACTCCTGCTAGGGCAATATCACTACTAGACTAATAGAGGAACGTCAGGGACCACCAAACCCGACAACTAACACATCCTTACCCCTTTACGTCTTCTTCTATTACTGTTCTATTACAGTTTTGTTCCCAATTGTAAAATGCAAAGGAAGAAACTGCTAATAAGTAATAATAATGGAGGGTGGTCTGTCTGGTCTCCGTCACGTGCCTGAAAAGAGGATTTTCACAGGAGGTAGGAGGCATTATAAAAACAATAGATAGGAGAAAGTCTCGGGGGTTACAGACAGGAGGGAGAAAGCTACATGGGTGAGATAGGGTCAAGAGGGAGAAAGCCCCATGGGTGGGAGAGAGTCAAGAGGGAGAAAGCCCCATGGGGGGTGAGACAATAGGGAGAAAGCCCCATGGGTGAGAGAGGGTCAAGAGGGAGAAAGCCCCATGGGTGAGAGAGAGAGACAATAGGGAGAAAGCCCCATGGGTGAGAGAGAGAGATAATAGGGAGAAAGCCCCATGGGTGAGAGAGAGAGACAATAGGGAGAAAGCCCCATGGGTGAGAGAGGATCAAGAGGGAGAAAGCCCCATGGGTGAGAGAGAGAGACAATAGGGAGAAAGCCCCATGGGTGAGAGAGAGAGACAATAGGGAGAAAGCCCCATGGGTGAGAGAGGGTCAAGAGGGAGAAAGCCCCATGGGGGGTGAGAAAATAGGGAGAAAGCCCCATGGGTGAGAGAGAGAGACAATAGGGAGAAACCCCCATGGGTGAGAGAGAGAGACAATAGGGAGAAAGCCCCATGGGTGAGAGAGAGAGGGTCAAGAGGGAGAAAGCCCCATGGGTGAGAGAGGGTCAAGAGGGAGAAAGCCCCATGGGTGAGAGAGGGTCAAGAGGGAGAAAGCCCCATGGGTGAGAGAGGGTCAAGAGGGAGAAAGCCCCATGGGTGAGAGAGACAGACAATAGGGAGAAAGCCCCATGGGTGAGAGAGACAGACAAGAGGGAGAAAGCCCCATGGGTGAGAGAGGGTCAAGAGGGAGAAAGCCCCATGGGTGGGAGGGAGACAAGAGGGAGAAAGCCCCATGGGTGAGAGAGGGTCAAGAGGGAGAAAGCCCCATGGGTGGGAGGGAGAAAGCCCCATGGGTGGGAGGGAGACAATAGGGAGAAAGCCCCATGGGTGAGAGAGGATCAAGAGGGAGAAAGCCCCATGGGTGAGAGAGAGAGACAATAGGGAGAAAGCCCCATGGGTGAGAGAGAGAGACAATAGGGAGAAAGCCCCATGGGTGAGAGAGGGTCAAGAGGGAGAAAGCCCCATGGGGGGTGAGAAAATAGGGAGAAAGCCCCATGGGTGAGAGAGGGTCAAGAGGGAGAAAGCCCCATGGGTGAGAGAGAGAGACAATAGGGAGAAAGCCCCATGGGTGAGAGAGAGAGGGTCAAGAGGGAGAAAGCCCCATGGGTGAGAGAGGGTCAAGAGGGAGAAAGCCCCATGGGTGAGAGAGGGTCAAGAGGGAGAAAGCCCCATGGGTGAGAGAGGGTCAAGAGGGAGAAAGCCCCATGGGTGAGAGAGGGTCAAGAGGGAGAAAGCCCCATGGGTGAGAGAGACAGACAATAGGGAGAAAGCCCCATGGGTGAGAGAGACAGACAAGAGGGAGAAAGCCCCATGGGTGAGAGAGGGTCAAGAGGGAGAAAGCCCCATGGGTGGGAGGGAGACAAGAGGGAGAAAGCCCCATGGGTGAGAGAGGGTCAAGAGGGAGAAAGCCCCATGGGTGGGAGGGAGAAAGCCCCATGGGTGGGAGGGAGACAATAGGGAGAAAGCCCCATGGGTGAGAGAGGGTCAAGAGGGAGAAAGCCCCATGGGTGGGAGGGAGAAAGCCCCATGGGTGAGAGAGACAGACAATAGGGAGAAAGCCCCATGGGTGAGAGAGACAGACAATAGGGAGAAAGCCCCATGGGTGAGAGAAACAGACAATAGGAAGAAAGCACCATGGGTGAGAGAGGGTCAAGAGGGAGAAAGCCCCATGGGTGGGAGGGAGACAAGAGGGAGAAAGCCTCATGGGTGGGAGGGAGAAAGCCCCATGGGTGGGAGGGAGAAAGCCTCATGGGTGGGAGGGAGACAAGAGGGAGAAAGCCCCATGGGTGGGAGAGAGTGAAAGCCCCATGCGTGGGAGGGAGACATGGGGGAGAGAGACAGGAAGGAAAAACCCCCATGGATGGGAGAGAGACAAGAGGGAGAAAGACCCTTGGGGAGACAAGCAGTGGAGCCACTGGCGCGGGAGGGAGGGATGATGGACAGCCACTGGCGCGGGAGGGAGGGATGGATGGACAGCCACTGGCGCGGGAGGGAGGGATGGATGGACAGCCACTGGCGCGGGAGGGAGGGATGGATGGACAGCCACTGGCGCGGGAGGGAGGGAATGATGGACAGCCACTGGCGCGGGAGGGAGGGAATGATGGACAGCCACTGGCGCGGGAGGGAGGGAATGATGGACAGCCACTGGCGCGGGAGGGAGGGAATGATGGACAGCCACTGGCGCGGGAGGGAGGGAATGATGGACAGCCACTGGCGCGGGAGGGAGGGAATGATGGACAGCCTGATGGACAGCCACTGGCGCGGGAGGAGGATGTGGACGCGGGAGGAGGGAATGATGGACAGCCACTGGCGCGGGAGGGAGGGAATGATGGACAGCCACTGGCGCGGGAGGGAGGGAATGATGGACAGCCACTGGCGCGGGAGGGAGGGAATGATGGACAGCCACTGGCGCGGGAGGGAGGGAATGATGGACAGCCACTGGCGCGGGAGGGAGGGAATGATGGACAGCCACTGGCGCGGGAGGGAGGGAATGATGGACAGCCACTGGCGCGGGAGGGAGGGAATGATGGACAGCCACTGGCGCGGGAGGGAGGGAATGATGGACAGCCACTGGCGCGGGAGGGAGGGAATGATGGACAGCCACTGGCGCGGGAGGGAGGGAATGATGGACAGCCACTGGCGCGGGAGGGAAGGGAATGATGGACAGCCACTGGCGCGGGAGGGAGGGAATGATGGACAGCCACTGGCGCGGGAGGGAGGGAATGATGGACAGCCACTGGCGCGGGAGGGAGGGAATGATGGACAGCCACTGGCGCGGGAGGGAGGGAATGATGGACAGCCACTGGCGCGGGAGGGAGGGGAATGATGGACAGCCACTGGCGCGGGAGGGAGGGGAATGATGGACAGCCACTGGCGCGGGAGGGAGGGGAATGATGGACAGCCACTGGCGCGGGAGGGAGGGGAATGATGGACAGCCACTGGCGCGGGAGGGAGGGGATGATGGACAGCCACTGGCGCGGGAGGGAGGGGATGATGGACAGCCACTGGCGCGGGAGGGAGGGGATGATGGACAGCCACTGGCGCGGGAGGGAGGGGATGATGGACAGCCACTGGCGCGGGAGGGAGGGGATGATGGACAGCCACTGGCGCGGGAGGGAGGGGATGATGGACAGCCACTGGCGCGGGAGGGAGGGGATGATGGACAGCCACTGGCGCGGGAGGGAGGGGATGATGGACAGCCACTGGCGCGGGAGGGAGGGGATGATGGACAGCCACTGGCGCGGGAGGGAGGGGATGATGGACAGCCACTGGCGCGGGAGGGAGGGGATGATGGACAGCCACTGGCGCGGGAGGGAGGGGATGATGGACAGCCACTGGCGCGGGAGGGAGGGGATGATGGACAGCCACTGGCGCGGGAGGGAGGGGATGATGGACAGCCACTGGCGCGGGAGGGAGGGGATGATGGACAGCCACTGGCGCGGGAGGGAGGGGATGATGGACAGCCACTGGCGCGGGAGGGAGGGGATGATGGACAGCCACTGGCGCGGGAGGGAGGGGATGATGGACAGCCACTGGCGCGGGAGGGAGGGGATGATGGACAGCCACTGGCGCGGGAGGGAGGGGATGATGGACAGCCACTGGCGCGGGAGGGAGGGGATGATGGACAGCCACTGGCGCGGGAGGGAGGGGATGATGGACAGCCACTGGCGCGGGAGGGAGGGGATGATGGACAGCCACTGGCGCGGGAGGGAGGGGATGATGGACAGCCACTGGCGCGGGAGGGAGGGGATGATGGACAGCCACTGGCGCGGGAGGGAGGGGATGATGGACAGCCACTGGCGCGGGAGGGAGGGGATGATGGACAGCCACTGGCGCGGGAGGGAGGGGATGATGGACAGCCACTGGCGCGGGAGGGAGGGGATGATGGACAGCCACTGGCGCGGGAGGGAGGGGATGATGGACAGCCACTGGCGCGGGAGGGAGGGGATGATGGACAGCCACTGGCGCGGGAGGGAGGGGATGATGGACAGCCACTGGCGCGGGAGGGAGGGGATGATGGACAGCCACTGGCGCGGGAGGGAGGGGATGATGGACAGCCACTGGCGCGGGAGGGAGGGGATGATGGACAGCCACTGGCGCGGGAGGGAGGGGATGATGGACAGCCACTGGCGCGGGAGGGAGGGGATGATGGACAGCCACTGGCGCGGGAGGGAGGGGATGATGGACAGCCACTGGCGCGGGAGGGAGGGGATGATGGACAGCCACTGGCGCGGGAGGGAGGGGATGATGGACAGCCACTGGCGCGGGAGGGAGGGGATGATGGACAGCCACTGGCGCGGGAGGGAGGGGATGATGGACAGCCACTGGCGCGGGAGGGAGGGGATGATGGACAGCCACTGGCGCGGGAGGGAGGGGATGATGGACAGCCACTGGCGCGGGAGGGAGGGGATGATGGACAGCCACTGGCGCGGGAGGGAGGGGATGATGGACAGCCACTGGCGCGGGAGGGAGGGGATGATGGACAGCCACTGGCGCGGGAGGGAGGGGATGATGGACAGCCACTGGCGCGGGAGGGAGGGGATGATGGACAGCCACTGGCGCGGGAGGGAGGGGATGATGGACAGCCACTGGCGCGGGAGGGAGGGGATGATGGACAGCCACTGGCGCGGGAGGGAGGGGATGATGGACAGCCACTGGCGCGGGAGGGAGGGGATGATGGACAGCCACTGGCGCGGGAGGGAGGGGATGATGGACAGCCACTGGCGCGGGAGGGAGGGGATGATGGACAGCCACTGGCGCGGGAGGGAGGGGATGATGGACAGCCACTGGCGCGGGAGGGAGGGGATGATGGACAGCCACTGGCGCGGGAGGGAGGGGATGATGGACAGCCACTGGCGCGGGAGGGAGGGGATGATGGACAGCCACTGGCGCGGGAGGGAGGGGATGATGGACAGCCACTGGCGCGGGAGGGAGGGGATGATGGACAGCCACTGGCGCGGGAGGGAGGGGATGATGGACAGCCACTGGCGCGGGAGGGAGGGGATGATGGACAGCCACTGGCGCGGGAGGGAGGGGATGATGGACAGCCACTGGCGCGGGAGGGAGGGGATGATGGACAGCCACTGGCGCGGGAGGGAGGGGATGATGGACAGCCACTGGCGCGGGAGGGAGGGGATGATGGACAGCCACTGGCGCGGGAGGGAGGGGATGATGGACAGCCACTGGCGCGGGAGGGAGGGGATGATGGACAGCCACTGGCGCGGGAGGGAGGGGATGATGGACAGCCACTGGCGCGGGAGGGAGGGGATGATGGACAGCCACTGGCGCGGGAGGGAGGGGATGATGGACAGCCACTGGCGCGGGAGGGAGGGGATGATGGACAGCCACTGGCGCGGGAGGGAGGGGATGATGGACAGCCACTGGCGCGGGAGGGAGGGGATGATGGACAGCCACTGGCGCGGGAGGGAGGGGATGATGGACAGCCACTGGCGCGGGAGGGAGGGGATGATGGACAGCCACTGGCGCGGGAGGGAGGGGATGATGGACAGCCACTGGCGCGGGAGGGAGGGGATGATGGACAGCCACTGGCGCGGGAGGGAGGGGATGATGGACAGCCACTGGCGCGGGAGGGAGGGGATGATGGACAGCCACTGGCGCGGGAGGGAGGGGATGATGGACAGCCACTGGCGCGGGAGGGAGGGGATGATGGACAGCCACTGGCGCGGGAGGGAGGGGATGATGGACAGCCACTGGCGCGGGAGGGAGGGGATGATGGACAGCCACTGGCGCGGGAGGGAGGGGATGATGGACAGCCACTGGCGCGGGAGGGAGGGGATGATGGACAGCCACTGGCGCGGGAGGGAGGGGATGATGGACAGCCACTGGCGCGGGAGGGAGGGATGATGGACAGCCACTGGCGCGGGAGGGAGGGATGATGGACAGCCACTGGCGCGGGAGGGAGGGATGATGGACAGCCACTGGCGCGGGAGGGAGGGATGATGGACAGCCACTGGCGCGGGAGGGAGGGATGATGGACAGCCACTGGCGCGGGAGGGAGGGATGATGGACAGCCACTGGCGCGGGAGGGAGGGATGATGGACAGCCACTGGCGCGGGAGGGAGGGATGATGGACAGCCACTGGCGCGGGAGGGAGGGATGATGGACAGCCACTGGCGCGGGAGGGAGGGATGATGGACAGCCACTGGCGCGGGAGGGAGGGATGATGGACAGCCACTGGCGCGGGAGGGAGGGATGATGGACAGCCACTGGCGCGGGAGGGAGGGATGATGGACAGCCACTGGCGCGGGAGGGAGGGATGATGGACAGCCACTGGCGCGGGAGGGAGGGATGATGGACAGCCACTGGCGCGGGAGGGAGGGATGATGGACAGCCACTGGCGCGGGAGGGAGGGATGATGGACAGCCACTGGCGCGGGAGGGAGGGATGATGGACAGCCACTGGCGCGGGAGGGAGGGATGATGGACAGCCACTGGCGCGGGAGGGAGGGATGATGGACAGCCACTGGCGCGGGAGGGAGGGATGATGGACAGCCACTGGCGCGGGAGGGAGGGAGGGATGATGGACAGCCACTGGCGCGGGAGGGAGGGAGGGATGATGGACAGCCACTGGCGCGGGAGGGAGGGAGGGATGATGGACAGCCACTGGCGCGGGAGGGAGGGAGGGATGATGGACAGCCACTGGCGCGGGAGGGAGGGAGGGATGATGGACAGCCACTGGCGCGGGAGGGAGGGAGGGATGATGGACAGCCACTGGCGCGGGAGGGAGGGATGATGGACAGCCACTGGCGCGGGAGGGAGGGATGATGGACAGCCACTGGCGCGGGAGGGAGGGAGGGATGATGGACAGCCACTGGCGCGGGAGGGAGGGAGGGATGATGGACAGCCACTGGCGCGGGAGGGAGGGATGATGGACAGCCACTGGCGCGGGAGGGAGGGATGATGGACAGCCACTGGCGCGGGAGGGAGGGATGATGGACAGCCACTGGCGTGCCTAAGGAGAATAGAGATTCTACAGTTTATACATTGAGTGGAGAAGATGAGACATCAGTAAAACAGGAGAGGGAATCGGGTGAGATCGGACAAGTAGAGAAGAGATAAGATTTTCCCATACAGCCTCACTGTATCCACCCTATAAACCCCAGCAGACATTGGGGCACGGTGGGGTCTATGTACTAAGCCTTGGATGGAGATAAAGTGAATGGAGATAAAGTCCCAACCAATCAGCTCCTGTCATTTTTCAAACACAGCCTGTGACATGGCAGTTAGGAGCTGATCTGTTGGAACTTTATCTCCATCCAAGGCTTAGTAAATAGACCCCTAAATCCCACCACTGAACAGGCCTGCAGTGTCTACATTAGGAAATAATTACAGCATGTTAATCACACACCAGCCCAAACCCATATCACACACCGAGCAGAGGAGACAGGCAGCAGAGTAACACACAGTGACTGTGTGCAGGGGAATGCTGGGCGGATATAGATGTATATATTATTAGATATAGATTATATATACACATATGGCAGTGAAGGGGTTATGTTCCCGTGGAAGCATTAACCACCTGAGTCCCGGGGCCTGGTTCCCAGGTGTGGATGACACGAGCAGCCAGGGAACGGACTGACCTGGGATGGGCAAGTTTCACTGCACAGCAATTAGTGTCACTGTTGGAACAGACAGAATAGGAAGCTCCTGATCAGAGCTACAATTACCCCGTCCCTGCTGCTGCCAGATCAGGCGGGACTCTGGGAGGGTCCTCTGAACAATCCTGCCATATAGGAAACTATAAGTGACAATGTATGTCCAGTCTACGCTCCTCACTGATGCGCACAAACGCACTGCGGCCTCCAACACTTTCTGCCTGTATAATGTATCCCACCTGTGCATGCACTAACACGTTCACACAGCATATAGTGCTGTCCCCTTCTCACAAGGACGGTGGCCCAGCCTATGTAAATGTAGACACATATAATAACTGGCAGGCAATGGAGACACATATCCGTACGCCGGTGAATTAAATACCAATGAACCAATGCCATTTTGGAGATGCTCTGACCCAGTCATCCAGACATCAATATTTGGCGTGCAGGTCCAACGGGCGATGTCACTGGTGACGCACGGGAGCACGCATAGTCAGCGGCATAGCAGGTACACACTGCTGGATGTGCCGAATACGTTGTCCGATCCCCTTGATTTGAAGACAAATCGTCTAGTGTGTACCCGGCATTACACTACCTGTCTCCTGCTTCCAATTCATCAACTTCAAGAGCGGAGTGTTCACAATAGAGAGCATGTGTATAATAATACTAAGTGACAGGTGTAATAGAGAGCATGTGTATAATAATACTAAGTGACGGGTGTAATAGAGAGCATGTGTATAATAATACTAAGTGACAGGTGTAATAGAGAGAATGTATATAATAATACTAAGTGACAGGTGTAATAGAGAGCATGTGTATAATAATACTAAGTGACAGGTGTAATAGAGAGAATGTATATAATAATACTAAGCGACAGGTGTAATAGAGAATGTATATAATAATACTAAGCAACAGGTGTAATAGAGAGCATGTGTATAATAATACTAAGTGACGGGTGTAATAGAGAGCATGTGTATAATAATACTAAGTGACGGGTGTAATAGAGAGCATGCATATAATAATACTATTTAACAGGTGTTATAAAGAGAATGCATATAATAATACTAAGTGACAGGTGTAATAGAGAGCATGTATATAATACTACTAAGCAACAGGTATAACGAGAATGTATATAATAATTCTCAGTGACAGGTGTAATAGAGAATGTATATAATAATACTAAGTGACAGGTGTAATAGAGAGCATGTGTATAATAATACTAAGCGACAGGTGAAATGGAGAATGTATATAATAATACCCAGTGTCGGGTGTAATAGAGAATGTATATAATAATACCCAGTGACAGGTGTAATAGAGAGCATGGATATAATAATACTAAGCGACAGGTGTAATGGAGAACGTGTATATAATAATAGTAAGTGACAGGTGTAATAGAGGGCGTGTGTATAATAATACTAAGTGACAGGTGTAATAGAGAGAATGTATATAATAATACTAAGTGACAGGTGTAATAGAGAGCATGTGTATAATAATACTAAGTGACAGGTGTAATAGAGAGCATGTGTATAATAATACTAAGTGACAGGTGTAATAGAGAGCATGTGTATAATAATACTAAGTGACAGGTGTAATAGAGAGCATGTGTATAATAATACTAAGTGACGGGTGTAATAGAGAGCATGTGTATAATAATACTAAGTGACGGGTGTAATAGAGAACATGTCTATAATAATACTAAGTGACGGGTGTAATAGAGAGCATGTCTATAATAATACTAAGTGACGGGTGTAATAGAGAGCATGTGTATAATAATACTAAGTGACAGGTGTAATAGAGAGCATGTGTATAATAATACTAAGTGACAGGTGTAATAGAGAGCATGTGTATAATAATACTAAGTGACAGGTGTAATAGAGAGCATGCATATAATACTAAGTGACAGGTGTAATAGAGAGCATGCGTATAATAATACTCAGTGACAGATATAATAGAGAGCATGTGTATAATAATACTAAGTGACGGGTGTAATAGAGAGCATGTGTATAATAATACTAAGTGACGGGTGTAATAGAGAACATGTCTATAATAATACTAAGTGACGGGTGTAATAGAGAGCATGTGTATAATAATACTAAGTGACAGGTGTAATAGAGAGCATGTGTATAATAATACTAAGTGACAGGTGTAATAGAGAGCATGTGTATAATAATACTAAGTGACAGGTGTAATAGAGAGCATGTGTATAATAATACTAAGTGACAGGTGTAATAGAGAGCATGCATATAATACTAAGTGACAGGTGTAATAGAGAGCATGCGTATAATAATACTCAGTGACAGATATAATAGAGAGCATGTGTATAATAATACTCAGTGACAGGTATAATAGAGAGCATGCGTATAATAATACTCAGTGACAGGTATAATAGAGAGCATGTGTATAATAATATTAAGTGACAGGTAATAGAGAGCATGTATATAATACTACTAAGTGACAGGTATAATAGAGAGCATGTGTATAATAATACTAAGTGACAGGTGTAATAGAGAGCATGTATATAATACTAAGTGACAGGTGTAATAGAGAGCATCTATATAATAATACTAAGTGACAGGTGTAATAGAGAGAATGTGTATAATAATACTAAGTGACAGGTGTAATAGAGAGCATGTATATAATAATACTAAGTGACAGGTGTAATAGAGAGCATGTATATAATAATACCCAGTGACAGGTGTAATAGAGAGCATGTCTATAATAATACTAAGCAACAGGTGTAATGGAGAATGTATATAATAATACTCAGTGACGGGTGTAATAGAGAGCATGCATATAATAATACTATTTAACAGGTGTTATAAAGAGAATGCATATAATAATACTAAGTGACAGGTGTAATAGAGAGCATGTATATAATACTACTAAGCAACAGGTATAACGAGAATGTATATAATAATTCTCAGTGACAGGTGTAATAGAGAATGTATATAATAATACTAAGTGACAGGTGTAATAGAGAGCATGTGTATAATAATACTAAGCGACAGGTGAAATGGAGAATGTATATAATAATACTCAGTGTCGGGTGTAATAGAGAATGTATATAATAATACCCAGTGACAGGTGTAATAGAGAGCATGGATATAATAATACTAAGCGACAGGTGTAATGGAGAATGTATATAATAATACTCAGTGACGGGTGTAAGAGAATGTATATAATAATAATCAGCGACGGGTGTAATAGAGAGCGTGTATATAATAATAGTAAGTGACAGGTGTAATAGAGAGCATGTGTATAATGATACTAAGTGACAGGTGTAATAGAGAGACTGTATTACACCAGAGCTAAAACCGGGGTTATTGCAGGGGTAACTCCTTGGTGTAAAAAGGGTGTGGGTTGGATCGCCAGGTCCAGTGACCCGGCAATCCAACCCAGGTAACTAGCAGAGTTTAACATGGGAATATCCCGTGAAACCCTGCATTGTAAACGGCGCAATCCGAGTCACAGTGACATGGATCGTGCTGCATGCCTGCCGATTGGCCGGCCTCAGTGGCGCTTGGAGATGACGTAATCTCCAAGCGTCCACTTCCACGCCGGAAAAGCCGGGTCTATGCATACCTGGCTCCGGTACGAACGGCACCAGCTCGGGAAAATCCTGGGTCTGATCCGGATAGGAACCCTGTTCCAACCTCCGGGTCAGACCCGGAATTTTTGTGTAAAAGCGGTGTTATAATACTAAGTGACAGGTGTAATAGAGAGCATGTGTATAATAATACTAAGTGACAGGTGTAATAGAGAGCATGTGTATAATAATACTCAGTGATAGGTGTAATAGAGCATGTGTATAATAATACTAAGTGACAGGTGTAATACAGCATGTGTATAATAATACTAAGTGACAGGTGTAATACAGCATGTGTATAATAATACTAAGTGACAGGTGTAATACAAGGAGTGTATGTAATAATATAGAGAATGTATATATAATAACCCCCAATTACAGGTGTAATACAGGGAGAGTATGTAATAATATAAGGAATGTATATATAAGAACCCCCAGTGTCAGATGTGATACTGAGAATGTATGTAATAATACAGGGAATGTATATATAAAAAACCCTTAGTGACAGGAGTAATATAGGTAGTGTATGTAATAATATTGAGAATGTATATATAATAACCCCCAGTTACCGGTGTAATACAGGGAGTGTATCGAATAATATAGAGAATGTATATTTAATAACCCCCAGTGACAGGTGTAATAGAGGGAGTATATGTAATAATATAGGGAATGTATATATAACCCCCAGTGACAGGTGTAATACAGGGAGAGCATGTGATAATATAGGGAATATATATACAGTATAAGAACCCCCAGTGTCAGGTGTGATACAGGGAATGTATATATAAAAACCCCTTAGTGACAGGTGTAATACAGGGAGTGTATGTAATAATATAGGGAATGTATATACAAGAACCCCCAGTGTCAGGTGTGATACAGGGAATGTATGTAATAATATAGGGAATGTATATATAATAACCCCCAGTGACAGGTGTAATACAGCGAATGTATGTAATAATATAGGGAATGTATATATAATAACCTCCAGAGTCAGATGTGATACAGGGAATGTATGTAATAATATAGGGAATGTAGATATAATAACCCCCAGTGACAGGTGTAATACAGGGAGAGTATGTGATAA
Organism: Taudactylus pleione; assembly: GCA_031769625.1. NCBI lineage: Eukaryota > Metazoa > Chordata > Amphibia > Anura > Myobatrachidae > Taudactylus > Taudactylus pleione. The sequence continues at coordinate 810,827 of JAUIMM010000995.1, forward strand.
TATAGGGAATATATATATACAGTATAAGAACCCCCAGTGTCAGGTGTGATACAGGGAATGTATATATAATAACCCCCAGTGACAGGTGTAATACAGGGAATGCATATATAATAACCCCCAGTGTCAGGTGTGATACAGGGAATGTATGTAATAATATAGGGAATGTATATATAATAACCCCCAGTGACAGGTGTAATACTGGGAGTGTAAGTAATAATATAGGGAATGTATATATAATAACCCCCAGTGACAGGAGTAATACAGGGAATGTATGTAATAATATAGGGAATGTATATATAACCCCCTGTGACAGGTGTGATACAGGGAGTGTATGTAATAATATAGGGAATGTATATATAATAACCCCCAGTGACAGGTGTAATACAGGGAGCGTATGTAATAATATAGGGAATGTATATATAATAACCTCCAGTGACAGGAGTAATACAGGGAATGTATGTAATAATATAGGGAATGTATATATAACCCCCTGTGACAGGTGTGATACAGGGAGTGTATGTAATAATATAGGGAATGTATATATAATAACCCCCAGTGACAGGTGTAATACAGGGAGCGTATGTAATAATATAGGGAATGTATATATAACAACCCCCCTAGTGATAGATGAAATGGATGGAATAAATATAATACATAATAAGGCACATATAATGATCGCTCACTGCCCGGAGAAGGCGTCCACCCTCCGTAGCCCCTTCCCGGCTCTCACCTCCGGAACTCAGTCCGTCTCCTCTCCAGTGGCAAGCCTGACACTAGACTGCACCTCCAGCCGCATACTGCCCCTCCCTGCTACCCCGCCCCCTAGCCGCACCTTCACCAATCACACGCCCTCATCCCGCATACCGCTCAGCCTCCCCTGCGTCTTACTGGCTTATAGCAAGAGGGGGCGGGGGCAGAAGGTGAGCTCAGGCACAACCTGGAGTGGAGCTGGTTTCTGTCACGTGACAGCTGACGAGCCGCAGCCATGTTTTTGGTTGTTAAGCAACCAGGGCTGGTGACACCTGTGCTGTGTGTACATGGCTAATATACAAAGTCCCCTATATGTTATCACTGACAGATATATATGTCCTATATACTGTACAGGTGGGATCATCTAGCAGCCATGTTATTGCTTAGCACATGCAGCAATGCAGAATGCTTGTGGTGCCAGCTGTTAGTCATTTGCTGACAGGAAGAATGAAGTCAGTCAGTTTAGCTGTCTATTAAGCAGCACCTCATGCCCTGCATCCATTGCCTGGGTGGTCTGCGGTTCCACAAATGTTACCTCACCCCACAAAATGGCCACCACTGCCGTGCGCTCCTCAGCATCCATTGCCTGGGTGGTCTGCGGTTCCACAAATGTTACCTCACCCCACAAAATGGCCACCACTGCCGTGCGCTCCTCAGCATCCATTGCCTGGGTGGTCTGCGGTTCCACAAATGTTACCTTACCCCACCAAATGGCCACCACTGCCGTGCGCTCCTCAGCATCCATTGCCTGGGTGGTCTGCGGTTCCACAAATGTTACCTTACCCCACAAAATGGCCTCCTCTGCCGTGCGCTCCTCAGCATCCATTCTTTTGGCTATGTGTATAAGCCATGCCCTTGTCCTGCATTGTTTTGTATTACTACTAACTGTTTTTGTTGTGTGCTCATTTATGTACTGTGTAAGGCGCTGCGGAACCTTTATGGCGCCATATAAATAAAGAATAATAATAATTTTGTCGGTCGGTGGCAACGGAGCAGATTCATTTTAATAACTGTAAACAAAATAGAAAAGTTTATTAGAAACTGAATCTAGTTTTACACTTACTTAAAATTATCGTCATGGCGGAGCTAACTCTTCCCGCTCAGTATCGCTCAGCCGCCTCTGATAATTTTTTAACAAACCATTGCGTCACTAAGAGATCTATTGTTGCAATGATACAAGTAAAGAATTTAAGTGCCATCAAAGGGGTAATAATAAATAAGTCCCTAACATTTCAGGCGGTGTCATGTTTTACCAGGGCATGCGTAGCTATGGCAGGTTACCGGGCAATGCTTTCCTCACGGCTGACAGATAGTAGGGATTGTCGGTGGGATGGCGCTCCATCGCTTATATCAGTGACGTAAAGCAAAACTATATCGCATGTACGATTTACTGATAATGCAGATTTACTGGGAGAGTATATACATTACACAGAGACAGGCGCGAGATGCACAGTCCATACTAATATCACATAGGGTGTGTCAGCGGGAAAGGGCACAGTGCACCACGTATTATCGCAGCAATAAATTCATTCCAAAGAGACAAAATCCACATACTGTGTAGGAACAATATAGCATTGTATGTTACTTAATGCAGAACTATATGCTCAACAATCATATAATCATGGTTATGTATTACAAGGAATGGATTATTTACACAGAGAACCCCATGTCTGCCTATATCAGTATTTATGTATCTGTCTGGGGGTAGATGGAACAGTGCAATGTTCTGCATGTGTCTATAGAGAGGTCAGTCATGTAATACTCTGCAGAATATATCACTATGTATCTGTCAGGCGGTAGATGTATACTTGCCAACTCTCCCGGATTGTCAGGGAGACTCCCTGACATAGAAGTAATCCAGCCCCAGTGGGGAATTCGGTCCGTCGGGGTTCCGCTGTCGGTATTTGATCCGTTGGCATTAAATACCGATTCCCTCCCTGACTCCCTGAAGAGTTGAGCAATCTCCCTGATTGCACCTTACCCCCATTATGTAGCTGTTATATACTTGGAAATATAGATACACATTCAAATGGGATCATCAGCGCCATTTCCTTGCATTGGTTATAAGGCACAATAATCCCTATGGCTACGTGCATTTTCATATAAGGTTTCTCGTGACCACTTATGTGGAACCACTTGTAAAAAAAAATACAAGTAGCTCTTACTAACTGTTTTGGGGCTCATTTACATTTGGAAGTAAGTCCATTTTTTGACACGCCTCTCGGATATAACAGTATACGCCCACTTTACCACCTCGCTCATAGGTGTTGCTTTCACAATCTCCCTGAAGAAGGCAAGTCTGGGTAGATGGGACAGAGCAATGTCCTGCAGATCTCTAGAGATGTCAGTCGTAGCAGGGTTCCCAGAGAAAGGATTCAGGCTCCACCAATTGGGGGCCGCCGCGGTGAGCCAATCACAGCTCGACGCTTTATGGCTCCGGCCCCTCACTCCAGCTTTTATTAGCCTTCGCGAGTGGCTCACGGAAGGTTTGCCAGCGGCGCGGTAGCACAGAAGAGGTCCTGAAGATCGCAGAGAAGAAGAGATGCCACAGAGGAGAGAAGACCCAGCGGGAGGGAGATAGAAGATGCCAGAAGATGGAAGGAGAGAAAAGGAGCTGGAAGGAAGGAGGAAGATGCCGGATCGGGTCAGAAGATATACACCTGAGTGTTTTCGCCAAAGGAGGCTGTTGAGCAAAAATCTGATGTCCCCTCGCTGTCATGGTGCAGCCTGGCGAGAGTCAAGCGAATGCCTAGAGAGGATTCTGCGATGTTGAGGAGCATCGCTGATCCCTGCGGGGATGGTCTTGCGCAGGGTGTTCCCCTCTGTGCCTGCTAAAGTTGGCTAAGTTAGATAAGCCCCAGTGTAGTGTCGCTACCTTTCCTATAGTCACTCCACCACCAGGGTATTATCTTTTTTTTTAACGGGCATTAGGCCCTTTGCCACGTTAATGTCTGCGTTAGGCCGTGGGGGTAGATGGGACAGAGCAATGTTCTGCAGATCACTAGAGAGATCAGTAATATAATAATCTGCAGAATATATCACTATGTACCTGTCAGGGGGTAGATGGGACAGAGCAATGTTCTGCAGATCACTAGAGAGGTCAGTAATGTAATAATCTGCAGAATATATCACTATGTACCTGTCGGGGGGTAGATGGGACAGAGCAATGTTCTGCAGATCACTAGAGAGATCAGTAATGTAATAATCTGCAGAATATATCACTATGTACCTGTCAGGGGGTAGATGGGACAGAGCAATGTTCTGCAGATCACTAGAGAGGTCAGTAATGTAATAATTTGCAGAATATATCACTATGTACTTGTCGGGGGGTAGATGGGACAGAGCAATGTTCTGCAGATCACTAGAGAGATCAGTAATGTAATAATCTGCAGAATATATCACTATGTACCTGTCAGGGGGTAGATGGGACAGAGCAATGTTCTGCAGATCACTAGAGAGGTCAGTAATGTAATAATCTGTAGAATATATCACTATGACCTCTCGGGGGGTAGATGGGACAGAGCAATGTTCTGCAGATCACTAGAGAGATCAGTAATGTAATAATCTGCAGAATATATCACTATGTACCTGTCAGGGGGTAGATGGGACAGAGCAATGTTCTGCAGATCTCTAGAGAGGTCAGTAATGTAATAATCTGCATGATATAACACTATGTACCTGTCGGGGGGTAGATGGGACAGAGCAATGTTCTGCAGATCTCTAGAGAGGTCAGTAATGTAATAATCTGCAGAATATATCACTATGTACCTGTCATGGGGTAGATGGGACAGAGCAATGTTCTGCAGATCACTAGAGAGGTCAGTAATGTAATAATCTGCAGTATATATCACTATGTACCTGTCAGGGGGTAGATGGGACAGAGCAATGTTCTGCAGATCTCTAGAGAGGTCAGTAATGTAATAATCTGCAGAATATATCACTATGTACCTGTCATGGGGTAGATGGGACAGAGCAATGTTCTGCAGATCACTAGAGAGGTCAGTAAAGTAATAATCTGCAGTATATATCACTATGTACCTGTCAGGGGGTAGATGGGACAGAGCAATGTTCTGCAGATCACTAGAGAGGTCAGTAATGTAATAATCTGCATGATATAACACTATGTACCTGTCGGGGGGTAGATGGGACAGAGCAATGTTCTGCAGATATCTAGAGAGGTCAGTAATGTAATAATCTGCAGAATATATCACTATGTACCTGTCATGGGGTAGATGGGACAGAGCAATGTTCTGCAGATTGGGACAGAGTAATATTCTGCAGATCACTAGAGAGGTCAGTAATGTAATAATCTGCAGAATATATCACTATGTACCTGTCAGGGGGTATATGGGACAGAGCAATGTTCTGCAGATCACTAGAGAGGTCAGTAATGTAATAATCTGCAGTATATATCACTATGTACCTGTCAGGGGGTAGATGGGACAGAGCAATGTTCTGCAGATCACTAGAGAGGTCAGTAATGTAATAATCTGCAGAATATATCACTATGTACCTGTCAGGGGGTAGATGGGACAGAGCAATGTTCTGCAGATCACTAGAGAGATCAGTAATGTAATAATCTGCAGTATATATCACTATGCACCTGTCAGGGGGTAGATGGGACAGAGCAATGTTCTGCAGATCACTAGTGAGGTCAGTAATGTAATAATCTGCAGAATATATCACTATGCAGCTGTCAGGGGGTAGATGGGACAGAGCAATGTTCTGCAGATCACTAGAGAGATCAGTAATGTAATAATCTGCAGTATATATCACTATGTACCTGTCAGGGGGTAGATGGGACAGAGCAATGTTCTGCAGATCACTAGAGAGGTCAGTACTGTAATAATCTGCAGTATATATCACTATGTACCTGTCAGGGGGTAGATGGGACAGAGCAATGTTCTGCAGATCACTAGAGACGTCAGTACTGTAATAATCTGCAGTATATATCACTATGTACCTGTCAGGGGGTAGATGGGACAGAGCAATGTTCTGCAGATCACTAGAGAGGTCAGTACTGTAATAATCTGCAGAATATATCACTATGTACCTGTCAGGGGGTAGATGGGACAGAGCAATGATCTGCAGATCACTAGAGAGGTCAGTAATGTAATAATCTGCAGTATATATCACTATGTACCTGTCAGGGGGTAGATGGGACAGAGCAATGTTCTGCAGATCACTAGAGAGGTCAGTAATGTAATAATCTGCAGTATATATCACTATGTACCTGTCAGGGGGTAGATGGGACAGAGCAATGTTCTGCAGATCACTAGAGAGGTCAGTAATGTAATAATCTGCAGTATATATCACTATGTAGCTGTCAGGGGGTAGATGGGACAGAGCAATGTTCTGCAGATCACTAGAGAGGTCTGTAATGTAATAATCTGCAGAATATATCACTATGTACCTGTCAGGGGGTAGATGGGACAGAGCAATATTCTGCAGATCACTAGAGAGATCAGTAATGTAATAATCTGCAGTATATATCACTATGTACCTGTCAGGGGGTAGATGGGACAGAGCAATATTCTGCAGATCACTAGAGAGGTCAGTAATGTAATAATCTGCAGAATATATCACTATGTACCTGTCAGGGGGTAGATGGGACAGAGCAATGATCTGCAGATCACTAGAGCGGTCAGTAATGTAATAATCTGCAGTATATATCACTGTGTACCTGTCAGGGGGTAGATGGGACAGAGCAATGATCTGCAGATCACTAATGTAATAATCTGCAGTATATATCACTATGTACCTGTCAGGGGGTAGATGGGACAGAGCAATGTTCTGCAGATCACTAGAGAGGTCAGTAATGTAATAATATGCAGAATATATCACTGTGTACCTGTCAGGGGGTATATAGGACATAGCAATGTTCTGCAGATCAATAGAGAGGTCAGTAATGTAATGATCTGCAGAATATATCACTATGTACCTGTCAGGGGGTATATAGGACAGAGCAATGTTCTGCAGATCACTAGAGAGGTCAGTAATGTAATAATCTGCAGTATATATCACTATGTACCTGTCAGGGGGTAGATGGGACAGAGCAATGTTCTGCAGATCACTAGAGAGATCAGTAATGTAATAATCTGCAGAATATATCACTATGTACCTGTCAGGGGGTAGATGGGACAGAGCAATGTTCTGCAGATCACTAGAGAGATCAGTAATGTAATAATCTGCAGAATATATCACTATGTACCTGTCAGGGGGTAGATGGGACAGAGCAATGTTCTGCAGATCACTAGAGAGGTCAGTAATGTAATAATCTGCAGTATAGATCACTATGTACCTGTCAGGGGGTAGATGGGACAGAGCAATGTTCTGCAGATCACTAGTGAGGTCAGTAATGTAATAATCTGCAGAATATATCACTATGTACCTGTCAGGGGGTAGATGGGACAGAGCAATGTTCTGCAGATCACTAGAGAGGTCAGTAATGTAATAATCTGCAGAATATATCACTATGTAGCTGTCAGGGGGTAGATGGGACAGAGCAATGTTCTGCAGATCACTAGAGAGGTCAGTAATGTAATAATCTGCAGAATATATCACTATATAGCTGTCAGGGGGTAGATGGGACAGAGCAATGTTCTGCAGATCACTAGAGAGGTCAGTAATGTAATAATCTGCAGAATATATCACTATGTACCTGTCAGGGGGTAGATGGGACAGAGCAATGTTCTGCAGATCACTAGAGAGGTCAGTAATGTAATAATCTGCAGAATATATCACTATATAGCTGTCAGGGGGTAGATGGGACAGAGCAATGTTCTGCAGATCACTAGAGAGGTCAGTAATGTAATAATCTGCAGAATATATCACTATATAGCTGTCAGGGGGTAGATGGGACAGAGCAATGTTCTGCAGATCACTAGAGAGGTCAGTAATGTAATAATCTGTATTTAGACGCCTTATGGCGGCTGCGCATATCCAAAGAATTGCGCAGAAAGATTCAGCATTAGTCGCAGATCAGGCGATTATGAAAGTGTTTATTATCCATTTCTCTAATGATCCCCGTTAAGCTGATTACTCATATTTCTCATGTACCTGCATGTGATATTGGTATTATTATTATTATTATTATTACCAGTTATTTATATAGCGCACACATATTCTGCAGCGCTTTACAGAGAATATCTTACCATTCACATCACATTGTTGTAACTAGAAATGATATTTCCTACATGTTCAGGTACATGAACCAGCCATTATAATTGGGTACTGATGTCCTACATGAGAGTGTGGGATAACTAGTGACTGTGGCCAGTCCATGTAGAGGATATAATTAGCACTGAAGCTATAGTCTGATCATACAAAGTGTATGTAACATATCGCCACGAGCCGTTAGATGCGCCAGTAGGGCCGGCCCGTCTGAGCTGAAATGGTTAAACATCTCTTAGAAAAGAAACATACATAAAATAACCAGTAGATGTCAGAACTGATCTCTATAGGCACACATTCTCCCACCTCATGGTAAGAATCCCGTCTCTTCTGGCTGGTAACTGCTCTCTGGTCTCTATGGTACAGTTCGCTGATTGAGAACTCAGATCCACACACAACAGACTTGATAGCAGGAGCTGCTACCACTGAGCATGGGCAGCAACTTCACCCCGTCAATTATACTATATGTTCTTTCCGCAGCTCTGGTAACATTGCATTATACACTTCTTCTATAGTCATGATTCTAGCTGCAGGCTGGTAAAAGGGGATTTTCGGGCAACAGGACCCCCCCCCCTGTGTTTGTCTATAATACGGCAGGTCAATAGTCAGTATGATCGCACATCTGGTTTGTGTAAAAAAAAAAAGAAAGAAATGGAGGGAATTATCATTTAATGTTATTGCATCCTATCTACTTGTGAGCTGTCATGTTTGGAATAGATAGCAGTCTCCCACCTTCCCTATTCACTGTTATAGGGAGCAGGTGCACAAGGCTTCCAGTAGTTAGAGGTATGTGGGCTGTACAGTCACAGTCCCCGGCCGCTCCAGGATCTTACCCACTTGTCCAGTCTAGGGAGAGATGACATCACACCGAGCTGCCCCATCACGCTGGGGGTGACAGCAGCCAGCATTAGTAGGTGACTCCCTATCTCAGCTCTCTCAGTGGGATTCCTTGTATCACAGCCCTGTAAATGTAATTACTTGTATATGGCTGATGGCTTATTAACCCTGTAAAGTGTGATGAGTGAGGCAGCATTGTAATTAAGATATTACTCAGTGTACAAAGCACCCTGTCTTACTTATTTCTGCTAGAATCAATTGAAGGATCTGGTATAATTGATAGCACCTCGTATTGTCTGTGCAGGCTGGCCTGGCAGCGTCATCCAATTACAAATCATTTAAATACAATAGAATATTTTAGGTCAAGTAATATATAGTGTATTTATATAACAATGGATATTAAAGGTGGTTTTATGAGCCTATGGGCTATTGCACACACACCGGTTTTGACCGGCTGTCAAAAAAAAGGTGTGTTTGTTTTTGCCTGTGTATATGTTCCTTTTACACACGACGGTTTTGTGCCGTGTGTGGTGGTTTTTGCGGTGTGTATGAATTTTTTTCCAATCTTTAACACTGAAACCATGGTCGGCAGCCGTACTTGTCAGTGGATGTTCTTGTCTCTAACACGGCGTCCGTGCTAGACCCATCTATTTACATAGGGCCTGATTCAGACCCGCTCGCGAGCGCTGAGCGAGACCCGAATAGCGACGGCCAAGCCGTCACTATGGGTCTCGCACCAAAGGGGGCGTGCTGTCGATGGTGAGTGACAGCACGCCCCCTTTGGTGGGCGTGCCGGGGGCGTTGCTGCCCAAACGGAGGCTTTCCCATGGAAACGCCTACCGTCTGGGTCCGGCCCCACTGACATCACTAGTGATGTCAGTGGGAGTGCTTTTGGCTCTGATAGAGCCAAAAGCACTCCGGGTTTGCGGCAGACGAGACCCTACCACAAGGGTCTCGTCGCAAGCCCGATGGTCGCGATGGTCAAGACCATCGCGACCATCTTTTTGGCCGCTCGCATAAGCTGTGGATGGTCACCCACAGCTATGCGAGCGGCCAGGAGGACGCTTCAATAATAGGTAGGACGGCCCTGATTCAGAGCGAGTGGTCTTGTCAGAGCGTCCGGCTCTGAATCAGGCCCATAGTTCCCTAAAATTAGTACACGTCAAAAAAACGCCCGGCCTGTCCAAACCAGTGTGTGTGAAATAGCCATAAGGCTAGTTTCACACAGAATGTTATTTTTTCTGACCGAAATAAAAACATGACCTTTGTTTTCCTGTGGGTCAGTCCTTTTCACACACAACGGTTTTGTGCCGTGTGTGTGTTTTTTGTCGTGTGTAATCAATCCTTAACAATTAAACTGTGCACGGCAGACATCTTAGTCAGTGGTTAAAACGGCTGTAACACGGCGACCATGCCGTGTTCATGCAGCGTGGAAGCCCTAATCTATTCTTAACGTCCACTAAAGTTTAACAATTGTAAAAAAATTTCTTTTTCTTTTTTTTTCAGGACGGACAAAACCGTTGTGTGTGAAATAGCCCTAATAAGATTCTTATATTCCGTAAGAAAGTAAACCTGAAACATGCACATGTAGAGGCTGTAATGATGTGGCTGAACCAGTGTTCATAATAATTCATTCTCAGTGATGTCACTAGCACCTAGACTGGATAGGCTGCACTCTCAGTGATGTCACTAGCACCTAGACTGGATAGGCTGCACTCTCAGTGATGTCACTGGCTCCTAGTGACTGGATAGGCTGCATTGTCAGTGATGTCACTGGCTCCTAGTTACTGGATAGGCTGCACTCTCGGTGATGTCACCGGCCTCCTAGTGACTGGATAGGCTACATGCTCAGTGATGTCACTGGTTCCTAGTGACTGGATAGGCTACACTTTCATTGATGTTACTGACTCCCAGTGACTGGATAGGCTGCACTCTCGGTGATATCACTGGCTCCTAGTGACTGTATTGGCTGTACTCTCAGTGGTGTCACTGGTTCCTAGTGACTGGATAGGCTGCACTCTCAGTGATGTCACTGGTTCCCAGTCACTTGATAAGTTGCATTCCCAGTGATGTCACTGGCTCCTAATGACTGGATAGGCTACATGCTCAGTGATGTCACTGGCTCCTAGGGAATGGATAGGCTTTATGCTCAGTGATGTCACTGGTTCCTAGTGAATGGATAGGCAGCATTCTCGGTGATGTCACTGGTCCTAGTGACTGGATAGGCAGCATTCTCGGTGATGTCACTGGTTCCTAGTGACTGGATGAGCTGCTTTCTTAGTGGTGTCACTGGCGCTTAGTGACTGAGTAGGCTGCATGCTCAGTGATGTCACTTTATCCTAGGGACTGGATAGGCTGCACTCTCAATGATATCACTGGTTCCTAGTGACTGGATAGGCTGCACTCTCAGTGATGTCACTGGTTCCTAGTGACTGGATAGGCTGCACTCTCAGTGATGTCACTGGTTCCTAGTGACTGGATAGGCTGCTCTCTCAGTGATGTCACTGGCTCCTAGTGACTGGATAGGCTGCACTCTCAGTGATATCACTGGTTCCTAGTGACTGGATAGACTGCACTCTCAGTGATGTCACTGGCTCCTAGTGACTGGATAGGCTGCACTCTCAGTGATGTCACTGGTTCCTAGTGACTGGATAGGCTGCACTTTCAGTGATGTCACTGGCTCCTAGTGACTGGATAGGCTGCACTCTCAGTGATGTCACTGTCTCCTAGTGAATGGATAGGCTACACTTTCATTGATGTTACTGACTCCCAGTGACTGGATAGGCTGCACTCTCGGTGATATCACTGGCTCCTAGTGACTGTATTGGCTGTACTCTCAGTGGTGTCACTGGTTCCTAGTGACTGGATAGGCTGCACTCTCAGTGATGTCACTGGTTCCCAGTCACTTGATAAGTTGCATTTCCAGTGATGTCACTGGCTCCTAATGACTGGATAGGCTACATGCTCAGTGATGTCACTGGCTCCTAAGGAATGGATAGGCTTTATGCTCAGTGATGTCACTGGTTCCTAGTGAATGGATAGGCAGCATTCTCGGTGATGTCACTGGTTCCTAGTGACTGGATAGGCAGCATTCTCGGTGATGTCACTGGTTCCTAGTGACTGGATGAGCTGCTTTCTTAGTGGTGTCACTGGCGCTTAGTGACTGAGTAGGCTGCATGCTCAGTGATGTCACTTTTTCCTAGGGACTGGATAGGCTGCACTCTCAGTGATATCACTGGTTCCTAGTGACTGGATAGGCTGCACTCTCAGTGATGTCACTGGTTCCTAGTGACTGGATAGGCTGCACTCTCAGTGATATCACTGGTTCCTAGTGACTGGATAGGCTGCTCTCTCAGTGATGTCACTGGCTCCTAGTGACTGGATAGGCTGCACTCTCAGTGATATCACTGGTTCCTAGTGACTGGATAGACTGCACTCTCAGTGATGTCACTGGCTCCTAGTGACTGGATAGGCTGCACTCTCAGTGATGTCACTGGTTCCTAGTGACTAGATAGGCTGCACTTTCAGTGATGTCACTGGCTCCTAGTGACTGGATAGGCTGCACTCTCAGTGATGTCACTGTCTCCTAGTGAATGGATAGGCTGCACTCTCAGTGATGTCACTGGTTCCTAGTGAGTGGATAGGCTGCACTCTCAGTGATATCACTGGTTCCTAGTGACTGGATAGGCTGCACTCTCAGTGATGTCACTGGTTCCTAGTGACTGGATAGGCTGCACTCTCGGTGATGTCACTGGCTCCTAGTGACTGGATAGGCTACATGCTCAGTGATGTCACTGGTTCCTAGTGACTGGATAGGCTGCACTTTCAGTGATGTCACTGGCTCCTAGTGACTGGATAGGCTGCACTCTCAGTGATATCACTGGTTCCTAGTGACTGGATAGGCTGCACTCTCTGTGATATCACTGGTTCCTAGTGACTGGATAGGCTGCACTCTCAGTGGTGTCACTGGTTCCTAGTGACTGGTTAGGCTGCACTCTCAGTGATGTCACTGGTTCCTAGTGACTGTATAGGCTGCACTCTCAGTGATGTCACTGGCTTCTAGTGACTGGATAGGCTGCACTCTCAGTGATGTCACTGGTTCCTAGTGACTGGATAGACTGCACCCTCAGTGATGTCACTGGCTCCTAGTGACTGGATAGGCTGCACTCTCAGTGATATCACTGGTTCCTAGTGACTGGATAGTCTGCACTCTCAGTGATGTCACTGGCTCCAAGTGACGGGATAGGCTGCACTCTCAGTGATGTCACTGTCTCCTAGTGAATGGATAGGCTGCACTCTCAGTGATGTCACTGGTTCCTAGTGACTGGATAGGCTGCACTCTCTGTGATATCACTGGTTCCTAGTGACTGGATAGGCTGCACTCTCAGTGGTGTCACTGGTTCCTAGTGACTGATTAGGCTGCACTCTCAGTGATGTCACTGGTTCCTAGTGACTGTATAGGCTGCACTCTCAGTGATGTCACTGTCTCCTAGTGAATGGATAGGCTACACTTTCATTGATGTTACTGACTCCCAGTGACTGGATAGGCTGCACTCTCGGTGATATCACTGGCTCCTAGTGACTGTATTGGCTGTACTCTCAGTGGTGTCACTGGTTCCTAGTGACTGGATAGGCTGCACTCTCAGTGATGTCACTGGTTCCCAGTCACTTGATAAGTTGCATTCCCAGTGATGTCACTGGCTCCTAATGACTGGATAGGCTACATGCTCAGTGATGTCACTGGCGCTTAGTGACTGAGTAGGCTGCATGCTCAGTGATGTCACTTTTTCCTAGGGACTGGATAGGCTGCACTCTCAGTGATATCACTGGTTCCTAGTGACTGGATAGGCTGCACTCTCAGTGATATCACTGGTTCCTAGTGACTGGATAGGCTGCTCTCTCAGTGATGTCACTGGCTCCTAGTGACTGGATAGGCTGCACTCTCAGTGATATCACTGGTTCCTAGTGACTGGATAGACTGCACTCTCAGTGATGTCACTGGCTCCTAGTGACTGGATAGGCTGCACTCTCAGTGATGTCACTGGTTCCTAGTGAGTGGATAGGCTGCACTTTCAGTGATGTCACTGGCTCCTAGTGACTGGATAGGCTGCACTCTCAGTGATGTCACTGTCTCCTAGTGAATGGATAGGCTGCACTCAGTGATGTCACTGGTTCCTAGTGAGTGGATAGGCTGCACTCTCGGTGATATCACTGGCTCCTAGTGACTGTATTGGCTGTACTCTCAGTGGTGTCACTGGTTCCTAGTGACTGGATAGGCTGCACTCTCAGTGATGTCACTGGTTCCCAGTCACTTGATAAGTTGCATTTCCAGTGATGTCACTGGCTCCTAATGACTGGATAGGCTACATGCTCAGTGATGTCACTGGCTCCTAAGGAATGGATAGGCTTTATGCTCAGTGATGTCACTGGTTCCTAGTGAATGGATAGGCAGCATTCTCGGTGATGTCACTGGTTCCTAGTGACTGGATAGGCAGCATTCTCGGTGATGTCACTGGTTCCTAGTGACTGGATGAGCTGCTTTCTTAGTGGTGTCACTGGCGCTTAGTGACTGAGTAGGCTGCATGCTCAGTGATGTCACTTTTTCCTAGGGACTGGATAGGCTGCACTCTCAGTGATATCACTGGTTCCTAGTGACTGGATAGGCTGCACTCTCAGTGATGTCACTGGTTCCTAGTGACTGGATAGGCTGCACTCTCAGTGATATCACTGGTTCCTAGTGACTGGATAGGCTGCTCTCTCAGTGATGTCACTGGCTCCTAGTGACTGGATAGGCTGCACTCTCAGTGATATCACTGGTTCCTAGTGACTGGATAGACTGCACTCTCAGTGATGTCACTGGCTCCTAGTGACTGGATAGGCTGCACTCTCAGTGATGTCACTGGTTCCTAGTGACTGGATAGGCTGCACTTTCAGTGATGTCACTGGCTCCTAGTGACTGGATAGGCTGCACTCTCAGTGATGTCACTGTCTCCTAGTGAATGGATAGGCTGCACTCTCAGTGATGTCACTGGTTCCTAGTGAGTGGATAGGCTGCACTCTCAGTGATATCACTGGTTCCTAGTGACTGGATAGGCTGCACTCTCAGTGATGTCACTGGTTCCTAGTGACTGGATAGGCTGCACTCTCGGTGATGTCACTGGCTCCTAGTGACTGGATAGGCTACATGCTCAGTGATGTCACTGGTTCCTAGTGACTGGATAGGCTGCACTTTCAGTGATGTCACTGGCTCCTAGTGACTGGATAGGCTGCACTCTCAGTGATATCACTGGTTCCTAGTGACTGGATAGGCTGCACTCTCTGTGATATCACTGGTTCCTAGTGACTGGATAGGCTGCACTCTCAGTGGTGTCACTGGTTCCTAGTGACTGGTTAGGCTGCACTCTCAGTGATGTCACTGGTTCCTAGTGACTGTATAGGCTGCACTCTCAGTGATGTCACTGGCTTCTAGTGACTGGATAGGCTGCACCCTCAGTGATGTCACTGGTTCCTAGTGACTGGATAGACTGCACCCTCAGTGATGTCACTGGCTCCTAGTGACTGGATAGGCTGCACTCTCAGTGATATCACTGGTTCCTAGTGACTGGATAGTCTGCACTCTCAGTGATGTCACTGGCTCCAAGTGACGGGATAGGCTGCACTCTCAGTGATGTCACTGTCTCCTAGTGAATGGATAGGCTGCACTCTCAGTGATGTCACTGGTTCCTAGTGACTGGATAGGCTGCACTCTCTGTGATATCACTGGTTCCTAGTGACTGGATAGGCTGCACTCTCAGTGGTGTCACTGGTTCCTAGTGACTGATTAGGCTGCACTCTCAGTGATGTCACTGGTTCCTAGTGACTGTATAGGCTGCACTCTCAGTGATGTCACTGTCTCCTAGTGACTGGATAGGCTGCTCTCTCAGTGATGTCACTGGCTCCTAGTGACTGGATAGGCTGCACTCTCAGTGATGTCACTGGTTCCCAGTCACTTGATAAGTTGCATTTCCAGTGATGTCACTGGCTCCTAATGACTGGATAGGCTACATGCTCAGTGATGTCACTGGCTCCTAAGGAATGGATAGGCTTTATGCTCAGTGATGTCACTGGTTCCTAGTGAATGGATAGGCAGCATTCTCGGTGATGTCACTGGTTCCTAGTGACTGGATAGGCAGCATTCTCGGTGATGTCACTGGTTCCTAGTGACTGGATGAGCTGCTTTCTTAGTGGTGTCACTGGCGCTTAGTGACTGAGTAGGCTGCATGCTCAGTGATGTCACTTTTTCCTAGGGACTGGATAGGCTGCACTCTCAGTGATATCACTGGTTCCTAGTGACTGGATAGGCTGCACTCTCAGTGATGTCACTGGTTCCTAGTGACTGGATAGGCTGCACTCTCAGTGATATCACTGGTTCCTAGTGACTGGATAGGCTGCTCTCTCAGTGATGTCACTGGCTCCTAGTGACTGGATAGGCTGCACTCTCAGTGATATCACTGGTTCCTAGTGACTGGATAGACTGCACTCTCAGTGATGTCACTGGCTCCTAGTGACTGGATAGGCTGCACTCTCAGTGATGTCACTGGTTCCTAGTGACTGGATAGGCTGCACTTTCAGTGATGTCACTGGCTCCTAGTGACTGGATAGGCTGCACTCTCAGTGATGTCACTGTCTCCTAGTGAATGGATAGGCTGCACTCTCAGTGATGTCACTGGTTCCTAGTGAGTGGATAGGCTGCACTCTCAGTGATATCACTGGTTCCTAGTGACTGGATAGGCTGCACTCTCAGTGATGTCACTGGTTCCTAGTGACTGGATAGGCTGCACTCTCGGTGATGTCACTGGCTCCTAGTGACTGGATAGGCTACATGCTCAGTGATGTCACTGGTTCCTAGTGACTGGATAGGCTACATGCTCAGTGATGTCACTGGTTCCTAGTGACTGGATAGGCTGCACTCTCAGTGATGTCACTGTCTCCTAGTGACTGGATAGGCTGCTCTCTCAGTGATGTCACTGGCTCCTAGTGACTGGATAGGCTGCACTCTCAGTGATGTCACTGTCTCCTAGTGACTGGATAGGCTGCTCTCTCAGTGATGTCACTGGCTCCTAGTGACTGGATAGGCTGCACTCTCAGTGATGTCACTGGTTCCCAGTCACTTGATAAGTTGCATTTCCAGTGATGTCACTGGCTCCTAATGACTGGATAGGCTACATGCTCAGTGATGTCACTGGCTCCTAAGGAATGGATAGGCTTTATGCTCAGTGATGTCACTGGTTCCTAGTGAATGGATAGGCAGCATTCTCGGTGATGTCACTGGTTCCTAGTGACTGGATAGGCAGCATTCTCGGTGATGTCACTGGTTCCTAGTGACTGGATGAGCTGCTTTCTTAGTGGTGTCACTGGCGCTTAGTGACTGAGTAGGCTGCATGCTCAGTGATGTCACTTTTTCCTAGGGACTGGATAGGCTGCACTCTCAGTGATATCACTGGTTCCTAGTGACTGGATAGGCTGCACTCTCAGTGATGTCACTGGTTCCTAGTGACTGGATAGGCTGCACTCTCAGTGATATCACTGGTTCCTAGTGACTGGATAGGCTGCTCTCTCAGTGATGTCACTGGCTCCTAGTGACTGGATAGGCTGCACTCTCAGTGATATCACTGGTTCCTAGTGACTGGATAGACTGCACTCTCAGTGATGTCACTGGCTCCTAGTGACTGGATAGGCTGCACTCTCAGTGATGTCACTGGTTCCTAGTGACTGGATAGGCTGCACTTTCAGTGATGTCACTGGCTCCTAGTGACTGGATAGGCTGCACTCTCAGTGATGTCACTGTCTCCTAGTGAATGGATAGGCTGCACTCTCAGTGATGTCACTGGTTCCTAGTGAGTGGATAGGCTGCACTCTCAGTGATATCACTGGTTCCTAGTGACTGGATAGGCTGCACTCTCAGTGATGTCACTGGTTCCTAGTGACTGGATAGGCTGCACTCTCGGTGATGTCACTGGCTCCTAGTGACTGGATAGGCTACATGCTCAGTGATGTCACTGGTTCCTAGTGACTGGATAGGCTGCACTTTCAGTGATGTCACTGGCTCCTAGTGACTGGATAGGCTGCACTCTCAGTGATATCACTGGTTCCTAGTGACTGGATAGGCTGCACTCTCTGTGATATCACTGGTTCCTAGTGACTGGATAGGCTGCACTCTCAGTGGTGTCACTGGTTCCTAGTGACTGGTTAGGCTGCACTCTCAGTGATGTCACTGGTTCCTAGTGACTGTATAGGCTGCACTCTCAGTGATGTCACTGGCTTCTAGTGACTGGATAGGCTGCACTCTCAGTGATGTCACTGGTTCCTAGTGACTGGATAGACTGCACCCTCAGTGATGTCACTGGCTCCTAGTGACTGGATAGGCTGCACTCTCAGTGATATCACTGGTTCCTAGTGACTGGATAGTCTGCACTCTCAGTGATGTCACTGGCTCCAAGTGACGGGATAGGCTGCACTCTCAGTGATGTCACTGTCTCCTAGTGAATGGATAGGCTGCACTCTCAGTGATGTCACTGGTTCCTAGTGACTGGATAGGCTGCACTCTCTGTGATATCACTGGTTCCTAGTGACTGGATAGGCTGCACTCTCAGTGGTGTCACTGGTTCCTAGTGACTGGTTAGGCTGCACTCTCAGTGATGTCACTGGTTCCTAGTGACTGTATAGGCTGCACTCTCAGTGATGTCACTGTCTCCTAGTGAATGGATAGGCTACACTTTCATTGATGTTACTGACTCCCAGTGACTGGATAGGCTGCACTCTCGGTGATATCACTGGCTCCTAGTGACTGTATTGGCTGTACTCTCAGTGGTGTCACTGGTTCCTAGTGACTGGATAGGCTGCACTCTCAGTGATGTCACTGGTTCCCAGTCACTTGATAAGTTGCATTCCCAGTGATGTCACTGGCTCCTAATGACTGGATAGGCTACATGCTCAGTGATGTCACTGGCTCCTAGGGAATGGATAGGCTTTATGCTCAGTGATGTCACTGGTTCCTAGTGACTGGATAGGCTGCACTCTCTGTGATATCACTGGTTCCTAGTGACTGGATAGGCTGCACTCTCAGTGGTGTCACTGGTTCCTAGTGACTGGTTAGGCTGCACTCTCAGTGATGTCACTGGTTCCTAGTGACTGTATAGGCTGCACTCTCAGTGATGTCACTGTCTCCTAGTGAATGGATAGGCTACACTTTCATTGATGTTACTGACTCCCAGTGACTGGATAGGCTGCACTCTCGGTGATATCACTGGCTCCTAGTGACTGTATTGGCTGTACTCTCAGTGGTGTCACTGGTTCCTAGTGACTGGATAGGCTGCACTCTCAGTGATGTCACTGGTTCCCAGTCACTTGATAAGTTGCATTCCCAGTGATGTCACTGGCTCCTAATGACTGGATAGGCTACATGCTCAGTGATGTCACTGGCGCTTAGTGACTGAGTAGGCTGCATGCTCAGTGATGTCACTTTTTCCTAGGGACTGGATAGGCTGCACTCTCAGTGATATCACTGGTTCCTAGTGACTGGATAGGCTGCACTCTCAGTGATATCACTGGTTCCTAGTGACTGGATAGGCTGCTCTCTCAGTGATGTCACTGGCTCCTAGTGACTGGATAGGCTGCACTCTCAGTGATATCACTGGTTCCTAGTGACTGGATAGACTGCACTCTCAGTGATGTCACTGGCTCCTAGTGACTGGATAGGCTGCACTCTCAGTGATGTCACTGGTTCCTAGTGATTGGATAGGCTGCACTTTCAGTGATGTCACTGGCTCCTAGTGACTGGATAGGCTGCACTCTCAGTGATGTCACTGTCTCCTAGTGAATGGATAGGCTGCACTCAGTGATGTCACTGGTTCCTAGTGAGTGGATAGGCTGCACTCTCAGTGATATCACTGGTTCCTAGTGACTGGATAGGCTGCACTCTCAGTGATGTCACTGGTTCCTAGTGACTGGATAGGCTGCACTCTCTGTGATATCACTGGTTCCTAGTGACTGGATAGGCTGCACTCTCAGTGGTGTCACTGGTTCCTAGTGACTGGTTAGGCTGCACTCTCAGTGATGTCACTGGTTCCTAGTGACTGTATAGGCTGCACTCTCAGTGATGTCACTGTCTCCTAGTGAATGGATAGGCTACACTTTCATTGATGTTACTGACTCCCAGTGACTGGATAGGCTGCACTCTCGGTGATATCACTGGCTCCTAGTGACTGTATTGGCTGTACTCTCAGTGGTGTCACTGGTTCCTAGTGACTGGATAGGCTGCACTCTCAGTGATGTCACTGGTTCCCAGTCACTTGATAAGTTGCATTCCCAGTGATGTCACTGGCTCCTAATGACTGGATAGGCTACATGCTCAGTGATGTCACTGGCGCTTAGTGACTGAGTAGGCTGCATGCTCAGTGATGTCACTTTTTCCTAGGGACTGGATAGGCTGCACTCTCAGTGATATCACTGGTTCCTAGTGACTGGATAGGCTGCACTCTCAGTGATATCACTGGTTCCTAGTGACTGGATAGGCTGCTCTCTCAGTGATGTCACTGGCTCCTAGTGACTGGATAGGCTGCACTCTCAGTGATATCACTGGTTCCTAGTGACTGGATAGACTGCACTCTCAGTGATGTCACTGGCTCCTAGTGACTGGATAGGCTGCACTCTCAGTGATGTCACTGGTTCCTAGTGACTGGATAGGCTGCACTTTCAGTGATGTCACTGGCTCCTAGTGACTGGATAGGCTGCACTCTCAGTGATGTCACTGTCTCCTAGTGAATGGATAGGCTGCACTCAGTGATGTCACTGGTTCCTAGTGAGTGGATAGGCTGCACTCTCAGTGATATCACTGGTTCCTAGTGACTGGATAGGCTGCACTCTCAGTGATGTCACTGGTTCCTAGTGACTGGATAGGCTGCACTCTCGGTGATGTCACTGGCTCCTAGTGACTGGATAGGCTACATGCTCAGTGATGTCACTGGTTCCTAGTGACTGGATAGGCTGCACTCTCAGTGATGTCACTGTCTCCTAGTGACTGGATAGGCTGCTCTCTCAGTGATGTCACTGGCTCCTAGTGACTGGATAGGCTGCACTCTCAGTGATGTCACTGGTTCCCAGTCACTTGATAAGTTGCATTTCCAGTGATGTCACTGGCTCCTAATGACTGGATAGGCTACATGCTCAGTGATGTCACTGGCTCCTAAGGAATGGATAGGCTTTATGCTCAGTGATGTCACTGGTTCCTAGTGAATGGATAGGCAGCATTCTCGGTGATGTCACTGGTTCCTAGTGACTGGATAGGCAGCATTCTCGGTGATGTCACTGGTTCCTAGTGACTGGATGAGCTGCTTTCTTAGTGGTGTCACTGGCGCTTAGTGACTGAGTAGGCTGCATGCTCAGTGATGTCACTTTTTCCTAGGGACTGGATAGGCTGCACTCTCAGTGATATCACTGGTTCCTAGTGACTGGATAGGCTGCACTCTCAGTGATGTCACTGGTTCCTAGTGACTGGATAGGCTGCACTCTCAGTGATATCACTGGTTCCTAGTGACTGGATAGGCTGCTCTCTCAGTGATGTCACTGGCTCCTAGTGACTGGATAGGCTGCACTCTCAGTGATATCACTGGTTCCTAGTGACTGGATAGACTGCACTCTCAGTGATGTCACTGGCTCCTAGTGACTGGATAGGCTGCACTCTCAGTGATGTCACTGGTTCCTAGTGACTGGATAGGCTGCACTTTCAGTGATGTCACTGGCTCCTAGTGACTGGATAGGCTGCACTCTCAGTGATGTCACTGTCTCCTAGTGAATGGATAGGCTGCACTCTCAGTGATGTCACTGGTTCCTAGTGAGTGGATAGGCTGCACTCTCAGTGATATCACTGGTTCCTAGTGACTGGATAGGCTGCACTCTCAGTGATGTCACTGGTTCCTAGTGACTGGATAGGCTGCACTCTCGGTGATGTCACTGGCTCCTAGTGACTGGATAGGCTACATGCTCAGTGATGTCACTGGTTCCTAGTGACTGGATAGGCTGCACTTTCAGTGATGTCACTGGCTCCTAGTGACTGGATAGGCTGCACTCTCAGTGATATCACTGGTTCCTAGTGACTGGATAGGCTGCACTCTCTGTGATATCACTGGTTCCTAGTGACTGGATAGGCTGCACTCTCAGTGGTGTCACTGGTTCCTAGTGACTGGTTAGGCTGCACTCTCAGTGATGTCACTGGTTCCTAGTGACTGTATAGGCTGCACTCTCAGTGATGTCACTGGCTTCTAGTGACTGGATAGGCTGCACTCTCAGTGATGTCACTGGTTCCTAGTGACTGGATAGACTGCACCCTCAGTGATGTCACTGGCTCCTAGTGACTGGATAGGCTGCACTCTCAGTGATATCACTGGTTCCTAGTGACTGGATAGTCTGCACTCTCAGTGATGTCACTGGCTCCAAGTGACGGGATAGGCTGCACTCTCAGTGATGTCACTGTCTCCTAGTGAATGGATAGGCTGCACTCTCAGTGATGTCACTGGTTCCTAGTGACTGGATAGGCTGCACTCTCTGTGATATCACTGGTTCCTAGTGACTGGATAGGCTGCACTCTCAGTGGTGTCACTGGTTCCTAGTGACTGGTTAGGCTGCACTCTCAGTGATGTCACTGGTTCCTAGTGACTGTATAGGCTGCACTCTCAGTGATGTCACTGTCTCCTAGTGAATGGATAGGCTACACTTTCATTGATGTTACTGACTCCCAGTGACTGGATAGGCTGCACTCTCGGTGATATCACTGGCTCCTAGTGACTGTATTGGCTGTACTCTCAGTGGTGTCACTGGTTCCTAGTGACTGGATAGGCTGCACTCTCAGTGATGTCACTGGTTCCCAGTCACTTGATAAGTTGCATTCCCAGTGATGTCACTGGCTCCTAATGACTGGATAGGCTACATGCTCAGTGATGTCACTGGCTCCTAGGGAATGGATAGGCTTTATGCTCAGTGATGTCACTGGTTCCTAGTGACTGGATAGGCTGCACTCTCTGTGATATCACTGGTTCCTAGTGACTGGATAGGCTGCACTCTCAGTGGTGTCACTGGTTCCTAGTGACTGGTTAGGCTGCACTCTCAGTGATGTCACTGGTTCCTAGTGACTGTATAGGCTGCACTCTCAGTGATGTCACTGTCTCCTAGTGAATGGATAGGCTACACTTTCATTGATGTTACTGACTCCCAGTGACTGGATAGGCTGCACTCTCGGTGATATCACTGGCTCCTAGTGACTGTATTGGCTGTACTCTCAGTGGTGTCACTGGTTCCTAGTGACTGGATAGGCTGCACTCTCAGTGATGTCACTGGTTCCCAGTCACTTGATAAGTTGCATTCCCAGTGATGTCACTGGCTCCTAATGACTGGATAGGCTACATGCTCAGTGATGTCACTGGCGCTTAGTGACTGAGTAGGCTGCATGCTCAGTGATGTCACTTTTTCCTAGGGACTGGATAGGCTGCACTCTCAGTGATATCACTGGTTCCTAGTGACTGGATAGGCTGCACTCTCAGTGATATCACTGGTTCCTAGTGACTGGATAGGCTGCTCTCTCAGTGATGTCACTGGCTCCTAGTGACTGGATAGGCTGCACTCTCAGTGATATCACTGGTTCCTAGTGACTGGATAGACTGCACTCTCAGTGATGTCACTGGCTCCTAGTGACTGGATAGGCTGCACTCTCAGTGATGTCACTGGTTCCTAGTGACTGGATAGGCTGCACTTTCAGTGATGTCACTGGCTCCTAGTGACTGGATAGGCTGCACTCTCAGTGATGTCACTGTCTCCTAGTGAATGGATAGGCTGCACTCAGTGATGTCACTGGTTCCTAGTGAGTGGATAGGCTGCACTCTCAGTGATATCACTGGTTCCTAGTGACTGAATAGGCTGCACTCTCAGTGATGTCACTGGTTCCTAGTGACTGGATAGGCTGCACTCTCGGTGATGTCACTGGCTCCTAGTGACTGGATAGGCTACATGCTCAGTGATGTCACTGGTTCCTAGTGACTGGATAGGCTGCACTTTCAGTGATGTCACTGGCTCCTAGTGACTGGATAGGCTGCACTCTCAGTGATATCACTGGTTCCTAGTGACTGGATAGGCTGCACTCTCAGTGATGTCACTGGTTCCTAGTGACTGTATAGGCTGCACTCTCAGTGATGTCACTGTCTCCTAGTGAATGGATAGGCTACACTTTCATTGATGTTACTGACTCCCAGTGACTGGATAGGCTGCACTCTCGGTGATATCACTGGCTCCTAGTGACTGTATTGGCTGTACTCTCAGTGGTGTCACTGGTTCCTAGTGACTGGATAGGCTGCACTCTCAGTGATGTCACTGGTTCCCAGTCACTTGATAAGTTGCATTCCCAGTGATGTCACTGGCTCCTAATGACTGGATAGGCTACATGCTCAGTGATGTCACTGGCGCTTAGTGACTGAGTAGGCTGCATGCTCAGTGATGTCACTTTTTCCTAGGGACTGGATAGGCTGCACTCTCAGTGATATCACTGGTTCCTAGTGACTGGATAGGCTGCACTCTCAGTGATATCACTGGTTCCTAGTGACTGGATAGGCTGCTCTCTCAGTGATGTCACTGGCTCCTAGTGACTGGATAGGCTGCACTCTCAGTGATATCACTGGTTCCTAGTGACTGGATAGACTGCACTCTCAGTGATGTCACTGGCTCCTAGTGACTGGATAGGCTGCACTCTCAGTGATGTCACTGGTTCCTAGTGACTGGATAGGCTGCACTTTCAGTGATGTCACTGGCTCCTAGTGACTGGATAGGCTGCACTCTCAGTGATGTCACTGTCTCCTAGTGAATGGATAGGCTGCACTCAGTGATGTCACTGGTTCCTAGTGAGTGGATAGGCTGCACTCTCAGTGATATCACTGGTTCCTAGTGACTGGATAGGCTGCACTCTCAGTGATGTCACTGGTTCCTAGTGACTGGATAGGCTGCACTCTCGGTGATGTCACTGGCTCCTAGTGACTGGATAGGCTACATGCTCAGTGATGTCACTGGTTCCTAGTGACTGGATAGGCTGCACTTTCAGTGATGTCACTGGCTCCTAGTGACTGGATAGGCTGCACTCTCAGTGATATCACTGGTTCCTAGTGACTGGATAGGCTGCACTCTCTGTGATATCACTGGTTCCTAGTGACTGGATAGGCTGCACTCTCAGTGGTGTCACTGGTTCCTAGTGACTGGTTAGGCTGCACTCTCAGTGATGTCACTGGTTCCTAGTGACTGTATAGGCTGCACTCTCAGTGATGTCACTGGCTTCTAGTGACTGGATAGGCTGCACTCTCAGTGATGTCACTGGTTCCTAGTGACTGGATAGACTGCACCCTCAGTGATGTCACTGGCTCCTAGTGACTGGATAGGCTGCACTCTCAGTGATATCACTGGTTCCTAGTGACTGGATAGTCTGCACTCTCAGTGATGTCACTGGCTCCAAGTGACTGGATAGGCTGCACTCTCAGTGATGTCACTGTCTCCTAGTGAATGGATAGGCTGCACTCTCAGTGATGTCACTGGTTCCTAGTGACTGGATAGGCTGCACTCTCTGTGATATCACTGGTTCCTAGTGACTGGATAGGCTGCACTCTCAGTGGTGTCACTGGTTCCTAGTGACTGGTTAGGCTGCACTCTCAGTGATGTCACTGGTTCCTAGTGACTGTATAGGCTGCACTCTCAGTGATGTCACTGGCTTCTAGTGACTGGATAGGCTGCACTCTCAGTGATGTCACTGGTTCCTAGTGACTGGATAGACTGCACCCTCAGTGATGTCACTGGCTCCTAGTGACTGGATAGGCTGCACTCTCAGTGATATCACTGGTTCCTAGTGACTGGATAGTCTGCACTTTCAGTGATGTCATTGGCTCCTAGTGACTGGATAGGCTGCACTCTCAGTGGTGTCACTGGTTCCTAGTGACTGGTTAGGCTGCACTCTCAGTGATGTCACTGGTTCCTAGTGACTGTATAGGCTGCACTCTCAGTGATGTCACTGGCTTCTAGTGACTGGATAGGCTGCACTCTCAGTGATGTCACTGGTTCCTAGTGACTGGATAGACTGCACCCTCAGTGATGTCACTGGCTCCTAGTGACTGGATAGGCTGCACTCTCAGTGATATCACTGGTTCCTAGTGACTGGATAGTCTGCACTCTCAGTGATGTCACTGGCTCCAAGTGACTGGATAGGCTGCACTCTCAGTGATGTCACTGTCTCCTAGTGAATGGATAGGCTGCACTCTCAGTGATGTCACTGGTTCCTAGTGACTGGATAGGCTGCACTCTCTGTGATATCACTGGTTCCTAGTGACTGGATAGGCTGCACTCTCAGTGGTGTCACTGGTTCCTAGTGACTGGTTAGGCTGCACTCTCAGTGATGTCACTGGTTCCTAGTGACTGTATAGGCTGCACTCTCAGTGATGTCACTGGCTTCTAGTGACTGGATAGGCTGCACTCTCAGTGATGTCACTGGTTCCTAGTGACTGGATAGACTGCACCCTCAGTGATGTCACTGGCTCCTAGTGACTGGATAGGCTGCACTCTCAGTGATATCACTGGTTCCTAGTGACTGGATAGTCTGCACTTTCAGTGATGTCATTGGCTCCTAGTGACTGGATAGGCTGCACTCTCAGTGATGTCACTGGTTCCTAGTGACTGGATAGGCTGCACTTTCAGTGATGTCACTGGCTCCAAGTGACTGGATAGGCTGCAATCTCAGTGATGTCACTGTCTCCTAGTGAATGGATAGGCTGCACTCTCAGTGATGTCACTGGTTCCTAGTGACTGGATAGGCTGCACTCTCAGTGATGTCACTGGTTCCTAGTGACTGGATAGGCTGCACTCTCAGTGATGTCACTGGCTCCTAGTGACTGGATAGGCTGCACTCTCAGTGATGTCACTGGTTCCTAGTGACTGGATAGGCTGCACTCTCAGTGATGTCACTGGTTCCTAGTGACTGGATAGGCTGCACTCTCAGTGATGTCACTGGCTCCTAGTGACTGGATAGGCTGCACTCTCAGTGATGTCACTGGCTCCTAGTGACTGGATAGGCTGCACTCTCAGTGATGTCACTGGTTCCTAGTGACTGGATAGGCTGCACTCTCAGTGATGTCACTGGCTCCTAGTGACTGGATAGGCTGCACTCTCAGTGATGTCATTGGCTCCTAGTGACTGGATAGGCTGCACTCTCAGTGATGTCACTGTCTCCTAGTGACTGGATTGGCTGCACTCTCAGTGATGTCAATGGCTTTTAGTTGCCTGATAGGCTGCACTTAAGTGAATAAATTGCTTGATCTGTCAGAAAGGGGTATGCCTAGGGTGTGACCTGACTCTAATACATTTGAGGGGCCTATTGCGCTGATTGGTAAAGTTGGTGGGCGTGTCATGGATATAGGGGGTTAGGCTTCATCATTGAAATTAGGAGAGCACTGGGCAGTGCCAAGTCTGTGGTATGGGCTATAAGAGGACGTACCGCTTTCCATAATGGTAGTCTAGGACAGGGCCCCCAAATGTGGGACAGAGTGCCCTCCGCCCGCAGGATCTCCATCACAAGAGAGGAATGAGGGAAGATGTTATGCAGGGTTTTCAGCACCGAACACGTCACTTATGTGATCACTGATAGAGGGTCCAGAAAGATTGTATCTAATCTGCCTCCAGTCTTTGGAAGAGAGATGGTAACCCGTGTCCACTTCCCACTGCAGCTCATCAGGACTGTTTCCTGGATGCTTGTAGAGCAACATTGGATGATACAATGATTATCTGGGGTCTATACATGACTTCTGCGGTACTGACTGCTATATTTCACTATACATCGCATCAGTTTGATAAGATCTATAGCGGGCGCTAAATAAGTGCTACGGAATACGCGGGCGCTAAATAAGTGCTACAGAATACGCGGGCGCTATATAAGTGCTACGGAATACACGGGTGCTATATAAGTGCTACGGAATACACGGGCGCTATATAAGTGCTACGCAATACGCGGGCGCTATATAAGTGCTACGGAATACGCGGGCGCTATATAAGTGCTAAGGAATACGCGGGCGCTATATAAGTGCTACGGAATACGCGGGCGCTATATAAGTGCTACGGAATATGCGGGCGCTATATAAGTGCTACGGAATACGCGGGCGCTATATAAGTGCTACGGAATACATGGGCGCTATATAAGTGCTACAGAATACATGGGCGCTATATAAGTGGAATATGCGGGCACTATAAAGGTGCTATGGAATACACGGGCGCTATATGAGTGCTATCTTACATACATAGCAGGACCCGGCCTGCCCCAGCTGTCATACATGGTAAGATTTTCTGTCCAACCATCCAACTAGGTGATTGGTTGGAATGAGAATCTGGTTATGTATGAGAGTAAATGATGATCAGCAATTTGCTCCTAAATGCCAGAAAACAGATGAAAATGGCGTCAGACAAGTTTGTTAAATGTTTAATTTAAACAATTTGTTCAAACATCAGTTTTTGTCCATTTTCCGGTGTTTGGGAGCAAATTGCTGATTGTCATTTGCTTTCATACCTTACCAGATTTTCATTCCAACCAATCAACTAGTTGGATGGTTGGACAGAAAATCTTACTGTATATGGCCAGCATAAGATTAGCGGCTGTCATGTGCTATAGAAATATGTGCGGCTGCCTGTAGCTCCTCTATGGCTGGTTACTGTATATGGCCAGCATAAGATTAGCGGCTGTCATGTGCTATAGAAAGATGTGCTGTGCGGCTGTAGCTCCTCTATGGCTGGTTACTATACATCCCCAGCTGTGTAAGATTAGCAGCTGTCATGTGCTATAGAAAGATGTGCCGTGCGGCTGTAGTTCCTCTATGGCTGGTTATTGTACATCCCCAGCTGTGTAAGATTAGCGACTGTCATGTGCTATAGAAAGATGTGCCGTGCGGCTGTAGTTCCTCTATGGCTGGTTACTATACATCCCCAGTTGTGTAAGATTAGCGGCTGTCATGTGCTATAGAAAGATGTGCCGTGCGGCTGTAGTTCCTCTATGGCTGGTTACTATACATCCCCAGCTGTGTAAGATTAGTGGCTGTCATGTGCTATAGAAAGATGTGCTGTGCGGCTGTAGTACCTCTATGGCTGGTTATTGTACATCCCCAGCTGTGTAAGATTAGCGACTGTCATGTGCTATAGAAAGATGTGCTGTGTGGCTGTAGTTCCTCTATGGCTGGTTACTATACGTCCCCAGCTGTGTAAAATTAGCGGCTGTCATGTGCTATAGAAAGATGTGCCGTGTGGCTGCCTGTAGCTCCTCTATGGTTGGTTATAGTATATCCCCAGTTGTGTCAGTGACGGCGTCCCTAGTTACACTGGGGAAATTAGCTAATGAAAGCTCCTTGTTATATGATCAGATAAGCTACAATCACATCATTGCAGAGACTGGAGTAACGGCTGCACGAAGAGGCAATAAATAGGTGTAATGAGAGCTCCATGCCTTATTACTGTGCTGACTGAGGCCCAGTGGTGAGGGTGCAATACGTGAGTGGGCCACTAGGGGCTGCTTGTATCCATCTTACTTCCTGCGTGTACAATGTGTCACACCCCTTCCTCATCTGTGCACGCAGCATGTCAGGGGAGGGAGGGAAGGCTTCTTTACCGATGTTCTCATTTCATTGTAAGCCTAATAATGATAATAATATGTGATATTCCCATGCATCGCACTATGGGGTCAATCCTATTAGCAATGGCTGCATTTTACGGCAGCCCGGATTCGCTGAACTTTGCTCGCAGCCCCATAGGGCTAAAATTCAGCGAATTTGGGCTTGGAGCGGGCCACAAAGGGTGCGAGGTGCCGGTCCATTGCCGGCGTTTTAACGCCGTTGCAACGGCAATTCGCACCCTTCACACTTAATAGGATTGACACATATGAGGGGGATTACACCGATAAAACTTGCACATCATCTCCTATGGGAACATCTCCAGTACAGGAAATTATACCCCACTATACCACATCAGTCAGTGTGACATACTGCAATGATAAAGCCATATCTTGCTGGTCCTGTCTCGGGCCTGCGGCAGTTATTGTGGGGGTCCTATATTCCTGATGGCTCAGCACAGGCCTGTGGTGCAAAATGCATCCCTGATAGTGGATTGGGGGACACACAGTGACCGCTCAGGTAGGTCTGGCCCCAGTGATTTGGAGGTACACTTGTTATATGAGCATTGGAGGACAGTAAACCCACACACCCTGCAGCACAGTCACCAGGGCAGAAACTAGGATTTTTGTCACCCGGGGCAAGGCCATAATTTGGCGCCCGCAAAAAAAATACAACATAGAGAATGAAAAAGGTGTGTGGTTTTGTGACACAGTAATGCCCCTTATAACACATTATGCCACACATTAATGACCCTTATAACACATTATGCAATAGTAATGCCCCTTACAACACATTATGCCACACATTAATGATGACCCTTATAACACATTATGCCACAGTAATGCCCCTTACAATGCAACACAGTAATGCCCCTTATACATTATGCCACAGTAATGCCCCTTATACATTTATGCCACAGTAATGCCCCATATACATTATGCCACAGTAATGCCCCTTACACATTATGGCACAGTAATGCCCCTTACACATTATGCCACAGTAATGCCCCTTACACATTATGGCGCAGTAAGGCCCCTTACACATTATGCCACACTAATGCCCCTTACACATTATGTTACAGGCCCCTTTTACATTATCCCAGCATAATGCCCCTTACACATTATGGCACAGTAATGCCCCTTACACATTATGGCACAGTAAGGCCTCTTTTACATTAAGCCACAGTGAGGCCCCATCTCCCTTCTCTTACCTGCCAGGGCCGTGTGGGGGTGAGCTCGGGGTGGCGCGGGACGGAGCTGCCACACACTGGAGAACTATCAGTACTGCCGTCATTGTAATGTGGTGCCGCTCGCGAGCCAATTGGAGCTCACAGCCCGGCAGCCTTTGCTGATTGGCTGCCGGTCCACGAGCGCTGATTGGCTTGCGGCCGGCACCACATTAGACTGACGGTGGCTCTGTGCCTCTCAAGGGTGGGATGCGGCTCCAAGCCCACAAGAGCAGCAACCCAGCCTCCCGGCAGCCGGGTCACATGCCCCCTTAGCCACCCCCCCCCCTCCTAGTTGCGGCCCTGCAGTCACTCAGGCACATGTGAGCAGGGCTGGGTGTGATGATCTGGGGTTTGGGAGTCACTCCAATGCTGTAAGGGAGAGAGAACCCCTGTGATTTGGAGGTATACTTGTTATATGAGCACTGGGAGGACAGTGAACGCCCATTAGGGGTCACCACTATGCTGTTAGGGACAGAGACCCCCTCTGATTCAGTGGTACACATGTTATAGGAGAACTGGGGTACAATGAACCCCATCCCTGTGGTACACAGTCACCCGGGCACTTGCGCTGGGCTAGGTGGGGTGATCTAGACCAGTAGTTCTCAAACTCGGTCCTCAGGACCCCACACAGGTCACGTTTTGCAGGTCACCCAGCAGGTGCACAGGTGTATTCATTACTCACTGACATATTTTAAAAGATCCACAGGTGGAGCTAATGATCTCACCTGCGATCTAGGGTTTGAGGGTCACCCCTATGTCATTAGGGGCAGAGTCCACCTTAAATCTAGGGGTACACTTGTTATATAAGCACTGGGGGTAAGTGAACTCCAATCCCTGCAGCACAAAGTCACATGTGCAGGGCTAGGTGGGGTGATCTAGGGTTTGGGGGTCACCCATATGCAGTTAATGGCAGTCACCCTGTAATTTAAGGGTACACTTGTTATATAAGCACTGGGGATTAGTGAACCCCAATCCTTGCAGCTCTCAGTCACGTGTTCAGGGCTAGGTGGGGTGATCTAAGGTTTGGGGGTCATCCCTATGCTGTTAGGGGCAGAGTCATCCTGTAATCTAGGGGTACTCTTGTTATATAATCAGTGGGGGGACAGTGAACCCCCATCCCTGCAGCACACAGTCACTCAGACACATGTGTGCAGGGCTAGGTGGGGTGATATAGGATTTGGGGGTCACCCCTATGCTGTTAGGGGCAGAGTCACCCTTTAATCTAGGGGTACACTTGTTATATAATCAGTGGGGGGACAGTGAACCCCCATCCCTGCAGCACATAGTCACTCAGACACATGTGTGCAGGGCTAGGTGGGGTGATATAGGATTTGGGGGTCACCCCTATGCTGTTAGGGGCAGAGTCACCCTTTAATCTAGGGGTACACTTGTTATATAATCAGTGGGGGGACAGTGAACCCCCATCCCTGCAGCACATAGTCACATGTGTGCAGACAGGGTGGGTGGGTGCTGGGGGCTCAGTCAGTCAGCAGCACTGGGGGATTATAATTTCCCAGGCACCGCCCTCATCAATGGGGAGGAGCGACAAACACAAGATGGCTGCCAGGGACGGACCATCTGCTAATGACGTAAGAGACCTCCCCCTCCGCTCGGCCAATGTCCAGCCGCCGAGACAATTACGTCACGGTATCATTCCGCCTGAGTGTATGCTGTGTCCCTCCGCTCGCCCCTCTTTGTACGCAGCGCGCTCGGCGGCGGCTGTGATCCTGGGAGGTACCCCGGGGCGTGACCGGGCCTGTGACCGAGCGGGGGATCCCGCGCCTGGAGGAGGTGAGCCGCCGCTACGGGTGCGAGACGGGAGCCGCGTTCTATCAATGACAGCCTAAAGGGCTGAGAGAGACGGGCCGGCATGTAACCCTCCGCCCCTGCCGCCATGTTGCTCCTAGGGACTATTTTGTAAGGAGGAGCGTGATCTGGGGGCCCCTGGTGTAGGAAGGCGAGGGTCCCATGTGGGAAGCACCCCCTGCTCCAGGGTACAGCAGCACCTGATGGGGGACAGCATCCCCTGGGGGAAGGGGTGGTGGGAGGGGACAGAACAATGGCAGAGACTGCTCTCCTGTATGTTTCTGGGGACCCCCATTGTCTCATAATGGGGGCTCCCAGAGTGATTATATACGTATACACACGTATTGTTCCTATAGCCCCAGTACTATATACAGCATGTCCTGGGGTACCCAGCGTTGGGTCCTGTGAGGAATCTGCGCCGCCTAGGATTACAGATCTCCCGTATTGTGGTGACGCCAGTAACGCTGCCCTGCGCTCAGTGACGAGACCTGACATATTATGCAGGTGCATTGTTGTAAATTATTATCTATTTTTCCTTCTTAGGTCTCTGAGAGCAAACCAGAAAACGCTGGAAACGCCGGTGAGCAGCCATCAGAGAAGGTAACGTCACATGACTGCGTCTTCTTTACGGTATAGAAATTTACCGCCATATAGCGCTCTGCCCCCAAACATCTGACTAACTGGGGATGAAGTAACTGATGGGCTGAAATAAGTCACCTCTATCAATCGTTACTTAATTCAGCCAGGCAGCTGTAATAGTAAATGGGGAACTGGATGGGAGGAGTCATGGTGGGAGGCAGGGCGTAATGTACTGGATGGGAGGAGTCATGGTGGGAGGCAGGGTGTAATGTACTGGATGGGAGGAGTCATGGTGGGAGGCAGGGTGTAATGTACTGGATGGGAGGAGTCATGGTGGGAGGCAGGGCGTAATGTACTGGATGGGAGGAGTCATGGTGGGAGGCAGGGTGTAATGTACTGGATGGGAGGAGTCATGGTGGGAGGCAGGGTGTAATGTACTGGATGGGAGGAGTCATGGTGGGAGGCAGGGTGTAATGTACTGGATGGGAGGAGTCATGGTGGGAGGCAGGGTGTAATGTACTGGATGGGAGGAGTCATGGTGGGAGGCAGGGTGTAATGTACTGGATGGGAGGAGTCATGGTGGGAGGCAGGGTGTAATGTACTGGATGGGAGGAGTCATGGTGGGAGGCAGGGTGTAATGTACTGGATGGGAGGAGTCATGGTGGGAGGCAGGGTGTAATGTACTGGATGGGAGGAGTCATGGTGGGAGGCAGGGTGTAATGTACTGGATGGGAGGAGGTAGGGTGTAATGTACTGGATGGGAGGAGTCACGGTGGGAGGCAGGGCGTAATGTACTGGATGGGAGGAGTCACGGTGGGAGGCAGGGTGTAATATAATGGATGGGAGGAGTCACGGTGGGAGGCAGGGCGTAATGTACTGGATGGGAGGAGTCACGGTGGGAGGCAGGGCGTAATGTACTGGATGGGAGGAGTCACGGTGGGAGGCAGGGCGTAATGTACTGGATGGGAGGAGTCACGGTGGGAGGCAGGGCGTAATGTACTGGATGGGAGGAGTCACGGTGGGAGGCAGGGCGTAATGCACTGCATGGGAGGAGTCACGGTGGGAGGCAGGGTGTAATGCACTGTGGGAGGAGTCACGGTGGGAGGCAGGGTGTAATGTACTGTGTGGGAGGAGTCACGGTGGGAGGCAGGGCGTAATATATAGCCATCCAACTGGTCTTGCACTTGGGGGTTCATAATTACAAAACACTGGACATGTGCAGGTTCTTGGTGCTGTCCTGGATGATGGCATCTGACACTTGGACATCAGGTATCAGCCACAATCAAATCCTCTTTCTTCCATCTGAATAATACAGCCAGTATCAAGCACTTAATCCCCTCAGAGGATCTGCCAAAAGTCATACATGCATTTAAAACATTACCCCTAGACTACTGCAATGTCCACTACAGTGGCAAACGCAGGATTTCCAGAGGGGGGTCTCCAAATGCTTAATTTTAGAGCGAGTGTGGCCTGTCAATGAAGAGGGAAGAATTAGTACTTATCCAGCTTTAATAAGCGTCATACAAAGTGTATTGTGTGTAATAATTCCAGCATATACAGGACCAGTGATCACATGCGTGATTAGATGCGTCAGTAGGGCCATCCTGCCTGAGCTGAATGTATTTATTTTAGATGTGGGAACCATTTCATACTATTGTAGCATGTCCGGGAGCCTGGAGGAGCAGCAGAAGAACCTAGCACTGCCCTGGACATATATGTACATATTGGGCTCTATAGCAGTGCATGTTTTCCAGATCTCCTAGTTGGTGCACAGGTTATTTATTACTGACTCATACATGTTAAAAGATCCACAGGTGGTGCTAAGTATTTAATTTGTGATACTGAGAAGAACATGCAGCATGCAGGTGTGGGCTGGGGAGGGGGGGGTTTCCAGGCAGATGGAAACCCCCCCTGTTTTTGCCTATGCACTACCTGGGTCTTCCAGCAAAAGGAGTCATGTCAGGAAGCAGGATATAATGTAGTGGGATGGGGAGGGGTTATGTCGGGAGGCAGGGCATAATGTAGTGGGATGGGGAGGGGTTATGTCGGGAGGCAGGGCATAATGTAGTGGGATGGGGAGGAGTCATGTCAGGAAGCAGGGCATAATGTAGTGGGATGGGGAAGAGTCATGTCAGGAAGCAGGATATAATGTAGTGGGATGGGGAGGAGTTATGTCGGGAGGCAGGATATAATGTAGTGGGATGGGGAGGAGTTATGTCAGGAAGCAGGATGTAGTGGGATGGGGAGGAGTCATAGTGGGAGGCAGGGCATAATGTAGTGGGATGGGGAGGAGTCATAGTGGGAGGCAGGATATAATGTAGTGGGGTGGGGAGGAGTTATGTCAGGAAGCAGGATGCAGTGGGATGGGGAGGTCATGTCGGGAGGCAGGGCATAATGTAGTGGGATGGGGAGGAGTTATGTCGGGAGGCAGGGCATAATGTAGTGGGATGGGGAGGAGTTATGTCGGGAGGCAGGGCATAATGTAGTGGGATGGGGAGGAGTTATGTCGGGAAGCAGGGCATAATGTAGTGGGATGGGGAGGAGTTATGTCGGGAGGCAGGGCATAATGTAGTGGGATGGGGAGGAGTTATGTCGGGAGGCAGGGCATAATGTAGTGGGATGGGGAGGAGTTATGGCGGGAGGCAGGGCATAATGTAGTGGGATGGGGAGGAGTTATGTCGGAAGGCAGGGCATAATGTAGTGGGATGGGGAGGAGTTATGTCGGGAGGCAGGGCATAATGTAGTGGGATGGGGAGGAGTTATGTCGGGAGGCAGGGCATAATGTAGTGGGATGGGGAGGAGTTATGTCGGGAAGCAGGGCATAATGTAGTGGGATGGGGAGGAGTTATGTCGGGAGGCAGGATATAATGTAGTGGGATGGGGAGGAGTTATGTCGGGAGGCAGGGCATAATGTAGTGGGATGGGGAGGAGTTATGTCGGGAAGCAGGATATAATGTAGTGGGATGGGGAGGAGTTATGTCGGGAGGCAGGGCATAATGTAGTGGGATGGGGAGGAGTTATGTCGGGAGGCAGGACATAATGTAGTGGGATGGGGAGGAGTTATGTCGGGAAGCAGGGCATAATGTAGTGGGATGGGGAGGAGTTATGTCGGGAGGCAGGGCATAATGTAGTGGGATGGGGAGGAGTTATGTCGGGAGGCAGGGCATAATGTAGTGGGATGGGGAGGAGTTATGTCGGGAGGCAGGGCATAATGTAGTGGGATGGGGAGGAGTTATGTCGGGAGGCAGGGCATAATGTAGTGGGATGGGGAGGAGTTATGTCGGGAGGCAGGGCATAATGTAGTGGGATGGGGAGGAGTTATGGCGGGAGGCAGGGCATAATGTAGTGGGATGGGGAGGAGTTATGTCGGAAGGCAGGGCATAATGTAGTGGGATGGGGAGGAGTTATGTCGGGAGGCAGGGCATAATGTAGTGGGATGGGGAGGAGTTATGTCGGGAGGCAGGGCATAATGTAGTGGGATGGGGAGGAGTTATGTCGGGAAGCAGGGCATAATGTAGTGGGATGGGGAGGAGTTATGTCGGGAGGCAGGATATAATGTAGTGGGATGGGGAGGAGTTATGTCGGGAGGCAGGGCATAATGTAGTGGGATGGGGAGGAGTTATGTCGGGAGGCAGGGCATAATATAGTGGGATGGGGAGGAGTTATGTCGGGAGGCAGGGCATAATGTAGTGGGATGGGGAGGAGTCATGTCGGGAGGCAGGGCATAATGTAGTGGGATGGGGAGGAGTTATGTCGGGAGGCAGGATATAATGTAGTGGGATGGGGAGGAGTTATGGCGGGAGGCAGGGCATAATGTAGTGGGATGGGGAGGAGTTATGGCGGGAGGCAGGGCATAATGTAGTGGGATGGGGAGGAGTTATGTCGGAAGGCAGGGCATAATGTAGTGGGATGGGGAGGAGTTATGTCGGGAGGCAGGGCATAATGTAGTGGGATGGGGAGGAGTTATGGCGGGAGGCAGGGCATAATGTAGTGGGATGGGGAGGAGTTATGTCGGAAGGCAGGGCATAATGTAGTGGGATGGGGAGGAGTTATGTCGGGAGGCAGGGCATAATGTAGTGGGATGGGGAGGAGTTATGTCGGGAGGCAGGGCATAATGTAGTGGGATGGGGAGGAGTTATGTCGGGAAGCAGGGCATAATGTAGTGGGATGGGGAGGAGTTATGTCGGGAGGCAGGATATAATGTAGTGGGATGGGGAGGAGTTATGTCGGGAGGCAGGGCATAATGTAGTGGGATGGGGAGGAGTTATGTCGGGAAGCAGGATATAATGTAGTGGGATGGGGAGGAGTTATGTCGGGAGGCAGGGCATAATGTAGTGGGATGGGGAGGAGTTATGTCGGGAGGCAGGACATAATGTAGTGGGATGGGGAGGAGTTATGTCGGGAAGCAGGGCATAATGTAGTGGGATGGGGAGGAGTTATGTCGGGAGGCAGGGCATAATGTAGTGGGATGGGGAGGAGTTATGTCGGGAGGCAGGGCATAATGTAGTGGGATGGGGAGGAGTTATGGCGGGAGGCAGGGCATAATGTAGTGGGATGGGGAGGAGTTATGTCGGAAGGCAGGGCATAATGTAGTGGGATGGGGAGGAGTTATGTCGGGAGGCAGGGCATAATGTAGTGGGATGGGGAGGAGTTATGTCGGGAGGCAGGGCATAATGTAGTGGGATGGGGAGGAGTTATGTCGGGAAGCAGGGCATAATGTAGTGGGATGGGGAGGAGTTATGTCGGGAGGCAGGATATAATGTAGTGGGATGGGGAGGAGTTATGTCGGGAGGCAGGGCATAATGTAGTGGGATGGGGAGGAGTTATGTCGGGAAGCAGGATATAATGTAGTGGGATGGGGAGGAGTTATGTCGGGAGGCAGGGCATAATGTAGTGGGATGGGGAGGAGTTATGTCGGGAGGCAGGACATAATGTAGTGGGATGGGGAGGAGTTATGTCGGGAAGCAGGGCATAATGTAGTGGGATGGGGAGGAGTTATGTCGGGAGGCAGGGCATAATGTAGTGGGATGGGGAGGAGTTATGTCGGGAGGCAGGGCATAATGTAGTGGGATGGGGAGGAGTTATGTCGGGAGGCAGGGCATAATGTAGTGGGATGGGGAGGAGTTATGTCGGGAGGCAGGGCATAATGTAGTGGGATGGGGAGGAGTTATGTCGGGAGGCAGGGCATAATGTAGTGGGATGGGGAGGAGTTATGGCGGGAGGCAGGGCATAATGTAGTGGGATGGGGAGGAGTTATGTCGGAAGGCAGGGCATAATGTAGTGGGATGGGGAGGAGTTATGTCGGGAGGCAGGGCATAATGTAGTGGGATGGGGAGGAGTTATGTCGGGAGGCAGGGCATAATGTAGTGGGATGGGGAGGAGTTATGTCGGGAAGCAGGGCATAATGTAGTGGGATGGGGAGGAGTTATGTCGGGAGGCAGGATATAATGTAGTGGGATGGGGAGGAGTTATGTCGGGAGGCAGGGCATAATGTAGTGGGATGGGGAGGAGTTATGTCGGGAAGCAGGATATAATGTAGTGGGATGGGGAGGAGTTATGTCGGGAGGCAGGGCATAATGTAGTGGGATGGGGAGGAGTTATGTCGGGAGGCAGGACATAATGTAGTGGGATGGGGAGGAGTTATGTCGGGAAGCAGGGCATAATGTAGTGGGATGGGGAGGAGTTATGTCGGGAGGCAGGGCATAATGTAGTGGGATGGGGAGGAGTTATGTCGGGAGGCAGGGCATAATGTAGTGGGATGGGGAGGAGTTATGGCGGGAGGCAGGGCATAATGTAGTGGGATGGGGAGGAGTTATGTCGGGAGGCAGGGCATAATGTAGTGGGATGGGGAGGAGTTATGTCGGGAGGCAGGGCATAATGTAGTGGGATGGGGAGGAGTTATGTCGGGAAGCAGGGCATAATGTAGTGGGATGGGGAGGAGTTATGTCGGGAGGCAGGATATAATGTAGTGGGATGGGGAGGAGTTATGTCGGGAGGCAGGGCATAATGTAGTGGGATGGGGAGGAGTTATGTCGGGAAGCAGGATATAATGTAGTGGGATGGGGAGGAGTTATGTCGGGAGGCAGGGCATAATGTAGTGGGATGGGGAGGAGTTATGTCGGGAGGCAGGGCATAATGTAGTGGGATGGGGAGGAGTTATGTCGGGAAGCAGGGCATAATGTAGTGGGATGGGGAGGAGTTATGTCGGGAGGCAGGGCATAATGTAGTGGGATGGGGAGGAGTTATGTCGGGAGGCAGGGCATAATGTAGTGGGATGGGGAGGAGTTATGTCGGGAGGCAGGGCATAATGTAGTGGGATGGGGAGGAGTTATGTCGGGAGGCAGGGCATAATGTAGTGGGATGGGGAGGAGTTATGTCGGGAGGCAGGGTATAATGTATTGGGATGGGGAGGAGTTATGTCGGGAGGCAGGGCATAATGTAGTGGGATGGGGAGGAGTTATGTCGGGAGGCAGGGCATAATGTAGTGGGATGGGGAGGAGTTATGTCGGGAGGCAGGGCATAATGTATTGGATCCAGCGCAGGTCATTAGTCACACCTGAGCTAGTGACGTCAGCAATATCACACAGTATGGACGGTGGGTATAATCACCTTCTTTGGGTGGCTGAAAAACCTATACACTTTACAGGTAACTGGGGTGCGGGGGCAAATTATAAGTAAATAAATACAATAGAAAATGGGTTTGAGGTAGTGTTAATTCAGACTAGATTTAATTACACGTCAGGAGTGTTGGGAGTATTTCCTGCACTATTAAAGACCTGTCTCACAGTGTGAGGTCATAGTTACAAGTATATTGTGGTGGGTCAGAAAGCTTGCACAGAAGCCCTAGCCACCCTAATCTGCGCTGACCGCTCTGTATAATGGCGGCTGTGAGCCTGTCTATCAGAGCCGATATAGTATTCTGCTCTCCGCCTACACTACAGCAAGTAGCGATGGAGTAACGGCAGCCGCTGCCGGCTGGCCACTATGGGGGCTCAGGCATTCCGTATATCTGCCGGATTATTAACATGGATAACTTTCAGCAAGAGCTTCTCAGAGTGGATGGGGTAAGATGTGCAGCCTTCAGCTAAGCTCTGAGGTCGGGGCATGAAAAACGGCGGTAGCTTCTGGTGCTGTGTAATGTCTTTGGAGGGACTACAGCCGGATGGGCCGAAAGTATATAAAAGAAAAGAAGATGGCAAAATATAATGTACAGTGTTTTACAAAATCAGAGCGTTGAAGAAAATTTACAGGACACTCGCCCGTTACAGGTCTAAGCATGGTCTTGGGCAATCTCGCAAAGGCGCACACAAGTAAAATGATAAACTAAATGTGATGAGTGGTAGCTAATGAACAAATAGGTGTATAATTCAAATTCAGCAATGCACTGGGCATCCGATGAACATGGCCTGCAAGCTGCTCCCGCCCCTCCATCGACGAGACTCTGCTACAGAAATGTTGGAGCTCTGCAGCCGATTGGGCCTGGAGAAATGAAATGACCAGGGGACAACATGGAAAGGCGCACCCTGCTGGGAAATGCAGGAAACCCAAATGTCTCTGCACTTTCCAGCGTGTTATCTATTGCTAAGGCGTTTAATCCCTTTTTTTTTATTTTTTCCCTGGATTCCCAAGTTTAATAGGTGCCATTGTTCTGGCAGCCCAGATTCCGTGTTTCTCAATAGGATCTATGCGCATCGGACAGTTAGATGACCCCAGCAACAGATGCGGCGTCCTGGTGCCCGAAAACAGCTGCGCTGGCCTATTGACTCCTTGGGTTGAATAGATGGGGGGATGGAAGGTGCTATTGACATGGTGCAGTTGTCCGCCCTGGGACCAGGTGATTCACAGAGTATAGACCTATTTGGTGACTTTGGGCCATATTCAGTTAGCGGCAAAAACGGTTGTTTTTTTTCGTCTTTGTCGAAAATTGACTTTTTATTTTTAAAAAAAAAAAAAAGGTGACATTTTTGGCAAAAAAAAAACTGGAGAAAAGTTTTCTCCATCCCAGACCAGGCGGAAAAAAAAAAATGCAAAATCCCTATTACTGGCTAAAAATGTGGGGATTTCTTTCAGAGCTCTTTGGACACCCCCCCCCCCCCCCCCCCTAAATATAAATTACCGGGGGGAAAATTCGTAAGTTAAATACTTTGGTGAAAGAGGACCGTGCAAATTTTGGGCGAAAAACAAAGAAAAAGTTGAGAAAAAGATAAAAAGCTATTTTATTTTTCCAGGAAATGACTGTTCCACGTAAAATGGGGGTACTTTAAAATATGTGTATTTTTGTGTTGTAAAAACACAATTTTAAAAACCATTAAAAAAACTGCCTGCTGCAACCGCGTGCGATATTTAAAACGCTTGATGCATCCATACCGCGCATCGAAAAATCAGACCCAATACGTTAAAACCATCTTCAGCGTTTTTTTTTTTAATTATAATATATATATATATATATATATATATATATATATATATATATATATATATTCCACAATAGGTACAGCGGCACTCAGGAGACTTCACAAAAAGCGTTTAATTATTTCAATTTTAATTTGAAATAATTAAACGCTTTTTGTGAAGTCTCCTGAGTGCCGCTGTACCTATTGTGGACTATACAGAGGGGAGTGGTCTCCGCCTCACTGAGGGCACCTGGAGCCAGACATTTACCCAGTTGGGGATTTATGGAGTGCCGGGTCATATATATATATATATATAGATAGATAGATAGATATAATTTTTTTTTTTTTTTCATCACCAAAATTTGTGCAGCCGTTTTTACAATATTTTTTTTTTCTTTTTCCCAGTAATTTATCATTAGGCGGTGTTCAAAGCAGATACAGTCTCCTAGGTAACAAGACACTGACTATAATTGGCATCAGAAGTAATGATAAGATGGCTTTTGAATTTGGATGTACAAGAGCGCTGGCACCTCCTACCTGTACATAATTATTTATATGCACTGGGATATAGGACACTGCCTCAGTGACGGGTCCTCATTTCTGCACTACAGGCCATTCAATGGTGGTAGCAAAACCCTGTATGATGCAATTGGCAGTCTGGACTATTGCCTGAACTGGCTCTCCCGAATAGAGGGGATATACTAGACACTCGCACATGAGGGACTGCCCTATGGGTCTCTATCATTAGGACTCTCCGCGAGTCCCCCTGAAATGTCCGTCTTTGAATGCGTCAGCCCCCTTTCTGACAAGACTTGTGAAGTTATTTCCCATTGGGATTGTTCAGTTCGACGTCTGTGACTTTAGTAAATACTTACACTTTTATACACGTGTACAGCTATCTGCTGCTTCTTGCCACCTGGATATGTTTCTATACTTCAGATGAGGTGAATGGTGGCGGCATTTACGTACACTGGTCGTGGAAAGCAGTGCAAAAAGTGTTCTGACCATTAAATGTCCCTGAAATAGCACAATGTTGTTTTCCTGGCCTGACTCAGAACATGTGTGTTATTACTGACAGTGTTGTCATAGGAACTATTTTTATTAAAAGAAAATAATTTAAATACATTATATGCTCTACTTTATATAATATAGTAATAACCCCACCCCTTTTGTAAGCTTTGCTTTATGTATAAGCCCCACCCCCTATGTAAGCTCTGCTTTATCTATAAGCCTCACCCCCTATGTAAGCGCTGCTTTATGTATAAGCCCCACCCCCTATGTAAGCTCTGCTTTATCTATAAGCCCCACCCCCCTATGTAAGCTTTGCTTTATGTATAAACTCCACCCCATATGTAAGCTCTGCTTTATGTATAAACTCCACCCCCTATGTAAGCTCTGCTTTATGTATAAACCCCACCCCCTATGTAAGCTCTGCTTTATGTATAAATCCCACCCCCTATGTAAGCTCTGCTTTATGTATAAATCCCACCCCCTATGTAAGCTTTACTTTATGTATAAATCCCACCTCCTATGTAAACTCTGCTTTATGTATAAACCCCACCCCCTATGTAAGCGCTGCTTTATGTATAAATCCCACCTCCTATGTAAGCTCTGCTTTATGTCTAAACTCCACCCCCTATGTAAGCTCTGCTTTATGTATAAACCCCACCCCCTATGTAAGCTTTGCTTTATGTATAAATCCCACCTCCTATGTAAGCTCTGCTTTATGTATAAACTCCACCCCCTATGTAAGCTCTGCTTTATGTCTAAACTCCACCCCCTATGTAAGCTCTGCTTTATGTATAAAC
This sequence comes from Taudactylus pleione, assembly GCA_031769625.1. Classification (NCBI taxonomy): domain Eukaryota; kingdom Metazoa; phylum Chordata; class Amphibia; order Anura; family Myobatrachidae; genus Taudactylus; species Taudactylus pleione. Next base: position 854,100 of record JAUIMM010000995.1, read on the forward strand.
CCCACCCCCTATGTAAGCTTTGCTTTATGTATAAATCCCACCTCCTATGTAAGCTCTGCTTTATGTATAAACTCCACCCCCTATGTAAGCTCTGCTTTATGTATAAACCCCACCCCCTATGTAAGCTTTGCTTTATGTATAAATCCCACCTCCTATGTAAGCTCTGCTTTATGTATAAATCCCACCCCCTATGTAAGCTTTGCTTTATGTATAAATCCCACCTCCTATGTAAGCTCTGCTTTATGTATAAACCCCACCCCCTATGTAAGCTTTGCTTTATGTATAAATCCCACCCCCTATGTAAGCTCTGCTTTATGTATAAACCCCACCCCCTATGTAAGCTCTGCTTTATGTATAAACTCCACCCCCTATGTAAGCTCTGCTTTATGTATAAACCCCACCCCCTATGTAAGCTTTGCTTTATGTATAAATCCCACCCCCTATGTAAGCTCTGCTTTATGTATAAACCCCACCCCCTATGTAAGCTCTGCTTTATGTATAAACCCCACCCCCTATGTAAGCTCTGCTTTATGTATAAACCCCACCCCCTATGTAAGCTTTGCTTTATGTATAAATCCCACCCCCTATGTAAGCTCTGCTTTATGTATAAACCCCACCCCCTATGTAAGCTCTGCTTTATGTATAAACCCCACCCCCTATGTAAGCTCTGCTTTATGTATAAACTCCACCCCCTATGTAAGCTCTGCTTTATGTATAAATCCCACCTCCTATGTAAGCTCTGCTTTATGTATAAACTCCACCCCCTATGTAAGCTCTGCTTTATGTATAAACCCCACCCCCTATGTAAGCTCTGCTTTATGTATAAACCCCACCCCCTATGTAAGCTCTGCTTTATGTATAAACCCCACCCCCTATGTAAGCTCTGCTTTATCTATAAATCCCACCCCCTATGTAAGCTCTGCTTTATGTATAAACCCCACCCCCTATGTAAGCTCTGCTTTATGTATAAACTCCACCCCCTATGTAAGCTCTGCTTTATGTATAAACCCCACCCCCTATGTAAGCTCTGCTTTATGTATAAACTCCACCCCCTATGTAAGCTCTGCTTTATGTATAAATCCCACCTCCTATATAAGCTCTGCTTTATGTATAAACCCCACCCCCTATGTAAGCTCTGCTTTATGTATAAACCCCACCCCCTATGTAAGCTTTGCTTTATGTATAAACCCCACCCCCTATGTAAGCTTTGCTTTCTATATAAAGCAGCTTAATTCTTATTATATCTTTATATGGCACCACAACTGTTCCACAGCGCCTTACACAGTACATAAACAAAAAAGTGGAGGACAAGGACATGGTTTATATACATGACTGCAATAGCTATTATTATTATTATATTTATTATTACATTTTATTTATAGGGCGACACAAGTGGTCCGCATAGCAATACATTCAGTAAAGGGTACACAGAACATTACATTACAATACAGTAAACCAAAATATAAACAGAATACAAGTAACAATAGCGATTAAAACACTCACAATAAGCAGCAAGGAGTCAGCAGTCACGTGTTGGTTGCCCTTCTGGGGAGTAAGTAGTAGAAGAAAGTGTAAGGAGAAGCACATGAGGGAAGAGGGTCCTGCTCGTGAGAGCTTACATTCTAAAGGGGAGGGGCAGACAGACAGGCGTGACATAGATGGGGTAGATAGGGAGGAAAGAGTATGAAGTGGGTTAGGATGAGAGCTAGAAGGCTATGATGAAGTAGTGGGTCTTGAGAGCCTGTTTGAAGATTTGTAGAGAGGTGGAGAGTCGGAGAGGGATTGCGTTCCAAAGGTGAGGAGCAGCACGGGGTAAATCTTGGAGACGGGAGTGGGAGGAAGTAATCAGTTGGCATGAGAGGCGGCGTGCATTTGTTGAGCAAAGTGGACGGACTGGAGTGTGAAGTGAGATAAGGTCAGAGATGTATGTGGGAGAGGATTTGGTGAGGGCTTTGTAGGCAAGTGTAAGAACTTTGAATTGGCATCTGAAGGGGAAGGGGAGCCAGTGTAGGGCTTTTAGGAGGGAGGGGAGGCAGATGTAGAACGTTTGGAGAGGAAGATGAGCCAGGCAGCAGCATTCAGGACCGATTGTAGTGGAGGGAGACTGGGAGGCCAGCTAGGAGAAGGTTACAGTAGTCCAATCTGGAGATGACCAGTGAGTGGATGAGGGTTTTAGTAGCGTCCTGGGTGAGGAAAGGTCTAATCCTGGAAATATTTTTGAGATGAAAACGGCAGGACTGTGAGGAAGTGCTGAATGTGTGGTATGAAGGAGAGGGAGGAGTCGGGGATAATTCCAAGACAGCGCACTTTGGGGCTAGAGGCGATAGTTGTGCCATCAATGGATAATGAAATTGTGGGAAGTGAGGTAGTGGAAGAGGGTGGGAAGATGATCAGCTCAGTCTTAGACATGTTAAGAAAGCGCTGGGATGGGGAAGTAAGTCCTAATCAAGACGCTCATGAATCGGAGCGGGATCTGGGACACTCTCTATAGATGCTGAGGATTGGACGAAATTTGGGACAACGCTGCCTCCAGTTCCATTTCTGTCAAAATCAAGGAAAATATTTATAAATTGCTATATGGATGGTATTATGTACCTTCCGGACTAAAAGTAATGTTTCTCGATGTTTCGTATAGGTGCTGGAGGGGATGTCTGGGTGAGGGTATCTTTTTGCACATCTGGTGGTCCTGTCCGAAACTCGCCAGTATCTGGCAGGTGGTTGTCGGTCTCCTCTCGCACCTATTTGAGACAACTATTCCTTCTGATCCTCAACATACCTGCCCACCCTATCCTGGCATCAGAATAAGTAGTTCCGACACATTGTATCTGCTATGACCTGCCAAATGGCAGCTGATTGGAGAAATCCCACTCCTTCTCCTATGCAGGCAATAATATCACGTATTTGGTATGTCTATAAGATGGAATACATGACCGCTATATTGCGTAACACCTCAAGGTATTTCGATAAACTGTGGTCCCCTTGGTTGCCATATCAAAACATTTCCTCCCCATTCAACATTTAAGTTTTCTCTACCCCACTTGGCTTGAGGGGTTATTTTCTAATTAGAGTCCATCCCCATGTCTGTCTTCTCATTTCCCCCCTATTTTTTCTATGGTTTTCCTTTTTTTTTTCTTATTACTTTCTCTTTTATTCCTTGACGGTTGGCCACAACGTTGTTGGGAGATATTTTTCTGGCTTTCATAATTTTTTTCTTTTCCCCTGAGAAACTGAATTACTATATTACTGTTTGAATTATTACAGCTCTTTTGTCATAAGTACGTGCTGTGTATATTTTGGAAATTTGTCTGTACTATTTTATTGTGATTCGCTCAATAAATAGAGAGGAAAAAGAAAGAGAAAGTGCTGGGACATCCAGGAAGAGATAGCAGAGAGACCGTTGGAGAGAGGGGGAGAGGGACATCCAGGAAGAGATAGCAGAGAGACCGTTGGAGAGAGGGGGAGAGGGACATCCAGGAAGAGATAGCAGGGAGACCGTTGGAGTGAGGAGAGAGGGGGAGAGGTCAGGGGAGGTAGATCTGAGTATCATCAGCATAGAGATGATGATGGAGGTCAAAGGAGCTGATGAGTTCACCTAAAGAGGACGTATAGAGGGAGAATAGGAGAACAGAACCTTGGGGAACACCAAATGTAAGAGGCTGTGGGGGGGGGGGGGAGAGGAGTCATGAGAAGAGACAGAAGGATTGGTCAGAGAGGTAGGAGGACAGCCAGGAGAGAGCAGTGTCACGTAGACCAAGAGAGTGAGGGATTTGCAGCAGGAGAGGGTGGTCAAAAGCAGCAGAAAGGTCAGGGAGAATGAGTAGAGAGTAGTGGCCCTTGGATTTGGCAGTAAAGTCGTTTCTGACTTTCGTGAGGGCAGTGTCAGTGGAGTGGAGAGAACGGAAGCCAGACCGAAAAGGGTCAAGGAGGGAGTGGGAGGAAAGAAAGGTGGTGAGGCCGTTGTAAACAACACGCTCAAGGAGTTTGGAGGCAAAAGGGAGGAGAGAGATGGGTCGGTAGTTGGAGAGAGTGTTAGGATCAAGAGTAGGTTTTTTTAAGAATAGGCGAGAGAAAGGCATGTTTGAATGCAGAAGGGACAGTGCCAGATGATAGGGAGAGATTAAGGAGGTGGGCAAGATGGGAAAAGGCAGGAAGAGACTGGTAACAGAGGAGATGGGTCAAGGGGGGAGGTGGGGATTAGGACTGGATGAGGGCCATGACTTTCTCTCCAGAAACAGGGGAGAAAGATGTCAGTCAGTAAAATGAATGGGATAGGGTGGTCAGGGAAAGGAGGGGCAGGAGTGCTGAGGGTCTGATGGGATATGATGTCCTCATGTATGGAGTCAATTTAGATGTAAAGTAGGTGGCAAAGTCATGGGCAGAGAGTGAGGACTTGGAGGAGATGAGGTTATGGAAATATGACTGATAATAAGTCATTCTAGCAGATGGATTGGGGTCAGCATAGTTTTATGTAGTGTTCATTCTAGCACCCTGCACCTGTCACAGCCCGTGCAGTTCCTCTTTCCTGCCTGGGGTGTCACACTCTGCTCTGGTGCTTCTAGCACACTCAAGCTGATCAAACAAACTGCGGAGATACAGATCACAGTGTGCTAGAAGCACCAGAGCAGAGAGAGACACCCCAGGCAGGAAAGTGGAACTGCACTGGGTGTGACGGGTGCAGGGTGAGGACTAGTTTTAGGTCACCCGCTATGCAGGGAGTTGGCAGATTTTATGTTCTTCTCCATTTCATGGTGCCTTCTGGGCTTAGCTATGCCTCAATGACATCATCTCCCACCCCCAAGTGTTGTATTGTGAGAGGCTTGTAACATTCGTGGAGAGAGCGGATTCAATCATTTGTTCTGAGCTCGCCTGTTTCCTGGTGTTGTGCAGGTCTTAGGAGACTCTTACCACCAGCGCAAGCTGAGACTGGGCTGGACCCTTGCGGATGCTAATAGCTATGTGAAGTAGGTAATGTGGGGCTTGACCGTTTAGGCCTTCCCCCTCGGAGAATTACACATATCAGTGGTGTGCACACAGCGTTTTCCGGTTGATAGAATATTGGGCTGGTGGTAGCTGCTTCTCAGGGTCATTGCTCAGCCTCCTGAACAGATTGCAGAGATCATTCCCTGGATGATAATGACCGCCATGCAGGACACTTGTCACTAAAGAGCAAGGCATGAACAGATCAGGCCAGCGTGGATCTGGAGAGTGTGCGGCCTGGTCATCCTATCTGGGTTTCCTTCCGTCAGCAGCAGCACTTCAGGGAGCTGTCGGCCTAGTGGACCGTATTTTAGGCAGTGTGGTGCGCTTACCTGCACATACCTATTGCGGCTAGGAGCTGAAGAGATATGTTGCAGCTGGTATAGGTAAAGGGAGTAAATGCAGTTGGAGTATAGATGCAGTTGGTATGGCTGATGAGAAAGTGATGTGTATTGATGCAGTCGGTATAACTGAAGCGAATGAGCTGTGGGACGGCTATTGAAGCCGGAGTAACTGATGTGGCCTGAAGGCAGAGGTGCGGCTTGGTACGCCGTGGAGCAGCTAATGCAGCCGGAGGAATTGATGTGGCCTGGAGGCCGAGGTGTGGCTAGATCTGGTCACTGATATGGCAGGTGGGCTTCTTTGGATCACGATATCTGACTAACAAGAGTCACCAGAGAATGCTTTCAGGGCTGGTGGAAGAATACAAGGTTGAAGTATGGTGGAGAGTCTGTCTGAGAACCAAAATGGATTGTTTTCACACCAGACTCCAGCTTCATAGGTTGGTGTTCTCTTCTGCTTAGAGAAGTGGTGCGAGGCAGGTGGCTCCAGATCCACTGCTGGCATACATTCGGGAGATGAGGGCTTGGTGGCGTGCGATTCAGCAGTTTCTATGGTGCAAACATCTCCTCGAGATCTTTTCCGACAATCGGACTGTAGTTTCTTTCATAATACTGTCAAGGAGCCACCAGGACCATGATGGTGGAGGTGTTGGCATGGACAGTAGACCATTTCATGTCCTATACTGCATTGTATATAGCAGGTAAATACAAAGGCATGGCCGGTTCTCTCAGCCAGTATAGGATCACTAGGCAAATGTACTTTCCATGAAGAAGTCTATAACTTGCTGGTCTGGAAGTTCAGGCTTTCTCACATACAGTAGGTCAGATGGCGAGAACACTAAGGTAGCTAGTTTCTACTGCTGTCACGTGGACTCTCCATCAGAAGAAGTAGATGGACTGCCAGTGGCATAGCATGTCCAGCTAGGATATATATTCCATCCTTTCCCTCTCATCGCCCGCACCCTAAGGAACATTGGGAGAGGAGGAATGGGGGTCCTTTTCTCCACCAATTAGAACCCCAGGTGCAATCACCTATTTACAGACTATTTGAAAATGCTGAATGGTATTTTTTATTTTTCATTTTTGTTTTTATTTGAGTTTTCAAACATTTTCAGAATACATATTATAACTGTTGAGGTATTAGTACAATAATGCATTTGTTGAAATACAAATTACATGCTTCAAAATTTGAGATAAGAATTATACATTGTATTATATTCTAAATTATTTGAACAATAATTGACTCAATCATTTAATAAGGGAAGGGGAAGGGGGAGAAACAAAAATATAAGGGGGGTAGAGAGAGATAGAGGGAAAGGTCGTCTGCGGCTTTTTTTTTTTTCTTTTCCCTCCCTTTCGCTGAATGGTATTTGATGCGACAACTACTTGCTTCTAATTAATATATATCTAAACTGTAACGCACTCCTTGTACCTATTTACTAAGGTTCTCCCTCCTATGCTCACTCCTATATGTGAACTAGAGAGTAAAGTTAATCTCCGGACAACTTTATATATTAGCTGTATAATCCCCCAAGGCCTGTCATACTGTGTTCTACCTTATTTTCTCCTGGTTATAGTCGCTTACTTATGTTTTACTTACATTTCGGCAGGGTTGGATTTGGAGAACGAGAAAAGTTTTTTTTTTTTTTTTTTTTTTTGTTTTGTTCAAACCATTTTTTTTGTGCATATTTTAATGAATAAAAAAAAATTAATCCTGCGTATTATATAAGTACTGTGAAACGTTGCTATGTATTAAATATCTTGGTCAACCATGTTTTAATGCTTTTTAACCAGGGTCAGAAAAAAAACACTCCCAACCCCCCTTTACCCCACCCACCATTCCGGTAATCTTTATTATATCGGGTTTTCGTTCTCAAATTCTAGAATATACATAATTGTCATATTTATATTTTTCCCCACATAGGACCTGATTCAGAGCCGGACGCTCTGACAGAGCGCTCGCTCTGAATCAGGGCCGGCCTTCTGTTTTTTTAGAGCGGCCTCCTGGCCGCTCGCATAGCTGTGGGTGACCACCCACAGCTATAGCGAGCGGCCAGGAAGATGGTCGCGATGGTCAAGACCATCGTAACCATCGGGCTTGCGACGAGACCCTTGTGGTAGGGTCTCGTTGCCGCAAGCCCTAGAGTGCTTTCGGCTCTATCAGAGCCGAAAGCACTCCCACCTACATCACTTGTGATGTCAATGGGGCCGGCCCCAGACGGTAGGCGTTCCCATGGGAGCGCCTCCGTCTGGGCAGCCACGCCCCCGGCCCGTCCACCAAAGGGGGCATGCTGTCACTCAACATCGACAGCACGCCCCCCTTTGGTACGAGACCCGGAGCGACGGATTGCCCGTCGCTATCCGGGTCTCGCGCATGAGCACAACGGAGCCGGCTCCGTCGTGCGCATACGCACTGGGCCACCATCGACCCGCTTGCGAGCGGATAGCATCTGAATCAGGCCCATAATTCTGTGTGAATGATTACTGACTTCTGTAGATCAATGTATGATTTTTCTTGAGTTATCAAATTTCTACATTGTCTGCCTTCTCATTGTATTCATATCTTTACTGAAGATTTCGTATTAAGCAAACTATTGAATAGCCCTTGATAAATTAAACGTAATCTCCGCGCGTGTGCGCTACCTGCCCATCCACCCGGTCTCTCTCCCTGACCCAGTCAGCAGGAATGGGCGATCCTCAGGATCACCTTAGCCCCACCCACCCAAAATATGTCCCCACAATTTATTTATTTAAAAAAAAATAATTGTCAAATGAAACAAATATTTATATAAGCGTGAATCGAGCTATTATCGTGGGCGCAGATAACTGGTCTAGGTCGTCTGAAGAAACAAAAACAGTGTCTAGGGCAGAGGTTCCCAATCACGGTCCTCAATGCTCCCCAACAGTTCATGTGTTAGAGATATCCATGGTTGAGCACAGATGACTTTTAATTAGTACCTCAGTCAATTTGATTTAATCTCCTGTGCTCAACCATGGATATCTCTAACACATGAACTGTTGGGGAGCCTTGAGGACTGTGCTTGGGAACCTCTGGTCTAGGTGGAAGACAGCCCAAGAAGATGTACAGTGCAAGAGAAGTAATGCAACAGGAGGAATGAGAGCCTTGCTCATGGAGCTTACAGTCTAAAGGGAAGGGGGAGATGTACTGTAGGGAGCAGTGGGAGAGGGCGGGAGGGTGAGTGTAAGGAGAGGAGGTAGGAGGTGAGAGGCCAGCGCTCAGTGAGGTCATACACAGTGTGAGAGGCCCAGGAGGATGAGCAGGATTGCTGACATTGCCGTGATCCCTCTGTTGCAGCATCATGGATACGGATCTGTTCATGGAGTGCGAGGAGGAGGAGCTGGAGCCGTGGCAGAAGCTGAGCGATGTGATAGAGGACTCGGCGGTGGAGGATTACAGCTACCTGGATAAAACCGCCACAGGTAACCGATGTGATGGTCGTAATGTTATACCACAGAGCTCGGTGTAAGAGGACTAATGGGGGGCTCACACCTCTTCTCTGTGTGTGGCCTTTAGATGTGACACAGAACTGCTCTCTGTATACAGTTGTATTGAATGCATAGTCGTATGCAGGGGTATTGAGAATGAGGGCTGGACGGCCTATCCCTGATTCCCCCTAGAAGCACTTGGAAGCTTATTAACCCTGTTCTCTGGCGCCCGGTGTGTGACAGTAATAAGACATAGTGGCAGGAAGGCGCCCGGCGTGTGACAGTAATAAGACGTAGTGGCAGGAAGGTGGCTCCATCTCCTCTTTCTCTTCCTGTTGCAGTCTCCGTCAGCCTCCAGCCAGTCAGTGCTCCTCTGCCGGTGGTCACGCACCAGACGCTGGGCAGCCATTACACCACCGCCACCACCGTGAACACCGCCGACAACACCAAGAAAACTGTTGTGACTCTCTTCGCAAATAACAGTGGTGAGTATCAGTCTGGTAACTGCCAACCCTGAGTCACCCGCGGGCAGTGCCGTCACAGTGGTTACCGCAGGTTACCTGGTGTGATTCTGATCTATACTGTGTAGCCTATATGTGCCTATGATCCCTGCTTTAATGCACTGTCCTCTTGAACATTTCTTTCCTGGTTAGGTCCAACGCCCATCATGCAGTCCGGCCATCAGCCACTCATCCTGACGCAGAACGCCGCCTCCGGCCTCGGCACCATGGTCACTCAGCCCATGCTACGCCCGGTGCAGGTCATGCAGAATGCCAACCACGCCAGCAATAACTCCATGTCCGCACAGCCTATCTTTATCACCACACAGGTACGGGCACAGGACCAGCCCTGCTTCATAGGAAATGTTGGGTGGATGGAATGAATGGTGATTGAACCAGCGGGTGGGGAAGCTGTACCCCCAAAGCTGCCTGCAGACACTGCGGGCCCTGGGCCGTTAGGGTGACGATGGACCAGTCTCTGGCGCTGGACACTTCTTGTGTGGCTTCATCTCCCTTATTCGTGCAGATACCAAGTCTTGCTATGTCCTGCTTCTTTCCCCAGGGCTTCCCCGTAAGGAATGTCAGACCTGTTCAGAACGCCGTCAATACCATGAATCAGGTGGGAATCGTACTGAATGTCCAGCAAGGACAGACCGTCAGACCCATCACTATTGTACCAGGTGAGGCTTTATTATACATGTAGTAACGAATGAGTGTGAGCAGTCAGTGAGTACCGGCTGCACCATGACCTAAGTCTTTCTCTGCTCTTCCCCCAGCCCCGGGCACACAGTTCATGAAGCCAGCTGTGGGTGTTCCCCAGGTCTTCTCCCAAGTGACTCAGGTCAGGCCAGCACCTGCCGTCCCCGTGCGTCCAGCCACCAACACGTTCACCACGGTCATCCCGGCAACCCTGACAATACGAAGTTCGGTGCCTCAATCCCAGGCTCAGGTCAACAAGCCCATCTCCAACGTGTTAACCACCTCTGCGCCCAGCCAGCCACCGCTGCGACAAATCGCAATTCAGCAGCCGACGCAGGCTCTGGCCGTCTCGCAGAACCAGAACAGTTCCAACGTTAACACCAAGCTGAGTGAGTGGCCCAGGCTAGTTGTAGGCATCTACTAGGTGCATCCATTACTGAGCAGGATGGGGCGGTTTATGGCATAAGTCTGGGTTACTCTCAAATAACTTAAATGCAGAAGTTGACCATAGCAACCAGTCCGCTCCCAGCTATCATCAAGTGCATTCTGTAAAATGACAGGTAGAAGCTGGTTGCTGTGGGCAACTTCTCCACTCTTTAGAGGGCCCGGTAAATCTGCCCCAAGGTGAGATCGGCAAATGGGACAATAAGCTTTCCAGCTGTACCACAAAACTCATTACAAAATGTGTACCCCCCCGATTTGCTCTCAGCGAGGTCTGTGCTATCTTTCAGTGAGTATCGCCAGCTTGGTGGCAGTGAAGAGGCCCGGAGAGACCAATGATGTGGTGAAGTTTGTGAACGCAGTAAGTGGCAGCCAGACCACCACCCAAAACTCTACCCAGCTGATACTCTCCAGTACCATCAACAACAACGGCACCAGCCCCAACCTGGGCGTTTTGCAGAGGGGCATTCAGTTAGAGCCTCTCGGACTGAAAGGTAACTTGGTTTTAGGCCTGTAGATATCCATACAGCATTCACAGGTAAATACATTCCTCTGTAACGAGTCCTTGTCCCCTCTCTTCTCCAGCAGCTTCCCCCTCAGTGGCCCCGTTGGAGAACTCCGAGCCGGCCAGGAAGTTCTGTCCTAGATGTCGCACACCGTTCCGGATTTTGGAGGCTCTCAGAGGACATATGTGTGTAAGTCCCAGCCTGTGTTTATTATGGTATGCGCTCAGGAAGCCGGCGGTCGAAATGCAGTCCGCCGGCTTCCCGACTGTCAAATCCCGGCATGGGACTAATGATAGGCGTCGAAATCCTGACGCCTATCATTATCCACCCGCCGAAATCCTGACGCCCGGCATACTGAACGAAGGTAAGCCGGGCGTCTGGCTTACAGAGGGTTAGGGATAGTTAAAATACTTACCCTGTCGGGATCTTCAGTCTTCTACCTTCCGGCGTCGGTATTACACACGCCAGGCTTAGGGCCGGTGGTGGCAGTATGTTATACTGATTCCGTTTATTATAGAAGTGGAGTAGGGCTTAACTGCCACCGACTGACCGTCTCTTCCTGCTTATCGCATAGTACTGCTGTCCCGACCTTGTGGACTTCTCCAAGAAGACCAAGCCGCTGGACTCCGTGCTACCCCTACAGACACCAAAACCACCGACTCCAGATAAAACTATTTCTACAGCCGCCACAACACCTGGTGCCACAGCACCTCCCGCTGGCAAGAACCAGGAGAACACTGCCGATGATGGGTCACAGGGCAAACTCATTATGCTTGTTGACGACTTCTACTATGGTCGGGACGTTGGCCAAACATACCAGATGCAGGGGTTCCCAAAGGTGGCCACAACTTTCCGTTGCCCGCACTGCTCCAAGAGGCTGAAGAATAACATCAGGTAAGATAAGGACCATACGGTGGACTCGTTGCCTAACCCGTCTCCTTCCTGTGCTGTAACCCAGAATTCTCTGATCCTCTCCTGAAGGTTCATGAACCACATGAAGCACCATGTAGAGTTGGACCAGCAGAATGGAGAGGTGGACGGACACACTACGTGCCAGCATTGTTACCGACAGTTCTCCACCCCATTTCAGCTACAATGCCACTTGGAAAACGTACACAGCTCCTACGAGTCCACAAGTGAGTCATCGGGGAGAAACGCGCCGACCAACCGACTAGCGTATACTGGGCGATGGCGCCGGTTTTGGGTAAACTAAAGCTTGTAGAAGAAGTGTAAATTTACTTTTACTTTTTGTAGCAAAGTGTAAGATCTGCGAATGGGCCTTTGACAGCGAACCTCTCTTTCTGCAACATATGAAGGATACCCACAAACCTGGGGAGATGCCCTATGTGTGCCAGGTACTTCTAATGTCCATTACCTACCCAGGGCCCGCTACCTGCTCTTCCCATTGCGTGACATTGTCTCCTTCCCTTCCAGGTGTGTTCATACCGTTCCTCAATCTACGCTGAGGTGGAGACTCACTTCAGGCTGAATCACGAGGACACGCGGCACCTCCTGTGCGTCTATTGCCTGAAGATGTTTAAAAACGGGAACGCCTTCCAGCAGCATTTCATGCGGCATCAGGTAACCTGTTCCTTCTGTCGTATATGTTTGGGGAAGAAAGTCTATACAGATATAGCGAGTAGAATTGAAAACGTTTATCGATGTTCTGATTGTGGGTCACGCTCACTGCTACGTTTTGCTTACACGTTATATACCCTAATGTCTTCCTCCTCCATTCGTCTCGGCGCATCGTTGTACGACGACCTGTACCTCCACGTTGCGACCAGTAGAAGAGCGTCTACCATTGCAATAAGTGCCGTCTGCAGTTCCTTTTCGCGAAAGACAAGATCGAGCACAAGTTACAACATCACAAGACGTTCCGCAAGCCGCGGCAGCTGGAGGGGCTGAAGCCCGGTACGAAGGTGAGACACCCCGCAGTCACAATGTGAATGTCTTGATACCCGTGCTGTATTGTGTAGCGTACTGAAACCTGCTGCATCTCCACCTACAGGTAACCATCCGAGCCTCGCGAGCGCCTCCACGGGCCCTTCCTATGTCATCCTCAGACACCGCCTCCATGCCACTCCCAGATATGACGCCCAATTCCCCCGCTCAGTCAAAGAACACCACGGAACACCGAGACTTCCCGAAACGGTCAGTCAGAATGTTCCCAACGTTTATACAGATTGTGGCTGGTGTTACCAGTGCTGTACGAGGCCTGTCATTCTGTTATGCGACTTCCTACCTGGCTCTGACAGTGCCTCGTGACTCTCCTCTAATATGGTTGCTACATCTTCTACAAAGCCTCTTTTATGCTGGGGACTGCAAAGAAGCTTTAGGCTTCTGTCCTCCGACCCCCTCCTATTCCAGATTGCTGCAGGAGACTGGGCCTGTCCTTTCCTTCCTCTGCCTAATCCCATGTGCCCGTCTTCTGCAGAGTAATGGGGCAGATATTTGTTATCGGGAATCTATTGTTGTTGTAGGGTGTGCAGTTATGTAATATTGTCCAGTGACGGGTCCTATAAGAAATTCTTTGTATCTCGTTACAGAGTTGCTGTGGGCAAGCAGACCTGCCTGGAGTGCAGTTTCGACATCCCCGATTTCCATAATCATTTCCCCACCTACGTGCACTGTTCTCTCTGCCGCTATGGTACCTGCTGCTCCCGCGCCTACGCCAATCACATGATCAAGTAAGTTTTGGGCTACGCTCAGGTGTGGGTTCCGTTCTCATTCTGCCTGGGATGATTACGTATGCCACTGACGTGATCAGCTATACACTAGAACGCAGACAGAATTCAGCATTTACATAGGTAACGTCAGGTGCTATGTGACTGCTCATTAGGACCTTTCCCTTTGGTGTTGCTCTTCAGACGCAGGAGGTTCTGCTAAACTCTATTGTTCTCCCCTTCCAGCAACCACGTTCCAAGGAAGAGTCCGAAGTACCGGTCGCTATTTTCTAGCTGTAAACCCAGGTGAGTGCGTGGACAGTGTGTTCATTGTTCCCGGGAGGGGCTATAGCTATTGGTCCACTGATCTAATGCCACCATCTTCCTTCTCCTAGTGATGATATGGTGCTGACGTGTTCATGCTGTCCTTTCGTCACACGGATTGGCGATGCCATGGCTAAACACCTGGTTTTCAACCCATCTCATGGTTACTGCTCTGTCATGGGCTCAGGTAAGTGTCTCTCTTTCTGTGTCCTCTGACGTCTCAACAACATATAATACAGGGCTGCCTGCATCTGTGCCTACCATACATAGGGCAGCCCAGGTGTCATCTTCTGTGTCCCAGTGTCTCCTCCAGCGTCTTATCTGCCAGTGTCTCCTGGGCACTCTACCATCTCTGCCATACATAGGACCTGCTCTCTCTCCTCTGTCATCTCTGCCATACATGGGGCCTGCTCTCTCCCCTCTATCATCTCTGCCATACATGGGGCCTTCTCTCTCTCCTCTGTCATCTCTGCCATACATGGGGCCTGCTCTCTCCTCTGTCATCTCTGCCATACATGGGGCCTGCTCTCTCTCCTCTGTCATCTCTGCCATACATGGGGCCTGCTCTCTCCCCTCTGTCCTCTGTCATCTCTGCCATACATGGGGCCTGCTCTCTCTCCTCTGTCATCTCTGCCATACATGGGGCCTGCTCTCTCCCCTCTGTCCTCTGTCATCTCTGCCATACATGGGGCCTGCTCTCTCTCCTCTGTCCTCTGTCATCTCTGCCATACATGGGGCCTGTTCTCTCTCCTCTGTCATCTCTGCCATACATGGGGCCTGCTCTCTCTCCTCTATCATCTCTGCCATACATGGGGGGCCTGCTCTCTCTCCTCTATCATCTCTGCCATACATGGGGCCTGTTCTCTCTCCTCTGTCATCTCTGCCATACATGGGGCCTGCTCTCTCTCCTCTGTCATCTCTGCCATACATGGGGCCTGCTCTCTCTCCTCTATCATCTCTGCCATACATGGGGCCTGCTCTGTCCCCTCTGTCCTCCGGTATCTCTGCCATACATAGGGCCTGTTCTCTCTCTATCATCTCTGCCATACATGGGGCCTGCTCTCTCCCCTCTATCATCCCTGCCATACATGGGGCCTTCTCTCCTCTGTCATCTCTGCCATACATGGGGCCTGCTCTCTCCTCTGTCATCTCTGCCATACATGGGGCCTGCTCTCTCTCCTCTATCATCTCTGCCATACATGGGGCCTGCTCTCTCCCCTCTGTCCTCTGTCATCTCTGCCATACATGGGGCCTGCTTTCTCCCCTCTGTCCTCTGTCATCTCTGCCATACATGGGGCCTGCTCTCTCCCCTCTGTCCTCTGTCATCTCTGCCATACATGGGGCCTGCTCTCTCTCCTCTGTCCTCTGTCATCTCTGCCATACATGAGGCCTGTTCTCTCTCCTCTGTCATCTCTGCCATACATGGGGCCTGCTCTCTCTCCTCTATCATCTCTGCCATACATGGGGGGCCTGCTCTCTCTCCTCTATCATCTCTGCCATACATGGGGCCTGTTCTCTCTCCTCTGTCATCTCTGCCTAACATGGGGCCTGCTCTCTCTCCTCTGTCATCTCTGCCATACATGGGGCCTGCTCTCTTTCCTCTGTCATCTCTGCCATACATGGGGCCTGCTCTCTCTCCTCTATCATCTCTGCCATACATGGGGCCTGCTCTGTCCCCTCTGTCCTCCGGTATCTCTGCCATACATAGGGCCTGTTCTCTCTCTATCATCTCTGCCATACATGGGGCCTTCTCTCTCTCCTCTGTCATCTCTGCCATACATGGGGCCTGCTCTCTCCTGTGTCATCTCTGCCATACATGGGGCCTGCTCTCTCTCCTCTGTCATCTCTGCCATACATGGGGCCTGCTCTCTCCCCTCTGTCCTCTGTCATCTCTGCCATACATGGGGTCTGCTCTCTCTCCTCTGTCCTCTGTCATCTCTGCCATACATGGGGCCTGTTCTCTCTCCTCTGTCATCTCTGCCATACATGGGGCCTGCTCTCTCTCCTCTATCATCTCTGCCATACATGGGGCCTGTTCTCTCTCCTCTGTCATCTCTGCCTAACATGGGGCCTGCTCTCTCTCCTCTGTCATCTCTGCCATACATGGGGCCTGCTCTCTCCCCTCTATCATCCCTGCCATACATGGGACCTGCTCTCTCTCCTCTGTCATCTCTGCCATACATGGGGCCTGTTCTCTCTCCTCTATCATCTCTGCCATACATGGGGCCTGTTCTCTCTCCTCTGTCATCTCTGCCATACATGGGGTCTGCTCTCTCTCCTCTGTCATCTCTGCCATACATGGGGCCTGCTCTCTCTCCTCTATCATCTCTGCCATACATGGGGTCTGTTCTCTCTCCTCTATCATCTCTGCCATACATGGGGCCTGTTCTCTCCCCTCTATCATCTCTGCCATACATGGGGCCTGTTCTCTCTCCTCTATCATCTCTGCCATACATGGGGCCTGTTCTCTCTCCTCTATCATCTCTGCCATACATGGGGCCTGCTCTCTCTCCTCTGTCATCTCTGCCATACATGGGGCCTGCTCTCTCCCCTCTGTCCTCTGTCATCTCTGCCATACATGGGGCCTGCTCTCTCTCCTCTGTCATCTCTGCCATACATGGGGCCTGCTCTCTCCCCTCTGTCCTCTGTCATCTCTGCCATACATGGGGCCTGCTCTCTCTCCTCTGTCCTCTGTCATCTCTGCCATACATGGGGCCTGTTCTCTCTCCTCTGTCATCTCTGCCATACATGGGGCCTGCTCTCTCTCCTCTATCATCTCTGCCATACATGGGGGGCCTGCTCTCTCTCCTCTATCATCTCTGCCATACATGGGGCCTGTTCTCTCTCCTCTGTCATCTCTGCCTAACATGGGGCCTGCTCTCTCTCCTCTGTCATCTCTGCCATACATGGGGCCTGCTCTCTCTCCTCTATCATCTCTGCCATACATGGGGCCTGCTCTCTCTCCTCTATCATCTCTGCCATACATGGGGCCTGCTCTGTCCCCTCTGTCCTCCGGTATCTCTGCCATACATAGGGCCTGTTCTCTCTCTATCATCTCTGCCATACATGGGGCCTGCTCTCTCCCCTCTATCATCCCTGCCATACATGGGGCCTTCTCTCTCTCCTCTGTCATCTCTGCCATACATGGGGCCTGCTCTCTCCTCTGTCATCTCTGCCATACATGGGGCCTGCTCTCTCTCCTCTGTCATCTCTGCCATACATGGGGCCTGCTCTCTCCCCTCTGTCCTCTGTCATCTCTGCCATACATGGGGCCTGCTTTCTCCCCTCTGTCCTCTGTCATCTCTGCCATACATGGGGCCTGCTCTCTCCCCTCTGTCCTCTGTCATCTCTGCCATACATGGGGCCTGCTCTCTCTCCTCTGTCCTCTGTCATCTCTGCCATACATGGGGCCTGTTCTCTCTCCTCTGTCATCTCTGCCATACATGGGGCCTGCTCTCTCTCCTCTATCATCTCTGCCATACATGGGGGGCCTGCTCTCTCTCCTCTATCATCTCTGCCATACATGGGGCCTGTTCTCTCTCCTCTGTCATCTCTGCCTAACATGGGGCCTGCTCTCTCTCCTCTGTCATCTCTGCCATACATGGGGCCTGCTCTCTTTCCTCTGTCATCTCTGCCATACATGGGGCCTGCTCTCTCTCCTCTATCATCTCTGCCATACATGGGGCTTGCTCTGTCCCCTCTGTCCTCCGGTATCTCTGCCATACATAGGGCCTGTTCTCTCTCTATCATCTCTGCCATACATGGGGCCTGCTCTCTCCCCTCTATCATCCCTGCCATACATGGGGCCTTCTCTCTCTCCTCTGTCATCTCTGCCATACATGGGGCCTGCTCTCTCCTGTGTCATCTCTGCCATACATGGGGCCTGCTCTCTCTCCTCTGTCATCTCTGCCATACATGGGGCCTGCTCTCTCCCCTCTGTCCTCTGTCATCTCTGCCATACATGGGGTCTGCTCTCTCTCCTCTGTCCTCTGTCATCTCTGCCTAACATGGGGCCTGCTCTCTCTCCTCTGTCATCTCTGCCATACATGGGGCCTGCTCTCTCTCCTCTATCATCTCTGCCATACATGGGGCCTGTTCTCTCTCCTCTATCATCTCTGCCATACATGGGGCCTGTTCTCTCCCCTCTATCATCTCTGCCATACATGGGGCCTGTTCTCTCTCCTCTATCATCTCTGCCATACATGGGGCCTGCTCTGTCCCCTCCCTCTTTATAGGACCAGACACCACCATGCGGATCTGCTCATCTGTCTGTTACATAGACGTCAGTATGCATCACTGCTGATCCATTTCCTGTCTCCCAATTTCATCATGGAGACACAGTTTTAGGAGGTGCCGCATACTAATGTCTCTCCTTGTGTTTTGTCGTTGCAGGTTCTACCTCACCAGACCTTTCCTGGTAATTATGTATTTTATTTCCTCTTTATCTTTTATCATCTCCAGTATAAATTAACTAACTGTTCTGTAAATGTTAAAATATTTTCCACTGTGTTTATACAAGAAGCCTGAGCTGTACACCTCATTAGTGATATTGTATGTGTACGCCCAGCTGCTGGCGTGAAGGAGGACAGTTCTGTGTATGGTCCGGTGACTGGTACTCGGTGCAGGACTGATGGAACCTTCCTCATATAGTCTTCTGGTGCCCGTCCTCCTTTGTATCCTTGAGTTTTGCATTAAGTGACACAGGAGTAATGGGGACAGGCTCTGCTTCCAGGAGATCTGACATGTCTGTAGTTTGGTATCATTTAATCTTTCAAAACGTAATCAAGAAATGTAAATTAGGTACCAACATAATACTCCTTGTAATCTCAGCGTGGTGCATTTTTTTAAGGTTGCGTCACACTGAATGTCAATGTGCCGACACATTTAGTCAGACTCAAAAGGAACTTTTTTGTGCTCCACTCAAAATGAGCCCCTAAATAAGGGAAGCTTATTACCACTTCTTGTTTCCTCTCTGATCAACTTACTCTATCCTCTTTAGGGTCTTGGCACCTCGAAGGGACACTAGCGATACCACCAGTCCATTGCCCGAAGACAAAAGTGAGATGATGGATGATCAAAAACCAAACGACTCTTCCGTGATAAATGCCCCCAGTCCAGAGAAGGACAACAAGACTATTGATGTTGACAAGCTTGAAGAACTGGGGGATGGTGAGGCAGGGGACCCAGACGCCGAGAACAAGCAGGAACAACTCAGCGTCAAGAAGCTCCGAGTCATATTGTACGGTCTGTGTTGCAGCATGCAGCAAGCTGCGGATCAGTTTCACAACTCGCCCCGGCATATCCGAAGGTGGCTGCAGAGGTTTCAGACAATGCAGGAGGAAAACCAAGACAACCTCACTGAGGGCAAGTATTTGGGTGCCGAAGCAGAGGAGAAGCTGGCAGAGTGGGTGCTGACCCAGAGGGAGCAGCAGCAGTCTGTCAACGAGGAGACTCTGTTCCAAAAAGCCACCAAGATTGGACGCTCCTTAGAAGGTGGCTTCAAAATCTCTTATGAATGGGCCGTGAGGTTCATGTTGCGGCACAATTTAAGCACACACTCCAAAGTTGCTGTGGCTAACCGTCTACCCAAGGAAATGGAGGAAAACGCCCAGACTTTCATCAACTTTGTACAGCGGCAGATACATAGCCAAGATCTCCCGCTGTCGATGATTGCTGCTTTAGATGAAATTTCCCTCTTCCTCGACCTGGAGCTGCTGTGCAGCGACGAGAGGAAAGACAGTGCCCTGCAAACTGTGGGCACAGGAGAGCCTTGGTGTGACATCGTGCTCACCATCTTAGCTGATGGCAGTCTACTGCCCACACTCGTCTGCTCTCGAGGCAATTCGAAAAATGTGAGTGATATCCCAGAATCCATCTTACTGGAAACAAGAGACAGTGGGTTCACAGACAATGAGATAATGCAGTTGTGGTCTTCCCAGATCTGGCAGAAACAAGTGGACGGTCCAAATAACAAAGGCATGGGTGTGCTGGACTGTCACAGATCGCACATGTCAGATGAGGTCCTAGCTCTTCTCAGTTCCACCTGCACCTTGCCGGCGGTGGTGCCCTCGGGCTGCAGCTCGAAGATCCAACCACTGGATGTCTGCATCAAGAGAGCAGTCACCAGCTTCCTGCACAAGAAGTGGAGAGACCAGGCCCAAGAGATGGCAGAAACCAGCTGTAGCCCAGGAATGTTGCTCCAGCTGGTCCTCTGTTGGCTGGCCGAGGTTCTGGAAGTGATCACTGAACACCCAGAACTGGTCCAACAGTCCTTCCTGGTGGCCAGTCTTCTCCCAGGGCCTGATGGTACGGCCAACACCACCAAACGCAATGCTGAGATGCAGGAGGAGCTTATAAACCTGCTGGAGGGCCAGCTGAAGCTAAATGAGGAAGAACAAGACGAAGATACCGACCACTGTAATGACAGCCAACCCGATGAGTACGCAGACCCCGAGGTTCTCCACCAGCTGTTTGATGGAGACAGCGACACTGAATCGTTCTACGGTTTTGACGAGACTGATCTATAAACCATGGAACTGTCAAATTACATGTCTGGTAAAACATTCCACCACGGTTCAGGAATTAATGCCTCACCTACATGGCATCCACTTTTTATTACTTCTGAAATTATGGTTACTTCCCTGAGGAAATTTGTTTGTTTTTTTGGTATCTCTCCTGGTCTGTACCCTTTCAACGTGATGCTACCTCCCCTGTTCATCTAATACCCTCCCCCCCCCCCCCTCTGGAACGGTGGCAGTTGACCAGGCTACCCAAACTTTGTTGTTAATTAGGGCTTTTTTTTTTTTATTGTTATTTCTCCAACCCGAGCCACAGACTGAGTATGTATAGACCAGATTTTCTGTACTGACTGAGTGTTCAAGAAGACGACGCGTTCCACCACAGGCTCTGGTTTATCAGTTAATCATGAAAACGGTTTACATTCAGTTCCATACAAATTGCAGGTAACGTTCGTTCCAGACTGCTTACTTTGTATGTTATCGGACAGTCTGAGCTGTCGGCTCAGGATGGCTCACACACCGCCAGCTGCTGCACTACATCTTGCATGGTTGTTTTGGTTTTTTAATTCCTTCCCCCTCCCCCAATCATCCTCCCAAGAGTTTACTTTGGTCTAGTAACCAGCAACAAGTAGGGCATATGTGTAAATTATCTAAATATATAGCTTGTATATAATGGAATACAGAATAAAGACAGGCAAGAGGTGATCTTGTGTTTCTATTAGGCTAAGATGTGAATTTTGTTTCTTTTTATATATAAAGATATAAAGTGTTCTGTTACTACATCCCTTGCTGGTTTCCACTTTTTAAGTCTGGTACGAAGTTAAATAAATCAGATTTTATGTGATTATGTATGTGGCACGACAAAGGCGCACACCTACGGCATTGGGTCTTTATTTTGTTATTAATTTAAACTCTCTCCTGTCCCACAGCCTGAGCGCGTCACTCACGTTACTTTGGGTCATAAATGCCTGTATGCACATCATGCTTCCTGCACACTCCCTAAACTGGGCGTAGGGGAACCATGGGTGGATTACATGATGTAGTGATTGTTCTCCAGGTCTGGTTTAGGAGGTGGTGGAGCAGGATCAATGACAGGATACGCTAGAATTAGAGATTTAGGCCCCTGGCTATCAGATGGAGGGGAGAAAAGCATGGGACAGATTTCTACTTCAGGGTCCATAGGGTATCCACAGGATACCTTGGGGTATAGGTGTGACGTCAGTCGCAGGGCACCAAAGAGTTAAGCTTTCAGCCTCCCAGGATGCACTAGGTCCCCCTCCTATACCCCGCCCCCGAGCCAAGGCACCTCAGTTTAGTTTGGTGCCCGGCCGGAGTCGGGTGCACCTGTTGGAGTGGGGGCTAGAAGAGCCCCTGAAGCTTATTCTTCATGCAGCTGTGGCTGCACAACTGGATGAACAGCATGGACAGTCAGTCCTGACGTCCATGCTGTCTTCCCTACACCCCGCCGGTACCAGAACGCCGGTACTGATCCGGGGATGCTGGTGGGCGTCTGGGGTCACAGCTAGCGGTGACCCCAGATGCTCCGGACCATGGCCGGATTCAAGGGGGACAGAGGTAAGCAGCGGGGTCCCGCGGTGGGTCCCCGCTGATCACATGGTCCTAAGTCCCCAGGCAGGGGGCTCCCTGGGGACTGGCTGCAGCGTGGAGCCAGGCGACCAACCTGCGCTTCCACTACCCCCTGGGACAGCGGACCGCAGCAGAGCGGTAGCGCTGCGGCGTCCCAGGGGTTAAATGCATGCCAGGGGAGCGCGCCTTCCCTGTCTCACAGCCGGCGCCTCCCCCGCTGCACACAGCCCTCTCTGCATGCTGCCGACTGGTCCTGTGGCAGCGCTCCTCCCCCAGGCCAGCCTCCTCTCTGCTCCTCGGCGGCCATCTTCTCCAGAACGCATGGTGAACGCTGCTGGAAGCGCTGGAAGGAAGCATCGTGGTCTGGGTCCCCCCGCATACCTCTCCTCCGCTGTGGTCAGGTCTGTGTATGCAGCGCTGTGTCCTACCAGGCCCTGTGTCTGTGTAGTTGAGTGATCAGCGCTGTTAGTGCAGGAATTGTTATTTTTCTGCATTGTATGTGACTGTGCTAGCGCTGCTGCCTGTAATCTTTTCTCTCTAAACTGTCAGCTTTATTACTGTCCCTGTTCTTTCTGCTAAAGCCCTTGCGGTGCGGTGCTGCAGGGTGGTCTCTCGCCTATTTAATACTTAATTGGTGAGAGAGGTCACATACGTGGTGCCATCATGTCTGAAAGTGATTTTCCCCTCCGGCTACAGTGTACCACGTGCAAAGTACCGTTAGCGGAGGGGGAGGGTAGCGCGGAGGGCCTTTGCCGGCAGTGTTTGTCCATGGCGCGGCCTATTACGGTTACAGCACCGGTACAGGAGCCGCCCTGGGCTTGTTTCGCTCAGGCGTTAACAGCTTTAGTGGGCCAGTTAGCTCCGCAGCCCGCGTTTACTCCGATGGGTTTGTCCCAGCAGTCTGTGGTGTCGTCACCCATGCAGGGGTTTCCACGACAATTGGTGGTACCCCACAGTCTCCCTATTTCCCCGCTCCCGGGTTCTCAGGAGCCAGCGTGGGTTAACTCCCTGACGAGTTCTGTACAGCACTTGTCGGATGTGTTGCAAGGGGAGTCTGTGATGCGGTCTCATAAAAGGCCGGTGGCGTCTCTGTCCGCTCCTTATGAGGATGACGAAGGGACGTCTGATGATGGGGAGATTCTAGATCCTTACGATCAGGAACCTCTCCATACTAAGGACGCTGATGCTAAGTCCAAAGTATATATTCCTGGACTTATTCGGGCGGTCCGCACAGCCTTGGTGATTGAGGACGAAGTTCCCCCAGCGGCTAAATCTAAGTATGCCTTTTTCAAAGATGTGAAGGGCGATGCCACAGTCTTTCCTCTTTCGGGTCAGTTGGTGGACCATTTAGAGGAGGCGTGGAAACAACCTGGCAAAAGATACCAGCCGCAGAGACGCCTGGCGGTGGCTTATCCGTTCGCGGATAATTATTTTGCGAAGTGGGAATCCCCTCCACAGGTGGATTCTCACGTGACCCGTCTTGTCCGTAGTGCCACATTGCCGATGCCATCCATGTCCTCCCTTAAGGATGCTACGGACTGCAAGGTAGAAATCTGCCTGAAGTCCGCTTATTCCCTTGCAGGGGGGGCAGCACGGCCGGCTATGGCCATTTGCTGGGTTGCCAGAGCGATGGAGCGCTGGGCGGATTCATTAGAGGCTTCTTTTGAATCCGACTGTCCGGCCGATCAGGCGGAGTTGATTGGCAATCTCCGTGATTCGGCCACCTACATCAACGAGGCGGCTCTAGACATTAGTACTCTGGTGTCTAGAATTTCTTCAGCAGCGGTAGCTGCTCGTCGCACCTTGTGGCTGCGATCCTGGAAGGCGGACGCAGATTCCAAGAAAGGTCTGGAAGCGTTGCCGTTTACCGGAGAAGTTCTCTTCGGTCCGGATCTGGATAAGATTGTGGCCACGCTGGCGGCAGCCAAATCTGCCTGTCTCCCGTCGGCCGCTGCTCCTTCTGGTTCGGGACCATCGTCCTTTCGGTCATCTAGGGCCCAGGGCAGGCCCAAACCACAGTCGTTTCCTCGACAGGCTGGCCCTAAGAAATCGGTCAAGCCCCGGAAGCAGGCATGGAGTACCAGACGTCCGGCCCCCAAGCCAGATGGCAAGCCTGCGGCCTGACGGTCCGGGCCTCCCTTTGGGGGATCCCAGGGTGGGAGGCCGCCTGCTACAGTTCGCCCAGTGTTGGTCGACTACTACGACAGACACTTGGGTTCTGGAGGTGGTTTCCCACGGATACGCCCTCTCCTTCCGGCACAGACCCCCGGCTCGCTTCTTCACCACGGGTCTCCCATCAGACCGGAACAAGGCTACGGAGCTGCGGAAGGTATTGCACACTATGCTCCAGGCTGGAGTTATAGTGGCGGTTCCATTCTCCCAGAGGGGCCAGGGTTTCTATTCAAATCTATTTTTGGTACAGAAACCCAATGGGTCATATCGTCCGATTCTCAACCTCAAAGCACTCAACAAGTCTTTGCGGGTCCCGAAGTTTCGGATGGAGACCCTACGGTCCATCATTCTGGCGCTGGAACCTGGGGACTACTTGGTGTCATTGGACATACAGGACGCTTACCTGCATGTCCCTATTCTTTGGCGCCATCAACAGTTCCTCAGGTTTGCAATCAGCAGCGACCACTTCCAGTTTCGGGCGTTACCTTTTGGCCTGGCAACAGCACCACGTGTTTTCACCAAGGTGATGGCGGTCATGGCGGCTTCTCTGCGGCTGCAGGGAGTCCGCATGTTGCCGTATTTGGACGACCTGTTATTGGTGGCAGGATCTCCAGAGCTCCTGTTACGCCACTTGGACCTGACCATTGCACTGCTGCAACGGCACGGCTGGCTAATCAACTGGCAGAAGTCCACTCTAATCCCGTCTCGGAGGATTCTGCATCTTGGAGCCTTATTGGACTCGGGACAGCAAAGGATCTTCGTGACGGAGGACAAGATCTCTGCTTTACAGTCAAGGGTGCGCAGTTGTCTGCACAGCCGCCGGGTGTCCTTACACTCGGCGATGAGGTTACTGGGCTCCATGGTGTCGGTGTTCGACATGGTGGAATACGCCCAGTTTCACTCCAGACCTCTGCAGCACCTGATCCTGTCCAAGTGGAACGGGCTGACTCAGTCTCTGAAGTCCCAGACGATTGTGCTCACCCAGGAGGTTCGCCTGTCCCTTACGTGGTGGTTACAGACGACCCACCTCAACAAGGGACGTCCGTTCTGGGTTCCAAATTGGGTCCTGTTGACAACGGACGCCAGTCTTCGGGGCTGGGGAGCAGTTTCGGGTCCACACTTGTTCCAGGGCAGGTGGACGCCGACAGAAGCGGAGCTTCCAATAAATATCTTGGAACTCCGTGCGGTCTTCAATGCTCTCCAGCAGGCACAGCGGTTTCTCCAGGGTCGCCCGGTGCAGGTCCAGTCGGACAACGCTACCACCGTGGCCTACATAAACAGGCAAGGAGGAACTCGCAGTCGGGCGGCTCTCGTAGAGGTCTCTCGGATCCTGGTTTGGGCGGAGCGCAATCTTCCGGCCATATCAGCGGTTTTCATCCCGGGAGTGCTCAATTGGGAGGCGGACTTTCTAAGTCGCCAGGACGTTCATCCGGGGGAATGGTCCCTGCACCCGGACGTTTTTCAACTACTGGTGGACAGGTGGGGTCTTCCAGAAATCGACCTCATGGCGTCCCGGCACAACAACAAGTTGCCGGTGTACGGGTCTCGCACAAGAGACGAAGGGGCGTCTCTGGTGGATGCTCTGTCCGTCCGGTGGACGTTCCGGTTCGCATACCTGTTCCCTCCGGTCTCCCTTCTTCCACGGGTAATCCGGAAATTCAAACAGGAAGGAGGGACGCTCCTGTTGATAGCTCCCGCGTGGCCCAGACGGCACTGGTTCTCAGACCTTCAGGGTCTGTCCGTGGACATTCCTCTGCGGTTGCCGCTACGACCGGACCTTCTGTCTCAGGGTCCTTGCCTTCACCCGGACCTAACTCGGCTGTCTTTGACGGCGTGGCTGTTGAGACGGCCATGCTGAGGTCCCGGGGGTTTTCCAGCTCTGTGGTGCGTACCATGTTACGAGCTCGGAAACCGTCTTCCGCGAGGATATACCATCGCGTGTGGCATACGTTCTTCCAGTGGTGTCGACCGAGAGGTTATGCACCGCGGGAGTTTCGTCTGTCTCGGATTCTCGCCTTCCTGCAAGCGGGACTAGATCATGGGCTTCGCCTTGCTTCTTTGAAGGTACAGGTTTCGGCCCTATCTGTCTGGTTTCACCGTAGGATTGCTACAATCCCGGATGTGCGCACCTTTATGCAGGGTGTTCTCCGCATTCAGCCGCCCTTTGTTCCACCTGTGGCGCCTTGGGATTTGGCTGTGGTCCTGAGGGCTCTCCAAGGACCGCCGTTTGAACCACTGGGCTCAGTGGATCTTAAATGGCTAACAGCTAAGACTGTTTTCCTTCTGGCCATTGCTTCGGCCAGACGTGTTTCTGAGTTAGGGGCTCTTTCTTGTAGACCCCCTTTCTTGGTTTTTTATGGGAACAGGGCAGTGCTCCGCACTCGGCCCGAGTTTCTTCCCAAAGTTGTTTCCCAGTTTCATATTAACGAGGAAATAGTTGTTCCGGCCTTTAACTCACCGGGTCTTTCCGTGGGTGAGGCCTCTTTGGATGTTGTGCGGGCCTTAAGGACTTATGTTGACCGCACTTCTTCGTTTAGGAAGTCGGACGCTTTGTTTGTCCTCTTTGGCTTCCGTAAAAAGGGTTGGCCTGCTTCAAAGCAAACTTTGGCAGCCTGGATCCGTATGGCTATTTCTGAAGCTTATCTTCATGAAGGCCTACCGGTCCCTCCTTCTCTGAAGGCTCATTCCACTAGGTCTGTGGGTCCTTCGTGGGCAGCTCGACGTGGTGCCTCGGCAGTTCAGATCTGCAAGGCTGCTACGTGGTCTTCTGTCCATACCTTCGTGAGGTATTACAGGTTTGACACCTTCGCCTCTCAGGATGCTTCCTTCGGGCGGCGGATTCTCCTTTCTGCACAGGAGCGTCCCCACCCTTAAAGGATACTGCTTTGGGACATCCCCAAGGTATCCTGTGGATACCCTATGGACCCTGAAGTAGAAAATATGAGATATGGTAAGAACTTACCCTTGTTATCTCTATTTCTACGAAGTCCATAGGGTTCCACAGGACTCCCGCCCTGTCGCACCTGTGCTGCAGATGGGCTTTGCTCTGGTCACCGGTTTTCCGTCTTCCTCTGGTGAGAATGTGATTCTTGTATGTGTCCAGATCTTTGTTCTCTCTCTTCCTTCTCCTCCTCCGGCCTATGGCTTGATAACTAACTGAGGTGCCTTGGCTCGGGGGCGGGGTATAGGAGGGGGACCTAGTGCATCCTGGGAGGCTGAAAGCTTAACTCTTTGGTGCCCTGCGACTGACGTCACACCTATACCCCAAGGTATCCTGTGGAACCCTATGGACTTCGTAGAAATAGAGATAACAAGGGTAAGTTCTTACCATATCTCATATTTTTTAAATACAACTTACTTCCAATAAAATAGTATAAACCAAGATTATTGTATGTCTTGACTTGTACCCAAGTAAAGGAATCTGATGCTAGCAGGTTACTCTGACCGTGATTATAGAAAGAAGCACGGTTGCTAGGCACCAGCGCTACACAATGGGGCTGAGTCTGAATCACAAGTAACGCCGATGTTGATGTAAAACAAGAGATATGGTAAGAACTTACCTTTTGTTATCTCTGTTTCTACGAAGTCCACAGGGTTGACCTTGGGGTATAGCTGGATCTGGATCCACGGGCACCACGCAGTTAAAGCTTTTGCTGCTCCCAGGATGCACTGGGTCCATCCTCCTCTGAGTATAGGGCAGGGTATTGCCCCCGAGCCACAGGCACCTCAGTTGGTAAGCAGCCAAGGCTGGAGGAGGAAAAAACAGAGAAGGAAGACTGGAGCACGCAAGAACCATACTCACAGAAAGGGAGACTGAAAACCGGTGACAGCCACATAGCCCATTTGAAGTCAGGGCGGGCACCCTGTGGACCCTATGGACTTCGTAGAAACAGAGATAAAGGTAAGTTCTTACCATATCTCGTTTTCTACTTCAGGATCATAGGGGGTCCACAGGGTTGACCTTGGGGATGTCCTAAAGCAGTTCAACTAAGGGCGGGGACGCTCCTGTGCTGAAAGGAGAATCCGGCACCCGAAGGATGCATCCCGAGAGGCGAAGGTGTCAAACGCATAGAACCTCAGAAAGGTCTGGATGGAAGACCATGTGGCCGCCTAACATAGCTGAACAGCCGAGGCGCCATGGCCAGCAGCCCACGAGGGACCCACAGACAGAGTAGAATGAGCCTTAACAGAGGCCGGAACAGGCAAACCCTCCTGTGCATAAGCCTCACAAATAACCAAACGAAGCCAACGGGCCAAAGTTTTTGTTGGCAGGCAAACCCCACTTATGAAAACCAAAGAGGACGAGCAAGGAATCAGACTTCCGAATGGGAGCACGGACCGTATCTAAGGAAGCCTCACCAGCCGAAAGATCAGGCGACTGAAATGCCGGCACAACAATTTCCTGATTAATGTGGAACTTAGAAACCACCCTAGGAAGGAGAACGACGGTACAGCGCCCCCAATTCTGACACCCTCCTGGCCGAAGCAATAGCCAGGAGAAAAGCAGTCTTCACCGTCAACCACTTGAGTTCCACCGACTCAAGAGGTTCAAATGGAGGACCCTGCAGGGCCCAAAGCACCACCCCCAAATCCCAAGGAGCCACAGGGGGAACAAAAGGAGGCTGAATCCTGAGAACCCCCTGGAAAAAGGTGTGGACAGCTGGCAGAGTAGCGATCCTATGCTGGAACCACACATAGTGCAGATACATGAACTTTCAAAGAAGCTAGGCGTAAGCCTAGTTCCAAACCAGACTGAAGGAATGCCAAAACCCTAGAAACACGAAATGCCTGCGGATCGTAGTTTCTGGACTCACACCACTGAAAATAAGTATGCCACACTCTGTGGTAAATCCTGGCGGAAGCAGGCTTGCGCGCCTAAAGCATAGTGCTGATGACAGAGCTGGAAAAACCCCATCAAAGACGCCACGCCATCAAAGACAGACGTCCCAGATCCGGGTAAATGCAGTCCCCACCTGTCCACGAGTAGTTGAAATACCTCTGGGTGAAGCGACTATTCCCCGGAATGCACATCGTGAAGGCTGAGGAAGTCCACCTCCCAATTGAGGACTCCTGGATGAAGACTGCCGAGATGGCTGGAAGGTGGCACTCCGCCCAGGCCAGGATGCGTGACACCTCTGACATCGCTGCTCGACTGCGAGACCCCCCTGATGGTTGATGTACACCACCGTGGTGGCGTTGTTGGAATGAACCTGCACGACCCTTCCTTGAAGAGCGTGACCGGACAACTGGAAGGCCCTGTACACGGCCCAATGTTCTAGAATGTTGATGGGGAGAACCGCTTCTTCCGCAGTGAATGGGGACCTGTTACTGCCCCACAACCCCGGAGACTGGCATCTGTCGTGAGCAGAACCCAGTCCAGGTTTCAAAAAGGGCTACCCATGGAGAGATGATATGTTTGAAGCCACCAAGCTAGCGACAGGTGCACCTCCGGAAACAACACCAGCATCTGAGTCCTGATCCGATCCTGCAGGGGCCTGGAATGGAACTACGCATACTCCACCATGTGGAATGCTGACACCATGGACCCCAGAACTCTCATTGCCGAGTGAACAGACACTCGGCAACTCTTCAGACAACTGCGCACCTGCGGTTGTAAGGAGGAAATCTTTTCTGGAGTCAGAAAAATATTTTGTTGATGAAAATCCAGCAGGGCTCCCAAAAGAACCATCCGTTGTGATGAAATCAGGGAGAACTTCTTCCAATTTATCAGCCACCCGTGTGCTTGCAGACAAGCGATCGTCAGGTGTAGATGATGTAGAAGTACCTCCGGAGAGTTTGCCAACAAGAGGAGGTTGTCCAGATACGGCAGAAGCCGTATACCCTGGCTCCGTAGATGGGCGGCCATGACCGCCGTAATGTTGGTGAATACCCTTGGAGCCGTGGAGAGGCCAAAGGGCAGAGCCTGAAACTGGTAGTGGTGTTGACGTATATCAAACCTCATATACCGTTGGTGTGAAGGCGCTATAGGAACATGAAGGTAGGCGTCCTGGATAGCCAGGGAGACCATGTAGTCCCCAGGTTCCAGAGCCAGAATGATGGAACGCAAAGTTTCCATCCTGAATTTGGGCACTCTGAGGAACTCGTTCAGCGACTTTAAATTGAGGATAGGGTGATGAGACACATTGGGTTTCTGCACCAGAAATAGAGTAGAATAGTACCCCGTTGAGAAGGCGGAACGGGAAC
Organism: Taudactylus pleione; assembly: GCA_031769625.1. NCBI lineage: Eukaryota > Metazoa > Chordata > Amphibia > Anura > Myobatrachidae > Taudactylus > Taudactylus pleione. The sequence continues at coordinate 884,482 of JAUIMM010000995.1, forward strand.
AAAGAGTCCTTGCTGAAAGCAGGGGTCAATTACTTCCTGAATCTGCAAGACCCTGGTCTTGTCCGGAGAAGGACAAGAGAGTGCGTACCCCCCTGAGAGACCACTTCTCGAACCCAGGTATCCGTGGTGGTGTTGTACGAGCACTGAGCGAATTTAAGTCGGCCTCCCACTCTGGGATCCCCCAGAGGGAGGCCCGTCCCATCAGGCAGAAGGTTTATCCTCCGGCTTGGAAGAAGGGCGTCTAGCACTCCACGCTTGTTTCTTAGGCTTAGAGGCGGCCTTAGTCGCCGACTGTCCCTTGGATTTTCCCTGAGTTGGAAAGGTCCTAGCCTTAGAAGGTGCAGCTGCCGAAGGGAGAAAAGCTGCCTTAGACTTAGCCAAGGTATCCACAATATTGTTCAGGTCTGGGCCAAATAATAATTCCCCATTAAAAGGTAAGGCCTCCAGTCCTTTCTTGGAATCAGAGTCCGCTCTCCAAGAACGCAGCCACAAAGACCGGCGAGCAGACATCGCTGCAGCCGATACTCTGGAAGTCAGAAGACTGGCATCCAAAGACGCTTCTCCAATATAGGAAGCGTCATCCCTCATCTGTCCCTCTAAAGCGCTCTGCATTTCCGAAGCATCCTCTGGAAAAGTATCTTCCAGAACATTGTCCCAGGTCTCAATGGCCTTAGCCACCCAAGAGATGGACGGACGGGCCACTGCATCGGAGAGAGAATAAATTGATTTTAAACAAGTCTCCACTTTCCTGTCTGTGGGATCCTTTAGGGAGGAAATGGAAGGCATAGGTAAGGTAGCACTCTTGATTAAGCAAGTAACATGAGAATCCACCGCAGGAAACTAATAACAAGACGCTAAATGTTTCTGCGGCTGGAACCTCTTACTAGGAGACTGCCAGCTCTCCGCCATCTGATCAGTCAGCTGGTCAGATAGGGGAACAACAGCCGAAGTCACTTTTGTCTGTTTGAAATTTGGATACATGGATTTAGGAGCTGGTGCGTCGTCCTCTATATCAAGAATGGACCCCACAACTCTAACCAATGCCGGCACATTAATGGAAGATTTGGTTTCCACCTCCCGGACCGGAGAATCCGAGTCAGAGTCCTCAAGCAATTCCCCATCATCCAAGGACGCCTCAGAGTCTGATACTTGCACAGACTGGGACGACGTAACCCCTTCTGAGGCTTGTCACGTAGCATAGATTGAAAGGCTGAAGATGAGGCCGCCAAACTCTGAACTGGATAACACATCCACCCATGGTGGTTGACCTGCCTGAGGTAGACTTGGAAAGGGAATGACGGACTGCTGTGTCACCGGAGGGGACTGAATATACATAGGTAACCCCGTATATGGACTAACAGCATGAGGCCCAGGGGGAGAACAGATGTGGTATACCCTGAGAAGGGGGGGTGGCTGGTTGGGGTAACTCCCTAGGGGGGAGGGTAGTTGGGACCGCCAGACTGTCCGTGATGGAAGCCAACACCTGACAAAACACCGCCCAAGGAGGTTCTTGCGAAATTGGGAGGTTAGAGGGACCTGGTAACTGCTGGCACCGCACACATAGCCCATCCTGTGATAAATCCTCCGGATTAACACCTGCAACGCAGCGTCTGCAGGAAAACAGAGTGGGAGCCGCGGAGCGCTCGAGTTCCTCGTCAGACATGGTAAAATATATATTTCTACTTCAGGGTCCATAGGGGTCCACAGGGTGACCTTGGGGGTATAGCTGGATCCTCGGGCACCACGGAGTTAAAGCTTTCAGCTGCTCCCAGGATGCACTTGGGTCCAACCTCCCCTATACCCCGAGCCACAGGCACCTCAGTTTTAGATGGTGCCCGGCCGGAGTTGGGTCACCCTGCGGGGTGGGCTGCAGGAGCAGCCCCCTAAAGCTTTTAATTATTTATTTAACTTAGTTAAATTTATTTATTTTTTACTGCAGTTTTTCTCCAGAGCGGCAGCGCTGGGCTGTCTGTACAGACGCCCACGCTGCTGCTCCTCCCTGCTGGCGCCGCGACGCCAGCACTGAACTGGGGATCGCGGCGGGGGAAGCCAGAGTCTGTACTAGCCGGACTCTGGTTTCCCCCGGGACTGCTGCCGGAAGACGCCGGGGAGATCAGGTAAGCCGCGCACCGCTGATTAGCGGCGGTGCGCGGGTTCCTTTCAAATGCAGTCCCATGCCCCCGGTTTAGGGGATAGACCGGGGGCGCTAGCAGTGGCGGCGGGCCCCCCCTCCAGCGGAGGCATACCCCGCCAGACCACTAGACCAGCAGGGTTAATATCGCGGTAAGCGGGACGCCGGCAACCCGGGGGTTAATATGCTAGCCAGGGGAGGAAGCCTTCCCTGTCTAGCGGCTCCTCCCCTCAGCTCAGCGCGCCTTTCACCACGGAGTCTGGCGTCGCTGAGCTGCAGATTACTCGGGCCACTCCTCCTCTGAGGTCTCCAGCGGCCATTTTCTCTGTGGCAGCGCAGATACTCTCAGGGAGCACGCGGACCGGTCCCCCTGTGTACCTCTCCCCTGCAAAAGGACAGTGTACACAGCACTATAGCCCTCCCAGACACTGAATCTGGGCAGGTTGATTGTAGTGGAAAGGTGCAGTGAGTATATCTTCCTGCATGGTATGTGACTTTTGCTAGTGCTGCCTGTCTGTGTCTTTTTTCTACTTACTGTTAGCCTATACCTATTCCTTTCCTTCTACTACAAGCCCTACAGGTGTGCGGGGGAAGGGTGTTTCTACTGACCTCACCTATATAGATCACGTATTTGTGAGGTCCGTCACATACAGTTGTGTGCTACACGGTGCCATATTGTGGGCTGTTGTCCAGCACACGGGTGAGTGCGCATGTTTTCTTCCAACGTCATGCCCGAGGAGGACGTTGAGCACTCCGGGGCTCCGGTATTGTTCTCCTGCAGGCGCTGTTCTGCAGGAGTGGATAGGGAGGATTTGTCACAGGACGGCCTGTGCGGACGGTGCCAGGCGCTCCCTGGTATGTCTAAACCTCCCATGTCGCAGGAGCCACCATGGGCGATGTTTTCCCAGGTGCTGGTGTCCATCGCGGACCGTCTGTCGGTCCCGACTGCCGCCCCTATTAGGGCGTTGCCCCAGCCTGCCATCCCCCATTCCCCGAGTGTCCCACAATTATTGCAGACTCCCCCGGGGTCTCAGCCTGTTGGTCCCTATGCGGGGTTGCCAATGTATATTCAGTCCACCCCTGTGGCACAGCAGGCTGTGGTGCCGTTTCAGGCTCCTGTGGCAACTCCTCCACCCTGGGTGGATGCGCTTTCCCACACTGTCCAAGATTTGGCGGCAACATCTTCGGCTTTTAGTCGATGTTGCGCAGTGACGTGCCCTCCAGGGCGTCTAAACGCTCAGTCATGGCGCAGGCTGCGCATCTTCCGGATTCTGAGGGGTCCTCGGATGATGGTGAGGTGCAGGATGACTCAGTCTCAGTCCAGGAGGTAGACACTAAGTCTTCCATCAATGTGCGGGCTCTGGTTAAGGTGGTGCGGGCCATTCTTCTGATTGAGGATGAGGCACCCGCTCCCAAGTCGAGGTATCCTAGTTTTAAAAGAGCTAAGGTTACTTCTGCAGCGTTCCCCTTGTCTGATCAGTTGACTGATCACATGGCGGTGGCCTGGCAGACACCCAGTAAGCGTTTCCTGCCACAGAGGCGCTTGGCGTCCAATTATCCATTCCCGGAGGCGCATTGTAAGAAATGGGAAACTCCGCCTGCAGTCGATTCCCATGTAACACGCCTCATCAGGTGTGCTACTTTGCCATTGCCGTCTATATCCTCGCTGAAGGATCCTACGGACAGGAAGGAGGAGACTTGTCTAAAGTCTATTTATTCTCTCTCAGGGGCTGTAGCCCGGCCGTCCATGGCCATCTCCTGGGTGGCCAAGGCCATTGAGGGGTGGGCCAACGCCTTGGGGGATGCGTTTACGGATGAAGCTCCGGACGTCCAGAGGGCGTTGTTAGGACAGATGAGAGATGCCGCCTCCTACATTGGAGAAGCATCTTTGGATGCTAGCCTGTTGACCTCTAGGGTTTCGGCGGCAGCAGTGTCTGCTCGTAGATCCTTGTGGTTGCGGTCTTGGAGAGCAGACGCGGATTCAAAGAAAGGCTTGGAGGCCTTACCTTTTAATGGAGAATTACTATTTGGTCCGGACCTGGACAAAATAGTAGATACCCTAGCGAAATCCAAGTCAGCCTTCCTCCCTTCAGCTACTACACCTGCTAAGGTTCGGAGCTCGGCCTTTCGTTCCTTTCGGGTTCAGGGCAAGGCAAAGGGTCAGTCCTTCCCGAGGCAGTCCGCACCCAAGACCGCCTCAAAGCCAAAGAAGCAAGCCTGGAGTGCTAGGCGCCCTTCTTCCAAGCCAGAAGATAAGCCTTCTGCGTGATGGGACGGGCCTCCCTCTGGGGGACCCCAGAGTGGGAGGCCGACTTCTTCAATTCGCCCAGTGCTGGCACAATACCACCACGGATGCCTGGGTGCGAGAAGTGGTCTCCCAGGGGTACGCCCTGTCTTTTCGGCACAGACCGCCTTGCCAGTTTTTTTGCACAAGTCCTTCTCAGGACAAAACCAAGGCCTTGCAGGTTCAGGAAGCCATAGAGGCCTTGCTGACGACGGGGGTCATTATACCCATACCACAGTCTCACCGTGGGATGGGGTATTACTCTACGCTGTTTCTGGTGCAGAAACCCAATGGCTCTCATCGCCCCATCCTCAATTTGAAGTCCCTGAACAGGTTTCTCAGGGTTCCCAAATTCAGGATGGAAACTTTGCGTTCCATCATTCTGGCGATGGAACCGGGGGATTATATGGTCTCCCTGGATATCCAGGACGCCTACCTCCATGTGCCTATAGCAACATCGCACCAACAGTTTCTGCGGTTTGCTATTCTCCACAACCACTACCAATTCAGGGCTCTACCCTTTGGTCTCTCCACGGCACCAAGGGTATTTACCAAGGTGATGGCGGTCATGGCGGCTCACCTTCGGAGCCAGGGGATACGGTTGCTACCGTATCTAGACGACCTCCTCTTGCTGGCAAGCTCCCCGGAGGTACTGATCCAGCATCTCCACCTGACGGTCGCTTGTCTACAGGCGCACAGCTGGTTGATCAACTGGAAGAAGTCCTCCCTCATCCCATCACAGCGGATGGTTCATTTGGGGGCACTGCTGGACTCTCGTCAGCAACGGATTTTTCTGACTCCAGAGAAGGTCTCCTCCTTACAGCTGCGGATTCACGGCTGTCTGAGCAGTGGCAGAGTGTCGGTGCACTCAGCGATGAGAGTTTTGGGGTCCATGGTGTCGGCATTCGACATGGTGGAGTTTGCCCAGTTCCATTCCAGGCCCCTGCAGGGGCTGATTCTTTCGGAATGGAACGGATTGCCACACAGGATCCGCTCTCAGATGCTGGTGTTGTCCTCGGAGGTGCGTCTGTCCCTAGCCTGGTGGCTGCAGACAGCTCATCTCCTAGAGGGGCGCCCCTTTTGGATCCCGGAATGGGTTCTGCTCACGACAGATGCCAGTCTCCGGGGTTGGGGGGCGGTGACAGGCTTCTTGTCACTTCAGGGTCATTGGTCGGCGGAGGAAGCGATTCTTCCCATCAACATCCTGGAACTGAGGGCAGTATACAGAGCTCTGCAGTCGTCCGGCACCGCTCTTCACGGAAGGGCCGTTCAGGGACAGTCAGACAACGCCACCGCGGTGGCGTACATCAATCACCAGGGAGGGACTCGCAGTCGAGCTGCGATGTCGGAGGTGTCCCGCGTCCTGGCTTGGGCGGAGCGCTATCTTCCAGCTCTCTCGGCAGTTTTCATCCCAGGAGTCCTCAATTGGGAGGCAGACTTCCTCAGCCGTTACGACGTGCATCCCGGGGAATGGTCGCTTCATCCAGAGGTATTCCAACTACTCGTGGACAGGTGGGGGCTGCCAGAGCTGGACCTGATGGCGTCCCGTCACAATCACAAGCTGCCCGTGTACGGGTCAAGGACAAGGGACGCAGGCGCAAGTCTGATAGACGCGCTGTCGGTGAGATGGCTGTTTCAACTGGCTTACTTGTTCCCTCCGATATCTCTGCTGCCTCGGGTCCTGCGCAAGTTCAAACAGGACGGAGGCACACTGATCCTGGTGGCCCCAGCGTGGCCCAGAAGGCCGTGGTACTCCGATCTGCGGAGCTTGTCCATCGACGCTCCGTTCCTCCTACCTCAACGGCGGGACCTGTTGTCTCAGGGGCCCTGTCTTCACCTGGATCTGGGTCGACTATCTTTGACGGCGTGGCTCTTGAGACAGCCGTCCTGAGGTCTCGGGGCTTTTCTAGCTCCGTTATTACCACCATGCTGAGGGCGCGCAAGCCTGCTTCCGCGAGGATCTATCACAGAGTGTGGCACACTTTCAGTGGTGCGAGGCCAGAAAATATGATCCCCAGGTGTTCTGGGTTTCGCGTATTTTGGCTTTCCTTCAGTCGGGTTTGGACTTAGGATTACGTCTTTCCTCACTGGAGGTGCACGTGTCTGCTCTGTAGGTGTGGTTCCAGCGCAGGATCGCTGCTATGCCGGACGTACACACCTTTTTCCAGGGATTTTTAAGAATCCAGCCTCCCTTTGTGCCACCTGTGGCCTCGTGGGATTTGGCGGTGGTTCTTCGGGCCTTACAGGGTCCGCCTTTTGAGCCCTTGGAGTCAGTGGAGCTCAAGTGGCTAACTTTTAAGACTGTTTTCCTCTTGGCAATTGCTTCTGCCAGGAGGGTTTCAGATTTGGGGGCGCTTTCTTGTCGTCCCCCTTTTCTGATTTTTCATCAGGACAGAGCGGTGCTTCGCACTCGTCCTGATTTCCTGCCTAAGGTGGTTTCCAGGTTCCACATTAATCAGGAAATTGTTGTACCAGCCTTTCAGTCGCCTGATCTTTCGGCTGGGGAGACTTCCTTAGACGTTGTCCGTGCACTCCAGGTTTATGTGTACCGGACTAGTTCTGTGAGGAAGTCGGATTCTTTGTTAATCCTCTTTGGTTTTCACAAGAGGGGTTGGCCTGCCAACAAGCAGACTCTAGCCTGTTGGCTTCGTTCTGTTATTATTGAGGCTTATATGCAGGAGGGTTTACCTGTTCCAGCCTCTGTTAAGGCTCATTCCACTCGGTCTGTGGGTCCCTCTTGGGCTGCTAGGCGTGGCGCCTCTGCTGTTCAGCTCTGTAAGGCGGCCACCTAGTCTTCCATTCAGACGTTTGAGGTTCTATGCGTTTGACACCTTTGCCTCTCAGGATGCATCCTTTGGGCGCCGGGTTCTCCTGTCAGCACAGGAGCGTCCCTGCCCTTAGTTGGACTGCTTTGGGACATCCCCAAGGTCACCCTGTGGACCCCTATGGACCCTGAAGTAGAAAACAAGAGATATGGTAAGAACTTACCTCTGTTATCTCTGTTTCTACAAAGTCCATAGGGTCCACAGGGCACCCGCCCTGACGCACCTGGCTTCATATGGGCTGTGTGACTGGTCACCGGTTTTCCGTCTCCCATTTCTGTGAGTATGGTTCTTGTGTATTCCAGTCTTCCTTCTCTCTGTTTAGTCTCCTCCTCCGGCCTTGGCTGCTTACCAACTGAGGTGCCTGTGGCTCGGGGGCGGGGTATAGGGGAGGTTTGACCCAAGTGCATCCTGGGAGTAGCTGAAAGCTTTAACTCCGTGGTGCCCGAGGATCCAGGATCCAGTTATACCCCCAAGGTCACCCTGTGGACCCTATGGACTTCGTAGAAACAGAGATAACAAAGGTAAGTTCTTACCATCTCTCTTGTTATATATGTACACAGATCTATATCAACGCAATGGGGAAGTTCAGTGATCTATTCCTGGCGCACCCCCAAGCGTGCAGCGCACAAGCCCACAGATATGGCACCATGTAGCACGCAACCGTATTTGACCGACCTCACAAATACATGAATTTCTACTTCAGGGTCCACAGGGCTGACCGGAGTCGGGTCACCCTGGCACGGTGGGGCTGCACATGCAGCCCCTAAGCTTATTTTTATTTTTTTAAAAGGTTTTATTTATTTTTCTTTTTTCAGAGCGGCAGCATCAGACTGTCCATCTGGACGACCACGCTGCCGCTCCAACAACCCCGCTGGCACTGCAACGCCAGTACTGATCTGGGGATCGCAGCGGGACCCCGGAGTCAGTACTAGCGTGGTTCCAGGACCTCCCACTGACTGCTGCCGGATTCTACGGGGTCAGTCTCTCACCGCCGGTCTCTGGGGAAGGACCGGAGGGGGGCTGCCCCTCTTAAGGAATACCACGTGTGACCGCTGGACCACCAGGGAGTAATGGCTGGAAGGGAACCAGCGTCCCTGGGGTTAATCACTAGCCATGGGAGGCAGCCTTACCTGGTTTAGCGGCTTCTCCCTCAGCTCAGCGCGTCTTCTCTCATGCGTGCTGGTGTCGCTGAGCTGCTCCTCCTGCGGCCACTCCTCCTCAGAGCTCTCCGGCGGCCATCTTCTCTGGCAAGGGCAGAGCTCCCAGGTGGTATCCAGTTGACCGGTCCCCCTGCGTACCTCTCCCCTGTTCAGGACAGTGTTCGCAGCGCTATAGCCCTCCCAGACACTGAATCTGGGAGGGTGATTGTAGCTGAAGGTGCAGTGTGTATACTTCTCTGCCTGGTATGTGACTTTTGCTAGTGCTGCTGTCTGTGCTTTTTCTACTTACTGTCAGCGTTTTACCTATCCCTTTCCTTCTCCTACGGCCCGCAGGTGCGTGGGGGAGGGGTGTTCTTTCTGTGTACCTCACTTATATAAATCAAAGTGTTTGTGAGGTCCGTCACATATAGTTGGGTGCTACTCAGTACCATATTGTGGGCTGTTTGTGTTGCATACTTTTGAGTGCGCTGGTGTTATACACCTCACCTCTTTGTGATACATATTTATTGAAATATGTTTGTGTCATGTCTGATGAGATTGAGCTCTCCGTGGCTCCTGTGTTGTTTTCCTGCAGACACTGTTCGTCAGGAGTTGATAGGGAGGATTTATCACAGGACGGTCTGTGCGGGCAGTGCCTGGCCCCTCTAAACCCCCTACGTCGCAGGATCCTCCTTGGGCGATGTTTTCACAGGTGCTGGCGTCGATCGCGGACCTTTTAGCGGTCCCAACTGCAGTCCCTACTAGGGCGTTGCCCCAGCCTACCATCCCCCATTCCCCGGGTATTCCGCAGTTATTGCAGTCTTCCCCCTGGTCTGACTGTGGGTCCTTATTCGGGGTTGCCTGTGTATGTGCAGTCTCCCCCAGTGATGCAGCAGTCCGTGGTGCCCTTTCAGGGGTATCCTCAGGTGGTTCCTCCACCCTGGGTGGATGTCCTCTCCAGCTCTGTTCAGAGTCTGGCGGCCTCGTCTTCGGCTTTTCAGTCGATGTTACAAAGTGACATGCCCCCGAAGGCGAACAAGCGTCCCGTTACAGCTTCAATGGCTGCGCAGTTAACGGACATAGACGTGTCTGATGACTGAGAAGTACATGAGGACACATGAGGCTCATTGCAGGAAATGGGAAACCCCACCTACGGTGGATTCCCATGTCACCCGCTTAACTAAAAGCGCTACATTGCCCTTACCGTCTATCTTCTCTCTGAAGGATCCCACGGACAGGAAACTGGAGACTTGTTTAAAATCGATCTACTCTCTGTGGCAGTGGTCCATCCGTCCTTGGCCATCTCTTGAGTGGCTAAAGCCGTTGAGAGCTGGGCCAACGCATTAGAGGATACTTTTCCAGACGATGCTCCGGATATCCAGAGAGTGTTAACAGGACCGATAAGGGATGCGGCTTCCTATATTGGGGAAGCATCGTTAGATGCCAGCCTGCTGACCTCTAGGGTGTCGGCTGCAGCTGTGTCGGCGCGTCGGTCCTTGTGGCTGAGGTCTTGGAGAGCTGACGCTGACTCCAAAAAGGGACTGGAAGCCTTACCTTGTAATGGGGAGTTGCTATTTGGTCCAGACTTGGACAAAATAGTGGATACTCTGGCTAAATCCACGTCAGCCTTCCTCCCTTCGGCTTCAGTACCTGCTAAGGTGAGGAGCGCCGCCTTTCGGGTTCAGGGTAAGGCAAAAGGTCAGTCCTTCCCGAGGCAGTCAGCGACCAAGGCCGCCTCTAAGCCCAAGAAGCAGGCCTGGAGTGCTAGGCACCCTTCTTCCAAGGAGGAAGATAAACCTTCTGCCTGATGGGACGGGCCTCCTTCTGGGGGACCCCAGAGTGGGAGGCCGACTTCAATTTGCCCAGTGCTGGCACAAAACCACCACGGATGCCTGGGTTCGAGAAGTGGTCTCCCAGGGGTACGCCCGGTCTTTTCGGCACAGACCGCCCCACCAGTTTTTCTGCACGAGTCTCTCAGGATAAAACCAATGCTTTGCAGATTCAGGCAGCTATAGAGTCCTTGCTGAAAGCAGGGGTCATTGTTCCCGTTCCTCAGTCACAACGAGGGACGGGGTACTACTCTACTCGGTTTCCGGTGCAGAAATCAAATGGTTCTAATCGCCCTATCCTCAATTTGAAGTCTTTGAACAAGTTCCTCAGAGTTCCCAAATTCAGGATGGAAACGTTACGTTCCATCATTCTGGCGATGGAACCTGGGGATTACATGGTCTCCCTGGCTATCCAGGACGCCTACCTCCATGTTCCGATAGCACCAGCGATATCTGAGGTTCGCTATCCTACGACATCACTACCAGTTTCGGGCGCTACCCTTTGGCCTCTCCACGGCACAAAGGGTATTCAACAAAGTGATGGCGATCATAGGCGCACATCTTCGCATCTTCACAATGTGCTACTCCTGCCCTATTTAGACTACCTCTTTTTGCTGGCGAGCTCTCTGCAAGCGCACGGGTGGTTGATAAATTGAAGAAAGTCCTCCCTGATTCTATCCCAGCGGATGGTTCATTTGGGAGCCCTGCTAGATTCTCGTCAGCATAGGATCTTCCAGACTTCGGAGAAGATCTCCTCCCTGCCGCCTGTCGGTCCATTCGGCAATGAGTGTTCTGGGGTCCATGGTGTAGGCATTCGACATGGTGGAATTCGCCCAGTTCCATTCCAGGCCCCTGCAGGGACTGATTCTATCGGAATGGAACGGGTTACCTCACCGGATCCGGTCTTAGATGCTGGTGTTGTCTCCGGAGGTTCGTCAGTCTTTGGCTTGGTAGCTTCAGACAGCTCATCTGGTCGAGGGGCGCCCCTTTTGGATCCCGGACTGGGTCCTGCTCACAACAGATGCCAGTCTCCGGGGTTGGGGGGCAGTGGCAGGCTCGTTGTCACTTCAGGGATGTTGGACTGCGGAGGAAGCACTTCTCCCCATCAACATCCTGGAACTGCGGGCCCTGCAGTCATCCGGCACCGCTCTTCAAGGAAGGGCGGTTCAAGTTCAATCTGACAACGCCATCACGGTGGCGTACATCAACCACCAGGGAGGAACTCGCAGTCGGCTGCGATGTCGGAGGTGTCTCGCATCCTTGCTTGGGCGGAGTGCCACATTCCAGCAATCTCGGCGGTCTTCATCCCAGGAGTCCTCAATTGGGATGCGGACCCTCAGCCATCACGATGTGCATCCCGGGGAATGGTCGCCTCACCCAGAGGTGTTTCAGCTACTCGTGGACAGATGGGGGCTGCCGAAGCTGGACTTGATGGCCTCTCGTCACAATCACAAGTTGCCCGTGTACGGGTCAAGGACAAGAGACGCAGGCGCAAGTCTGGTGGACGCGCTGTCGGTGAAATGGACGCTTCAACTGGCGTACCTATTTCCGCCGATATCCCTGCTGCCTCGGGTCCTGCAGAAATTCAAGCAGGACGGCGGCACGCTCGTCCTGGTGGCTCCAGCGTGGCCCAGACGACCTTGGTACTCCGATCTGAGGAGCCTCTCCATCGACGCTCCATACCTTCTTCCTCAGCGTCAGGACCCATTGTCTCAAGGGCCCTGCCTTTACCCGGATCTGGGTTGGCTGTCTTTGACGGCGTGGCTCTTGAGACAGCCGTCTTAAGGTCTCGGGGCTTCTCAGGTTCAGTTATTAGTACCATGCTCAGGGCACGCAAGCCTGCTTCCGCATGGATTTACCACAGGGTGTGGCGCACTTACTTTCAGTGGTGAGTCCACAAACTATGATTCTCAGGTGTTCCGAGTTTCTAGGATCTTGGAATTTCTGCAATCAGGTTTGGACCTAGGTTTACATCTTGCCTCCCTGAAGGTTCATGTGTTCGCGCTCTGTGTGGTTCCAACGAAGGATCGCTACACTGCCAGATGTTCACACTTTTTTTCCAAGGTGTTCTCCTTTGTGGCTCCTTGGGACTTGGCGGTGGGTCTTCGGGTCCTGCAGGGTCCTACTTTTGAGCATTTTGAGTTGGTGGAACTCAAGTGGTTAACGTTTAAGACTGTTTTTCTCCTGGCAATTGCTTCTGCTAGGAGGGTGTCAGAATTGGGGGCGCTTTCCTGTCGTCCCCCTTTTCTGATTTTTCACCAGGACAGAGCGGTGCTTCGCACTCTACCTGAGTTTTTGCCTAAAGTGGTTTTGAAGTTCCACATTAATCAGGAACTTGTAGTGCCAGCTTTTCAGTCCCCTGATCTTTCAGCTGGTGAGGCTTCCTTGGATGTGGTCCGGGCGCTTAGAATCTATGTGGACCGGACTGCTTCTGTTAAGAAGTCTGATTCATTGTTTGTCCTCTTTGGTTTTCACAAGAGGGGGTTGGCCTGCCAACAAATAAACGTTAGCCCGTTGGCTTTGTTCTGTTATTTGTGAGGCTTATGCACAGGAGGGTTTACCTGTTCCAGCCTCTGTTAAGGCTCATTCCACTCGATCTATGGGTCCCTCTTGGGCTGCTAGACGTGGCGCCTCTCCTGTAAGGTGGCCACCTGGTCTTCCATTCAGACGTTTGAGGTTCTATGCGTTTGACACCTTTGCCTCTCAGGATGCATCCTTCGGGCGCAGGGTTCTCCTTTCTGCACAGGAGCGTCCCCGCCCTTAGTTGAACTGCTTTGGGACATCCGCAAGGTCAACCCTGTGGACCCCGAAGTAGAAAACAAGAGATATGGTAAGAACTTACCTTTGTTATCTCTGTTTCGAAGAAGTCCATAGGGTCCACAGGGCGCCCGCCCTGACGCACCTGGCTTCATATGGGCTGTGTGACTGGTCACCGGTTTTCCGTCTCCCATTTCTGTGAGTATGGTTTCTTGTGTGTTCCAGTCTTCCTTCTCTCTGTTTAGTCTCCTCCTCCGGCCTTAGCTGCTTACCAACTGAGGTGCCTGTGGTCGGGGGCGGGGTATAGAGGACGGACCCAAGTGCATCCTGGGAGCAGCAAAGCTTTAACTGCGTGGTGCCCGTGGATCCAGATCCAGCTATACCCCAAGGTCAACCCTGTGGACTCTATGGACTTCGTAGAAACAGAGATAACAAAAGGTAAGTTCTTACCATATCTCTTGTTTTATATAAGTGAGATCCAAGAAAAGCCCTTCCCACACACACGTCAAGGCTGTAGGAGAAGGAAAGGGATAGGTATAGACTGACAGTAAGTAGAAATAAAGCACAGACAGTCAGCACTAGCAAAAGTCACATACAATGCAGAAAGTTATACTGCAATCAACCTGCCCAGATTCAGTGTCTGGGAGGGCTATAGTGCTGTGTACACTGGGCCCGATTCAGAGCCGAACGCTCTGACCAAAGCGCTCGCTCTGAATCAGGGCCCTCCTACCTCAACTTGGAGCAGCCTCATGGACGCTCGCATAGCTGAAGGTTACCACCCACAGCTATAGCGAGCGTCCATGATGATGGTCGCGATGGTCAAGACCATCGCGACCATCGGGCTTGCGACGAGACCCTGCGGTAGGGTCTCACTGCCGCAAGCCCTGGAGTGATTTTGGCTCTATCAGAGCCAAAATCACTCCCACTGACATCACTACTGATGTCAGTGGGGCCGGACTCAGACGGTAGGCGTTCCCATGGGAACGCCTCCGTCTGGCAGGCACGCCCAACAAAGGGGGCGTGCTGTCAGTCACCATCGACAGCACGCCCCCTTTGGTGCGAGACCCATAATGACGGCTTGGCCGTCGTTATTCGGGTCTCGCGCATGACGGAGCTCCCTCAGTCGTGCGCATGCGCGATTCGGCACCATCGACCCGCTTGCGAGCGTCCAGCGCTCGCGAGCGGGTCAGAATCAGGCCCACTGTCCTAGCAGGGGAGAGGTACACAGGGGGACTGGTCCACTTTGCTGCCCGAGATCTGCGCTGCCTCTTGCTAGAAAAGATGGCTGTCAGAGACTTCAGAGGAGGAGTGGCCGCAGGAGGAAGCAGCTCAGCGTCACCCGACCATGCGCTGGAAAGGTGTGCTGAGCTGAGGGGAGGAGCTGCTAGACAGGGAAGGCTCTCTCCCCTGGCTAGCATTTAACCCCGGCTCCCGCTATATTCCCTGGTGGTCTAGTGGACACGCGGGGTATGCCTGCATAGAGGGGGAGCCCGCCTCCACCGCTAGCGCCTCGATCTGTCCCCAGAGACCGGAGGCTGAACGCACACACTGATCACCGCAAACGGTGACCCGAGACTTACCTGTTCCCCGGCGATCCGGCAGCAGCCCAGGGATTCCTCCAGAGTCCGGCTAGTACAGACTCCGGGGTCCCGCTACGATCCCCAGATCTGTACTGGAGTTGCAGCGCCGGTAGGGTGTAGGAGCTGCAGCTTGGACGGCCAATGGACAGTCTGATGCTGCCGCTCTGAAGAGTGTAAAAAAATAAATACAATTAAAATAAACTGTAAAAATAAGCTTAGGTGGGGCACCAAGTAAAACTGAAGTGCCTGTGGCTCGGTGTATAGAGGAGGATGGACCCAGTGCATCCTGGGAGCAGCAAAAGCTTTAACTGCGTGGTACCAGTGGATCCAGATCCAGCTATACCCAAGGTCAACTCTGTGGACCCCCTATGGACCCTGAAGTAGAAATTAGCAATTTCTCGCGCCTGCGTCCCACGTTGTCTGCGTACTGAGGCGACGGACAGATGGACTCTGGAATGCATCGAGGGTTCCAGGTTTGTGGCTAAACAGACGCACAAAGATATTCTGTCTTATGGGGGGGTGTCACAGATGCCTTATCACTTACACTGAAGGCCCAACTGTGATGGAGAATCTGTCCTTAGTATGGCGATAGCACAAGTCCCCATGGCTGTAGACACAAGCAGTGGGAGGGCTGATACTAGTGGGTTTGGTATAAGAGAGACACAAGAATAAGAGGACCGTCTTTTTGGCATGAACATTTTGTCCCTGCCCACCTATTGCCTGTCTGACATCGGCTGTGTATGTAGACATTGTGGACTTTTTTGAATGTCTTTGTTCACTGGAACCCGATGCTAGCATTAGCTTAAAGGTACAACTACAGTGGTGGGAGTCAGAATCAGTGCCCAGCGTGTGTTACTCTGGAGATGATTGGTGCAGGCCTGGGCTTGCCGGACAGGTTACCCATCATCCTCCGCTTAGATCCTGGCACAGCACTGTAGATCGCAGCTTAACAGGGGTATTCAATATGGGAGCGATAACATCGTTTTTGCGTTGATATCGCACTTTTGACGTCATTATCGCAGGTTTGACTTTTACACCGTATTCAATTTCCAAGACTTATCGCAGTTTTGAAAAGTCTTTGATAAAAAACGGGGATAACTTTTCACCATTGAACAGGTGTCGAAAAAAAGTGCAGAATTGGGGATTAGGGGTGCAGGCTTAAAAAAAATAGCCTGCACCCCTGGGAATGACATTTAAAAAAGAACGGTGTCCAAAAAAAAAAAAAAAATATAGGGACACCCCAAAAAATTAATTAAAAAATTGGGGTGAAAAAAAAAAAAATGGGAAAAAATTGTTTAACAATAGGGAAATAGGTTCAGGGCTATTCTGCATGTATGCGGCACGTGTTTTCTAGAATAGGCTATTAGCGGCAGATGTTTTCTAGAATAGGCTATTAGCGGCAGGTGCACAAATACAGAATTTTTAAAAACTTACCTTAGGGACATAAAAATATGCTAGTACCCATTTTCATGTACCCCAAATTTGATGGGACCACTTAAAAAAACAAAAAAATAACCTAAGTGCTCTTCTGCATCACTTCTTCAATGTCGGGAAAAAAACACCTGCTGCGGCTATTTAAATCCCCGACTTTCAATTACAGGCTAAAACGGGGGTACCCATAGTGATCCCCCATGTTTTTACAACTTTAGGGGGGTCTTACAGTTTTTTGAAGAAAAAATTCGTAACTTTACAAAAAATCCAACTTCGGAGTTTCCCGTTTTCGTTAATTTTATATTGAATACGGGGATTGGCGGGAGCGCGCCCGATACTTTAACGCAGGTAAAAACTCCGATATGAAACGTTAACTTCGACAGTGAGGTTAACGTTTCATATTGAATACCCCTCTTAGTCTGTGCTGCGACTTTTACATCAACTAAAAAGTGCCTACAAATTATTTTATATTTAAACGTAGCTACCGTTTGTAAAGGAATTGCTTTAACCCAAGATGCTGGCCTCCATTTATATGTGGGAGAGCAGCCGAGCTAATGTCTCTTATTTCAGTTTCTAAGAATCGTAGTATCTGGGCTAGGGGCAGTAATTCGGTTTTATTCCAGATATATAAACTCCTAACATTATGTAGATGCATGTTAGGTGGAGTAATACGAGGGGTGTTTGTGCTACTCAGACAACTACTGACGACATTAAAGTAATAAGCAGCCATCTTTAATCAAGAACACTTTCAGATTTATTTTTTAATATACAAAACAGACTAAAGGGAAATAAACGGGGGAATGCGAAGGATTGGAAGCGCCACGGTCTCCGTCACTTACTCAAATCCGCTGCAAAACAAAAGAGAGCAGGATTACAGGCTGCACGCTGGTGGGATTAGACAGGGAGACTGGGAAAGACGGTCGCTCTCACCTGATGAGATGAGCGATCTCCCAGTTGGTGTCGGAGGATATCGGTCCTTCGATTTCTACTCCGCTCTCCGTGATGGTGGCGATTTCATACTGCGAGAAGGGGAGAGAGGCGTTACCCATACGTTGTACAGCGCAAATAACTTCCAGACGTCAAGTCCAGCTGACTTACTCTGTTATAGGAGCGGGCGTCTCTGTAATACAGCACTTTCATACAGCGCTGTATCAGCTGACGGGCCTCTTCTTGCGTCAGGCTGGGCTTATTCTCTACCACTTCACGCATCAGCGGCTGCAGAGCAAGAATAGCAGCGTTACTCCAGCTGAATCACCACCGACCGCCTGGGGGCCTCACAGGCACATATAAGAAACGCACATACCTGAGCAAGGTAGGCGCCGAAGCCAGTGGCTATCGTTGGGGCCTCGTAGGCCACGCCCAGTTTGTCCACGTAACCCAGGAAGCTGTGAAAGCCATTAGAAGTGATCAGTCGTCTCCTGAGCCGCACAGACTAAGGCACTATATATACAGATCGCAGCAGAACACGGGCCCGCCTCCTCAGCCTAGCGCTGGCGTCGGACTGGCTACAGCGCTGAACCTGAGAACCATCATCCTTATGTATAGAGCTACATTAAGAACAGAAAGGTATACTGATATTCCTTATTCTCCCTATAAGGATAGTCACTGAACAATGCTCGTGGGCAGTAAAATCAGGTTCCCAGGAGCAAAACCCCAATCTGTAAACTCGGGCCTGCGGCAAAGTAAAACAAGCTTGTCAGACGTACAAACGCCCAGGTTTAAGGATATTCATGTTTAAGCACAGATGGTCTAATACAAATGTCTGAAATCTTAATTAGGTCACGTGCTCAATCATCGATATCCTTAAAACCTGGACTGTTAGGGAGGCATTGAGCGGCTCGGTTCCCAAATAAGGCCATTTACTTTACCTAGTCTGACAATAAACCTGCAGTAATGTCTCAAAAGGAAACTGCACGTAGAGTTCTTTCTATGCCACTAGGAGGCAGCGTCACTCCCTCTAGCAACTAGTGACAAGATCTATCGCATGGACAATAACAGAGAAGGAACAGGCGCTGGCTTTAGTGAAGCTCTGAGACACACCTCTCTCCGTTGTAGAATCCCCCCAGTACGACCGTGTTCCACAGCGGGTTCATCTTACTCCTCCGGTTGTACATCACTCTGGTCAGCCAGGAATGAATGGCTTTGGGGCTGTAATTATGACCATCGCCCACCAGCTCCTCATCGATCCTAGAACACAAACATCATTCTGAGTAAATAAAGCATGGCCAAGGGTCTGCTGTGTGACTACGCTACATGGCCAGCACTGCAGGACGGAGCCCCTATGGTGGAAAGGATCAATAAGTGTCAGACATACTGGGAAACACTCGTCACAACAGCGCAGTCTAATTACTATGCGAATCACAGCTCACAATTGCCCATTGTTAATAGACGAAAGCCCTTATATAAGCTGTCCTATTCACCACGTTTATTTTACTCCACCTGCTGAACTAACTCTGCTCCCCGTTCATCACCGTATCCCCAAGCTCTCTCCTCCTACAGCGCCTGATCACAGGGGTCTTCTGAAGGCTCAGATGCACCCTGGGAGATTTTCTTTCCTAGACGAGCAGCTGTTACTCTTCCCATGTAGTCAGCCCTGTCCATCTTACCCAACGCTATGGGCTCTGTGGTGGTTGTCTTGTAGTAAAGGACCTTCTAACTGGCCCCATAAGGCTCAGACCTAAGAGCCAGCAATGCATTACACTCACACGGCAGCTCGCAGGAGTAATTCCTGAAGAGAAGACATTGTACCAGGTCCTTGAGAGTTTATCAGGAGAGAACTATGGTGAGGCCTAATCTCCCTCTGGGCTCAGCCAGGCCGGTAGTTGTACTCGGCAGAATGGCTACTACTGTGTTGAGAGGGAGATATTGCTGCATTTAGTGCGACTGTGCTCCTTCTTAGACGTTCCTCCCTTCCTGTCTATGACAACTTTAGGACATCTCATTGAAAGTGTGGTAAGTACTCCTGTCTGCTTGCTGGGCTCTTTGCTACAGAGTATGGGGTTATAGGAAGTTCTTATTCCCGAAGTCCTATCACATAAGGGTAAAACACCACTCACCACCATCTGTTACCCCCTCCCCCTTTAACCCTAGCGAAAGGGATTCAGCTGTAAGTATAAGCACAGTGTGCTGCCGGATTGGCATAATGGAAAAGACAAACACAGAGCTCCCCTTTCAGTGTGATCAGGAGATGGGATGTGGTTAGGGAAGATGTACAATTAGGCTGGGGCCAGAGGGATAATACTTACCTTCTCTGGTCCAGTTGTATTTTACGGTCCTCTCCGGCTCCCCCAGAAATGGAGCCCCCATAATGCCATTGAGAGCGCACCGCGCGGTGACATCATCACTGTGCGACGCGCTCCCAGCCAATCAGTGACAGAGCAGCTGCATCACAGGACCAGACTACGTGCCTGCTGACAAGAGAAGCCCCTTCTGGCCACCGCTGTGACTAAGGTAAGTGATAGGAGAGAGAGGAATGCCGGGGGTGGGACGAGGGAGAAAGAAAGCAGGGGAAGGATTTTTGTACAATTCGATCCTGGGATCACAAAAATGGGGCAGGATGTACAATACATCAGCACGCAAACAAAATAGAGGATCTCAACATGATACAATATAACCCGCCATAGTGATACAGCTGTTCCTGTCACTATAAGCTTATTCTATCTTTATATCTAGAGAGAAATTACTGCCGCATCAATCACCCCGGGGCGTCCACCAGCTCATCGCTGCAAGACTTACACCATCTGATCGAGGACCTGCTTGAGGTACTGGTAGTCTGCATAGTCGCCTGATGCTCCCAGCATGGTGCACGAATTAACCTTCATAATCCTCGAGATGTTCCGGAATCTGGCCAGAGACCCATAGGAGCCCAACATATCCGCCGCTATGATCACTCCCCCGTCAAACTTTACACCAAGCACAGAGGTTCCCGTCACCATTGGGTTCCTGCAAGAGAAAGTGACATTATGTGACATCCCCTGATACAGAGACATTACACAGCCGGGCCTGCGTGATAGGGAGCCCTCTCCCAGTACTGACATCCTGGCTATATACACACAGGGGTGCCTCATTGGGGGTGTATATAGCCAGACAGACGGGGGTTAATATGAGGGGCAGTTGAGGGTATCAGGAAAATGAAAGTGAAAGCATCTGATGATGGGTGATCTGTGGGATTTGGGGGACATATATGGGAGGGGGGTGCTACATGCTGTGTGTCCCCTCCCCCATATGTACCCAGCAGTAGGTGGGAGTGGAGGGTGCCCGGGGACCGATCCTCTATAGTATATATACCCTCCCCGTATAGGACCAACACGGCCCGGGGACCCCTCACTTACAGCGTGTGTCTGTGTGGCCCCTGGCCGGGGAAGGAGTGCAGCTCTCCCGGTGCCGGGCCCCCGGGGAACATCTTCATCTCACTGCCCATCATCATCATGCCCGTCCAACAATGACACTGCGCCTCCAACCGGATCCGCTCACCAGTCACTTCCGCTGCCGCCGCCGCCGCCATCTTGTGGCTGGCACGGGGAGGAGTTCCTGGCCGCCCTGAGCCTGCGGTGCCAGCCAATAGGAGAATGGGGGTTATTACTGAGGATAATGGGGCTACTACTGAGGAGAATGGGGGATATAACTGTTATTACTGAGGAGAATGGGGGTTATTACTGTAATTAATGAGGATATTGGGGGTTATTACTGTAATTACTGAGGAGAATGGGGTTTATTACTGAGGAGAATGGGGATATTACTGTCACCACTGAGGATAATGGGGTTATTACTGAGGAGAATGGGGATATTACAGTCATTAATGAGGATATTGGGGGTTATTACTGTAATTACTGAGGATAATGGGGTTTATTACTGAGGAGAATGGGGATATTACAGTCATTAATGAGGATATTGGGGGTTATTACTGTAATTACTGAGGATAATGGGGTTTATTACTGAGGAGAATGGGGATATTACTGTCACCACTGAGGATAATGGGGTTTATTACTGAGGAGAATGGGGGATATTACAGTCATTAATGAGGATATTGGGGGTTATTACTGTAATTACTGAGGAGAATGGGGTTTATTACTGAGGAGAATGGGGGTTATTACTGAGGAGAATGGGGATTTACTGTCATTACTGAGGATAATGGGGTTATTACTGAGGAGAATGGGGATATTACTGAGGAGAATGGGGATTTACTGTCACCACTGAGGATAATGGGGTTTATTACTGAGGAGAATGGGGATATTACAGTCATTACTGAGGATATTGGGGGTTATTACTGTAATTACTGAGGAGAATGGGGTTTATTACTGAGGAGAATGGGGATTTACTGTTATTACTGAGGAGAATGGGGATTTCTACTTCATCGTCCATAGGGGGTCCACAGGGTTGACCTTGGGGTATAGCTTGGATCTGGATCCACGGGCACCATACAGTTAAAGCTTTAGCTCCCAGGATGCACTTGGGTCCTCCTCTATACCCCGCCCCAGAGCCACGGGCACCTCAGTTTCAGTTTGGTGCCGGCCGAAGTCGGTTGCACTGGGCAGTGGGGCTGCAGGAGCAGCCCCTAAGCTTTATTTTTACAGAAGAAAAGTTTTTTATTTTTTCTCTTGTTTTACACTTAATGCAGCAGCATAGGACTGTCCTTCTGGACGTCCATGCTGCCGCTTCAACACCCCGCTGGCGCTGCGACGCCAGTACTGCTCTGGGGATCGCAGCGGGACCCCGGAGTTATTCCTAGCATGGCTCCGGGACCTCCCTCTGACTGCTGCCGGACTCTACGGGGAACAGGTAAGCCGCGAGCAGCGCTCTTAGCGCCGCTCGCGGGGGTAAATGCAGTCAGTTGCCGCCGGTCTCTGGGGACAGACCGGCGGCGCTAGTAGCGGCGGCGGGCTCCCCCTCATGCAGGCATACCCCGCGCTCCGCTGGACCACCAGGGTATAAGTTCCGGAGGGGAACCGGCATCCCTGGGGTTAAATACTAGCCAGGGGAGGCAGCCTTCCCTGGTTTAGCGGCTCCTCCCCTCAGCTCAGCGCGCCTTTTCTCACGTGTACTGGCGTCGCTGAGCTGCTCCTCTGCTGGCCACTCCTCCTCAGAGCTCTCCGGCTAACGCAGGCTCCCAGGCAGGTGCATGGTCAGGTCCCCCTGTGTACCGCTCCCCTACCTAAAGGACAGTGTACACAGCGCTATAACTCCCCCCAGACACTGAATCTGGGTGGTTGAGGGCAGCGATTGGTGCAGTAAGTACAATCTTCCTGCATTGTATGTGACTTTGCTAGTGCTGCTGTCTGTACTTATTCTCTACTTGCTGTCAGCTTATATCTATCCCTTTGCTTCTCCTACAGCCCGAAGGTGTGTGGGGGAGGGGCGTTTTCTATTAACCTCACTTTTATAAATCATGTATTTGTGAGGTCAGTCACATACTGTTGTGTGCTACACAGTACCATATTTTTGGGCCTGTTTGTGCTGCATGCTGGTGAGTGCGAGGGTGTTAACACCGTATGTCCTCTGCTGATAAGTATTTATTGTATAATTACTGTATCATGTCTGATGAGGAGACTGAGCACTCCGGGGCTCCTGTGTTGCTTTCCTGCAGACGCTGTTCTGCTGGTGTTAATGGGAGGATTTATCTCAGGATGGTCTTTGCGGGCAGTGCCAGCTGGCACCAGGCCCCTCTATACCCCCTATGCAGCAGGACCCCCCTTGGGCGATGTTTTCACAAGTGCTGACATCTATTGTAGATGTCGATCCCTACAGTGACCCCTTCTGGGGCATTGTCCCAGCACTCTATCTCCCATTCCCCGGATATTCCGCAGGTATTGCGGTCTCCCTCCGGGGCCCAGACTGTGAGACAGTATTCGGGGCTGCCTGTGTATGTCCAGCCTCCCCCTGTATCACAACAGTCTGTAGTGCCTTTTCAGGGCTTCCCTCAGTCGGCTCCTCCGCCTTGGGTGGATGTTCTCTCCAACTCGGTACAGAGTTTGGCGCCTTCATCCTCGACTTTTCAGTCATTTTTGCAGGGTGATGTGCCACAGAAGGCGACTAAGCGGCCTGTTGTGAGTTTACTCACTGCGCAGGTATCAGAATCGGATCCCTCTTCAGATGATGGAGAGGTCCATGAGGATTCTGATTTGGATGCGGTGGGACCGGAGGTTGAGCCTAGGTCCTCCATTAATGTTCCAGCATTAGTTAGGGCGGTGCGGGCTATTCTCAATATAGAAGAGGAGGCACCGGTCCCTAAGTCGAAGTTTCCTGACTTCAAGAAAGCAAAGGTTACTTCTAATGTGTTCCCTCTGTCCGATCAGTTGGCGGATCATATGGCGGCGGCCTGGCAATTACCCAGCAAAGAGATTCCAACCGCAGAAAGGGTTGGCTTCTCATTATCCCTTTCCTGAGGATCATTGCAGGAAATGGGAGACTCCACCAGCGGTGGATTCACATGTCGCTTGCTTGGTTAAAACCGCTACGCTACCATTGCCGTCTATTTCCTCTTTAAAGGATCCAACGGACAGGAAAGTGGAGATTTGTTTGAAGTCACTCTCCGGAGCGGTGGCGCGCCCGTCCATGGCCAGTTCCTGCGTGGCTAAAGCCATTGAGAACTGGGCCAAAGCCTTGGAGGATTCTCTTACGGACGGTGTTCCGGATGTTTAGAGAGCATTAGTGGCACAAATGAGGGATGCCGATTCCTATATTGGGGAAGCGTCATTGGACGCAAGCATGTTAACCTCTAGAGTTTCGGCTGCGGCTGTGTCTGCTCGGAGATCCTTGTGGCTGCGGTCCTGGAGGGCTGATGCGGACTCTAAAAAGGGTCTGGAGGCTCTCCCCTTTAATGGAGATTTGCTATTTGGTCCAGATTTGGACAAAATAGTGGATACCTTGGCTAAGTCCAAGTCGGCTTTCCTCCCTTCGGCTTCTGCGCCGGCTAGGGTGAGGAGCACTGCAGTTCGGTCCTTTCGGGTTCAGGGTAAGGCCAAGGGCCAGTCCTTCCCGAGACATTCAGCGACCAAAGCCTCATCCAAACCCAAGAAGCATATGGAATGCTTGGCGCCCCTCTTCCAAACAGGAGGATAAACCTGCTGCCTGACGGGACGGGCCTCTCCCTGGGGGACCCCAGAGTGGGAGGCCGACTTCTCAGATTCGCCCAGTGTTGGTTCAGTACCACCACGGATGCTTGGGTTCGAGAAGTAGTCT
Organism: Taudactylus pleione; assembly: GCA_031769625.1. Taxonomy (NCBI): domain Eukaryota; kingdom Metazoa; phylum Chordata; class Amphibia; order Anura; family Myobatrachidae; genus Taudactylus; species Taudactylus pleione. Next base: position 908,636 of record JAUIMM010000995.1, read on the forward strand.
CTCAAGGGTACGCCCTGTCGTTTCGGTGCAGGCCGCCCCACCAATTTTTTTGCACGAGTCCTTCGCTGGACGAGTCCAAAACTTCGCATCTCTGTTTCTGGTGCAGAGACCCAATGGGTCTCATCGCCCTATTCTGAGTTTGAGGCCTCTGAACAAGTACCTCCAGAGTTCCCAAGTTCAGTATGGAAACATTGCGGTCCATCATCCTGGCGATGGAACCGGGGGACTTCATGGTCTCCCTCGATATCCAGGACGCCTATCTCCATGTGCCCGTGGCACCGGCACATCAGCGGTACCTGAGGTTTGCTATCCTAAACCAACACTACCAATTTCGGGCGTTGCCTTTCGTTCTTTCCACAGCTCAGAGGGTTTTCACCAAGGTGATGGCAGTCATGGCTGCCCACCTTCGGGGTCAGGGTATACGGTTGCTGCCGTACCTGGACGATCTGCTGCTGCTGGCGAACTCCCCGGAGGTGCTTCTTCATCATCTCCACCTGACAATTGCTTGTCTTCAAGCACATGGGTGGTTGATAAATTGGAAGAAGTCGTCTCTGATCCCATCTCAACGGATGGTCCCTCTGGGAGCACTTCTGGACTCCAGTCAACAAAGGATTTTCTTGACTCTGGAAAAGGTATCCTCTCTACAACTGAGGATACACGGTTGCCTAAGCAGTGGCAGGGTGTCAATACATTCGGCAATGAGTCCTGGGGTCCATGGTGTCGGCATTCGACATGGTGGAGTTCGCCCAGTTCCATTCCAGACCCCTGCAGGGGCAGATTCTTGTGGAATGGAGCGGGTTGTCCCGCCGGATACGATCCCAGATACTGGTATTGTCCCCGGAAGTGCGCCGGTCCTTGGCGTGGTGGCTGCAGTCAGCTCATCTCAGCCAGGGTCGCCCCTTTTGGATTCCGGACTGGGTTCTGCTCACGACAGATGCCAATCTCCGGGGTTGAGGGGCAGTGACCGGCTCGTTGTCTCTTCAGGGCCGTTGGTCGGCGGAGGAGGCCGTCCTTCCCATAAACATTCTAGAGCTACGGGCAGTGTACCGTGCTCTTCTGGCGTCAGGCACCGTTCTTCTCGGAAGAGCAGTCCAGGTGCAATCAGACAACGCCACCACGGTGGCATACATAAATCACCAGGGAGGAACTCGCAGTCGAGCTGCGATGTTGGAAGTGTCCCAAATCCTGACTTGGGCGGAGTGCCACCCTCCAGCAATATCTGCAGTCTTCGTCCCGGGAGTCCTCAATTGGGAGGCAGACATCCTCAGCCGTCACGACGTGCATCCCGGGGAATGGTCGCTTCACCCAGAGGTGTTTCAACTTCTCGTGGACAGGTGGGGACTGCCGGAATTGGACCTGATGGCCTCTCGTCACAATTACAAGTTGCCCATATATGTCTCAAGGACAAGGGACGCAGGCGCAAGCCTAGTGGATGCGTTGTCAGTGAAATGGTCGTTTCACCTAGCGTATCTGTTTCCTCCAGTCTCCCTGCTCCCTCGGGTACTCAGAAATATCTAACAGGACGGAGGCACGTTTCTGCTGGTGGCTCCAGCTTGGCCCAGACGTCCTTGGTACTCCGATCTCAGGGGCCTGTCTGTAGACGCTCCGTACCTTCTGCCTCAACATCGAGATCTGCTGTCTCAGGGTCCCTGCCTTTACCCGGATCTTGGTCGACTGTCTTTGACGGCGTGGCTCTTGAGACAGCCGTCTTAAGGTCCCGGGGCTTTTCAAGCGCTGTCAACAGTACCATGCTTAGGGCACGTAAACCTGCCTCTGCACGGATTTATCACAGAGTGTGGCACACTTACTTTCAGTGGCGCGAGTCTAGAAGCTATGACCCTCGGGTGTTCAGAGTTTTCTAGGATTTTGGCATTTCTGCAGTCAGGTCTTGACCTGGGCTTACGGCTTGCTTCCCTAAGAGTTTATGTATCGGCCCTGTCAGTGTGGTTCCAACGAAGGATTACCACACTGCCTGACGTTCACACTTTGTTCCAAGGTGTTCTGAGGATCCAGCCTCCCTTTGTGCCTCCAGTGGCTCCGTGGGACTTGGCGGTGGTTCTTCGGGTCCTGCAGGGACCTCCTTTTGAGCCTCTTGAGTCGGTTGACCTCAAGTGGTTAACACTTAAGACTGTGTTTCTCCTGGCTCTTACTTCGGCCAGGAGGGTATCCGAGTTGGGGGCACTTTCCTGTATCCCCCCCTTCATGAGTTTTTGCCTAAAGTGGTTGCTAAGTTCCACATAGATCAGGAACTTGTGGTGCCAGCTTTTCAGGCTCCGGGTCTTACGGCTGGCAAGGCTTCGCTGGACGTGGTCCGGGCTCTCAGAATTTATGTTGAACGGACGGCCTCTGTTAGGAAGTCCGATTCGTTGTTCATCCTCTTTGGTTTCCATAAGAGGGGTTGGCCTGCCAACAAACAAACTTTAGCCCGTTGGCTTTGTTCTGTTATTAGGGAGGCTTATATACAGGAACGTTTGCCTGTTCCAGCCTCGGTTAAGGCTCATTCCACTCGGTCTGTAGGCCCTTCTTGGGCTGCTAGACGTGGTGCCTCCGCTGTTCAGCTGTGCAAGGCAGCCACTTGGTCTTCAATTCAGACATTTTTGAGGTTTTATGCGTTTGACACCTTTGCCTCTCAGGATGCATCCTTCGGGCGCAGGATTCTCCTTTCTGCTCAGGAGCGTCCCCGCCCTTAGTTGAATTGCTTTGGGACATCCCCAAGGTCAACCCTGTGGACCCCCTATGGACCCTGAAGTAGAAAACAAGAGATATGGTAAGAACTTACCTTTGTTATCTCTGTTTCTACGAAGTCCATAGGGTCCACAGGGCGCCCGCCCTGACGCACCTGGCTTCAAATGGGCTGTGGTACTGGTCACCGGTGTTTCCGTCTCCCATTTCTGTGAGTATGGTTTCTTGTGTGTTCCAGTCTTCCTTCTCTCTGTTTAGTCTCCTCCTCCGGCCTAGGCTACTTACCAACTGAGGTGCCTGTGGCTCTGGGGCGGTGTATAGAGGAGGACCCAAGTGCATCATGGGAGCTAAAGCTTTAACTGTATAGTGCCCGTGGATCCAGATCCAAGCTATACCCCAAGGTCAACCCTGTGGACCCTATGGACTTCGTAGAAACAGAGATAACAACGGTAAGTTCTTACCATATCTCTTGTTATTACAGTCATTAATGAGGATATTGGGGGTTATTACTGTAATTACTGAGGAGAATGGGGGTTAATTTTTTATTTTTTATTTAAATATCTTTTTATTGAACAGCAATAAAACAATTATACATTGCACAATCCAAGAATTAGAGAAAATAAAAGTATCTGATAAACGATTAGTCTGTTTCTTGGAACAAACAATATACAAATTACTGTTAATCTTTTCAAACTTTTTGGGAAAATAGTACAAATATAGATTGAAATTATGTCAAAGTACAAAGAAACAAAGTACTTGAATATAATATAATGTAGAAAATGACAAAATTACAAATACTGTATAAAAAAAAAATCGATATAGTACACCGTATAGAAATGCAAGAAAATATACAATCAATGTCACTCAAACTATACAACTTATAGAGCCAGTGTAAGCAGCCAATTATCACATCAACTTCGGTATATCAGTCAATCGTTGCGTCAATATAATCTACATCAATGCAGAATTATATTAGAAAAAGGGGGAGAGTTAGAATAAAATGATAAAAGAAACAGAAGAAGAAAGAAAGGTGAAATAGAGGGGGAATCACTGACAGAAGGTGAGAGATACCTTGTCTGGGGGGATTCACAGAGAGCTACATATAAATAGCAACAATAGGGGCATTTTAAGTGATATTTCTTAGCATAAACCATTCCAAGTGATCAAAGACTTTCCATATGTTATTCCGAATCTGGACCGGTAAACATTGTATGTATGGTTCCCACTTTTTGGAAAAAATCCGTACCCCTCTTTCGATGTTAAAGATAGCCATACGTCTCTCCGCATAAATGACCTCCAGCAGCGCAGTTTTCCATTCCATTAGTGTAGGTGCTGATTTTGAGATCCAGTAATTAAGGATAAGTTGTTTAGCTACTGTAACCATGACTCTCAGAGCAGGTTTCCATGGGCCCAAGGAGGACTCAGACTCCCATATTGAAAAATCTGCGAAAATGAGAGCTGCCGCTTTTTTGGATAATTTAAGATGTATTGTATTATTTAGATAACACAAAATTTTATTCCAAAATCTATGGATCTTTCTGCAGTACCAGAGGTTATGCGAGAGAGAGGCATTAGAGCAGTCACATTTCACACAATTTCCCTCCTCCAGTGGCACAAAATGTCTCCGTTGGGCCGGGGACATATATGTACGATTTAAAATTCTAAGATGAATTTCTTGAAATCTCGCTGACTTAAGGCAGGGTAAAACACGATCCAGATTCGCAATAAATGGCTCCAAGTCACATAATTCGGGTATCTCTGTGTGCCAAGCTTCCGCAACTGGTGCCCAAGCATGTATAGGAATTTCAATCGGGTATTTATATAAATGAGCTATTCTGAATTTGGTTGAGCGACATAAGAGTAGAATGCGACCCATTGTATCTGTGTTAACTGAGATCCATAAAGGATTATCTAAGGATTGAATGAAATGACGTACTTGTAGAAACATAAAAAATTGTGTACGAGGGATGTCATATTTATCCTGTAATTGTACAAAGGAGAGCAAATTGCCACCCGGATCAAATACATCTTTGATGGACATGATTCCCTTTTGATTCCACATTTTAAAAAGAGGAATGTCAAGTGAAGGGGGAAAACATGGGTTACCCCATAGGGGGATGTACGGGGATGAAAAAGGATTTTTCCCCAAATGTGTATTAACCTTCAACCACGTAGTGTAAGTGTCCCAGAATAAAATATTACAACGAAATATCTTAGGAATGTGTATTTTAGGGGTGTGTAACAAGGCTGCTGGGGCATATGGGTGAAATAATGCTTCCTCCAAGTCAGGATTAGTATAGTGATCGGTATGTAATAACCAATCAGTTATATATCGGAATATGGCAGCTTTTGCAAATGCAGAGATGCTTGGGATGCTCAGCCCTCCATTTTTTTTCAGTAGGTAAGCTCGGGAACGCGGCATTCTGGGTTTCTTGTACTGCCAAATGAATTTAAAAAAGATCTGCGTAAACTTCAGTACATCCACTCTTGTTAAAGTAATGGGTAAAGTTTGTAAAAGATAGGCTAGTTTCGGGAACACCACACTCTTTATTACAGTTACTCGTCCGAGTAGAGAGAGTTTAAGATCTTTCCAATTCTGGAGTTGGGAGTTTAATCTATTTAGCAATGGAGAGAAATTAAAAGCATATAGAGAGGATAATTGAGCTGGTATAAATATACCTAAGTATTTTAATTTATGTGTTGCAATTGTGAAAAGAGAGGCTATGTGGGGATGCGTAGCTAAAAAAGTAGCTGCATCAATAGGGAGCAACTCAGATTTACTCACATTGATGCGATAACCTGCAAATGATCCAAATGTGGTAATTAGATCCAGAAGTGTAGGGATGGATCGTAGGGGATCAGATATAAAAAGCATCATATCGTCTGCAAATAAAGACAATTTACATGTTTGGTTTCTGATAGTAATACCCTTTACCTCCGTTTCCTGTCTTATTGCTATCGCCAATGGCTCTAGCGCAATTGCCAACAAAAGTGGAGAAAGCGGGCAACCCTGTCTCGTCCCTCTCTGTACAGAATGCAGGTGACAAATATCTATTAGTGAGAATCTGAGTAAGGGGAGAAGTATATAAGGATCGTATGATCTCAACAAAAAGGACGGGCATACCACACCGACGCAGAGATTCAAACAGGTGATCCCAGGTTACCAGATCAAACGCTTTTTCTGCGTCTAAAGACAACAAGAACCTGGGATCACCCGTCTCACCCATATGCAGAGACTGCAGCACCGTAAGGACTTTCCTAATGTTTGTGACAGAATTTCTGCCACAAACCCGGTTTGGTCCGGGTGTATGATAGACGGGAGAATCAACTTCAACCGCTCTGCTAAAATTTTTGTCAATAATTTATAGTCTACGTTAAGTAGAGAAATGGGTCTGTATGATGAAGGCAAAAGGGGGTCTCTGCCTGACTTTGGCAGAACTTTTATAATGGCCGAATTAAAATAGTGAGGGATTATTTTACTATCCATTATGGAGTTAAATACATTGGTTAAAGTCTCTGTGATTTGGGGACGTAATATTTTGAAAAACTCCCCACTCAGACCATCTGGGCCTGGGGCCTTGAACGTCTTGAGAGATTTAACAGCCTGATCTACCTCTTCATGTGTAATTTTGCCAATCAATATATCAGCCTGTGCAGATGAAATCTGTGGCAGGGTGTGTGATTCCCAAAAAGCCTCCTTTTTAGTGATATCTATTGGGTCTTGGGAATAGAGGTTTTGGTAGTAACGGAAAAAGATATTCGCGATATCTTTGCCATTGAATTGTATGGCAGAGCTTTCATCTTTGAGAGCTGCAATATTATTATGTGGCTTGGTACCCCTCAGCATGTTTGATAGGAGTCGGCTAGGTTTGTTGCCGTATCTAAAGAAATGTAATTTACCTGAGTATACATATTTATCATCCATTTGAGTGAGGATTTGATCAAAGTGTAACCTGCACTCACCATATGCGGCTCTAGTCACCGGTGAGGGTGAAGCTCTTAGAGCTTGAAATGCGGATGTTAAGGCCGTCTGTGCAGATCTATAAGTGGCGTCCTGTTCAGCCTTATATTTTGTCATAAAGGAGATAATTTCCCCCCTAATCACCGCCTTAGCAGTTTGCCAATATAAACCTGGGTTATCTTTATGTATTTGGTTGTTCATTTCGTAACTGGCCCAAGCAGACTCTAGCATTGACTTAAATTTAAGGGATGAGGCTAATTTTGCCGGAAATCGCCACTGGGAGTATGAACCCAAAAGGAATTTCCCCTGTACATCCACCCACACCGGCGCATGATCCGAAATAGCTATAGTTTCAATCGATGTATCGATAATCATTGGGGATATTGAGTTAGATAAGTACAAATAATCAAGCCTTGAAAAGGCGTTATGAGTGGCTGAGTAGTACGTGTATTCCAGATCAGTGGGGTGTCTCATTCTCCACACATCTAATAAATTCAATTCTTTGGCCATATAATTTAAACCTATTTTTGGTTGTTTGGGGGAGGAATGAGAGAAAGTTTTCCTATCTAAGGTTGGGGAAGCGACCAGATTGAAATCACCCCCTAATATAATCTTAGAATCTGCAAAAGAATATAATTTGTTAATCAATCCTAGGAAAAAAGATTTATCATATATATTGGGACCATAGACATTACATAAACAGTATCTAGTGCCGTCTAGCGTGACATCCATAAGAATGTATCGGCCCTCTTGGTCTACATCAGAGGAATGAATATCGAATTGAATACCCTTGCGTATTAGGATTACCACTCCACGTGACTTAGAACCAAATGATGATGACGCCAATACCTGGTGGTGCAGTGTGTTTAGCTTGGCGTGTTCTGTGGGAGTTAAATGAGTCTCCTGTAAATAAGTGATATCGGATTTAAGCTTATTAAGATATGTCAATATGCGCTTTCTTTTCACTGGTGAGTGAATCCCCCTGACATTCCAGGTGCAAAACCTAAGGTGGGAAGGCATCACAAGGTGTGGAAATTAGGTAATGCAAATAGTAAAAAAGTGTAGTATAAATGTTAATATACTCCCCATAATACCGGTTGGTGCTAGGTAGGTTCATAATAATATGAATGTCGGCTCTAGTATAAGTCATAAATAAGCTATGAAGGGCATGAGCTTCGTGATTCATACAGTATAAAGAAACAAATAGACAAATGGACATAGACATAAAAAGAAAATAAAGATAGACGCTTATATGCAGAGATTGCGAATCAAATGCAAACATATAACCAAAACTATAGTCATTGATCTCAGCCTATTGAAAAGAAAAAAGACAATAGTATTAATAATAACTATAAAGCAACGTCACAAGTATATGTGTAATTATAATCCTAAATCAGATTATAAACATATTTTTGAAGAAAAGGGTAAAACCTGGTAAAGGCATCAAAATAGGTATGGGACACCTTCCCGTAATCAATCATTATGATCCATCGTGGAGGGGTCCGAGGACTCTTTTACTTCATTAAGGAAAGCTTGGGCGTCAGCAACTTCTGTGAAATCTTTAGGGCCTTGAGATGAGAAAATGCGAAGTCTAGCTGGGAATAAGAGCGCGAAGCGAGTCCCTGATTGGATGAGCTGAGAGCAGACAGGGGACATATTTCTGCGTGCTCTGGCAACCTCCGCGGAGTAGTCCTGGAACAAGAGGATACGTTGGCCATCCCACTGAAGAGGGCCCTTCTGTCGAGCAGTTGACCATATCAGATCCTTGTGACGAAAATTTAAGCACTTGAAGATAACAGCTCTAGGGCGTGAGATGTTAGAATCGCGAAAAGGACCTAATCTATGTGCTCGTTCTATCTCAAAATGATTCAGTTCAGCCGAGATGCCGAGTAGCTCAGGGAGATCGGTTTGAAGAAATTTAGTGAGATCGTTGCCTTTAATCGTTTCCTTAAGACCCAGAAGTCGCAGGTTGTTGCGTCTGGACCTATTTTCCAGATCGTCTACCTTGGATAGTAATTGTTGTTGAGTGGTCGACATGGTAGCAACTTGTTGTTTTAGTTCCGAAAGTTCATGAAAGTTGACTCCGATCCTGTTTTCATTTTCACGCACTTGTTGTGAGACAGAAGACATTTGCGTCTTAATATCCGCCAGTGCCCCCATGAATTTATCCGCTTGGTTTTGCAGTAGTGGTTCCACTGTTTCTTTAATGGCTCTAACTATCTCTGCATATGAGAGAGGAGCAGGAACCGGGCCCATTGTGTTATGGGTAGTAGCGGGTTCGGAACTATGTGTATGTGGCATGTTTTCCACAGGGTCTGTAGGTTGATCTGTACGTTTGCTACTACCCCTGGCTCGATTTGCCTTGGGGGTGGGCTGTGGAGCCATGAACTTATCCATGTAGAGATTGGTCCTAATTTTCACCAGGTTATGATAATACTGAGGAGTGTGTTGCTTAGAAATGGCTGTGATCACAGACAGGAGATCCTTTACATTTCAAATAATTGTGAAGTCGAGAATGGGGGTTATTACTGAGGCGAATGGGGATTTACTGTCACCACTGAGGATAATGGCGTTTATTACTGAGGAGAATGGGGGTTATTACTGAGGCGAATGGGGATTTACTGTCACCACTGAGGATAATGGCGTTTATTACTGAGGAGAATGGGGGATATTACAGTCATTAATGAGGATATTGGGGGTTATTACTGTAATTACTGACGCGAATGGGGGTTATTACTGAGGAGAATGGGGGATATTACTGAGGCGAATGGGGATTTACTGTCACCACTGAGGATAATGGCGTTTATTACTGAGGAGAATGGGGGTTATTACTGAGGCGAATGGGGATTTACTGTCACCACTGAGGATAATGGCGTTTATTACTGAGGAGAATGGGGGATATTACTGAGGAGAATGGGGATTTACTGTCACCACTGAGGATAATGGCGTTTATTACTGAGGAGAATGGGGGATATTACAGTCATTAATGAGGATATTGGGGGTTATTACTGTAATTACTGACGCGAATGGGGGTTATTACTGAGGAGAATGGGGGTTATTACTGAGGCGAATGGGGATTTACTGTCACCACTGAGGATAATGGGGTTTATTACTGAGGAGAATGGGGATATTACAGTCATTAATGAGGATATTGGGGGTTATTACTGTAATTACTGACGCGAATGGGGGTTATTACTGAGGAGAATGGGGGTTATTACTGAGGAGAATGGGGGTTATTACTGAGGCGAATGGGGATTTACTGTCATTACTGAGGAGAATGGGGTTTATTACTGAGGAGAATCGGGATATTACTGTCATTTACTAAGGAGAATAGGGATATTACTGTCATTACTGAGGAGAATGGGGTTTATTACTGAGGAGAATGGGGATTTACTGTCACCACTGAGGATAATGGGGTTATTACTGAGGAGAATGGGGGATATTACAGTCATTACTGAGGAGAATGGGGTTATTACTGAGGAGAATGGGGGTTATTACTGAGGAGAATGTGGGTTATTACTGTCATTACTGAGGATAATGGGGTTATTACTGAGGAGAATGGTGATATTACTGTCATTACTGAGGAGAATGGGGGTCATTACTGAGGACATTGGTGATATTACTGTCATTACTGAGGAGAATGGGGGTTATTACTGTCACCACTGAGGAGAATGAGGGATAGTACTGCATGTAATGAGGATTATGGGGTTATTACTACAAGCAGTGAGAGGAATATTACAGTGTAGCTGACACAATACATGTATACAATACACAGACTGGTGATATCAGAGTGAGCTGTCAGTGCAGGATATCCCCCAGTAATGTCTCATACACATAGGAGTGTGAGTTATAGCTGTCACAGCACAGTATTATGGAGGTTACACTGGAGGACGAACTGTGAGGGTGCATGCAGTTCTATCACTCTGCCAGGAGGAGGCAGTAACGCCCTACTACAGACTCTAGGCCAGTGTATGGTGGGACTGTCTGTGGAAGATATGGTGTTCTCAGCACCCCCTCCCACATTATGGCCCTCCCTCCACCCTCCCCATGTCCTTCCCCTACAGCTTATAAGAGTTACCAGCACAGTTCAGAGTCCCAGGAGAGACAACAGTCCTGACAGACCTGCACCAAGAGACCACAGGAGAATGGGTGAGAGCTCCCCAGACACTGACTGCACCCCCAGGGTCATTTATATATATATATATATATATAAATATAAATATATATATATATAACACACATACACACTTCTGTTTCACTAAGTTACCAGGCAGCACTTACTGTTACTTTTCACTTCTCCTGTGCAGCTGAGCTATTGTCCTCTGTAATCAGCCATGCTCGGCTGCAGGTGTAAGGTCAGTGGGTGCATTGTAACCACATGGGATGAGTGTCAGTAAATCTGTTGTGTGTGAGATAGGATATTGTATATATGTTATTCTGTATGTGCATATTGTGTTCTGTCTCAGGCCTATGATACACCTGAGGTGACAGAGATATTAGTGTTTATATCTGTTGCTTTCCCTCCACCAGTTGCCATGTTCCCTGTAATGTAATGCTGAAGGGAGTACTGGATCTGGGGTGTAAGCTTCTGGGGTTCTCATTTATTAGGGGTGATAATGTTATACATAGACCCTATTGATGTGTCAGCCTGTCAGTGAGAGCTGAGTGGTGGATAATAACAGAGGGGGGGTCATCCAGCAGACTAGGGGGAATCCTTGGGTCTGCAGAATGGTCCTCTCCTTCCTCTGGACCATAACGAGTCACAATGAACCCAACTCTCAAGTTGCTTCATGTAATGCAGAGCCGAACGCATCTAGGATATGGAGGTGGTGATGGATCTCTGTATATCTGTGTATTATGGGGAGAGAGAACACGGGGTGCCTTACCATAAGGAGCATACAGTAACTGCAGGGCATGCAGAGGTGGTACAGTGCTGGTGTAGGGGATACCACATAGTCACACCCTGTATCTGTGTATTATGGGGAGACAGAACACGGGGTGCCTTACCATAAGGAGTATACAGTAACTGCAGGGCATGCAGAGGTGGTACAGTGCTGGTGTAGGGGATACCACATAGTCACACCCTGTATCTGTGTATTATGGGGAGACAGAACACGGGGTGCCTTACCATAAGGAGCATACAGTAACTGCAGGGCATGCAGGGGTGGTACAGTGCTGGTGTAGGGGATACCACATAGTCACACCCTGTATCTGTGTATTATGGGGAGACAGAACACGGGGTGCCTTACCATAAGGAGTATACAGTAACTGCAGGGCATGCAGAGGTGGTACAGTGCTGGTGTAGGGGATACCACATAGTCACACCCTGTATCTGTGTATTATGGGGAGACAGAACACGGGGTGCCTTACCATAAGGGGCATACAGTAACTGCAGGGCATGCAGAGGTGGTACAGTGCTGGTGTAGGGGATACCACATAGTCACACCCTGTATCTGTGTATTATGGGGAGACAGAACACGGGGTGCCTTACCATAAGGAGTATACAGTAACTGCAGGGCATGCAGAGGTGGTACAGTGCTGGTGTAGGGGATACCACATAGTCACACCCTGTATCTGTGTATTATGGGGAGAGAGAACACGGGGTGCCTTACCATAAGGGGCATACAGTAACTGCAGGGCATGCAGAGGTGGTACAGTGCTGGTGTAGGGGATACCACGTAGTCACACCCTGTATCTGTGTATTATGGGGAGACAGAACACGGGGTGCCTTACCATAAGGAGCATACAGTAACTGCAGGGCATGCAGAGGTGGTACAGTGCTGGTGTAGGGGATACCACGTAGTCACACCCTGTATCTGTGTATTATGGGGAGAGAGAACACGGGGTGCCTTACCATAAGGAGTATACAGTAACTGCAGGGCATGCAGAGGTGGTACAGTGCTGGTGTAGGGGATACCACGTAGTCACACCCCGTATCTGTGTATTATGGGGAGACAGAACACGGGGTGCCTTACCATAAGGGGCATACAGTAACTGCAGGGCATGCAGAGGTGGTACAGTGCTGGTGTAGGGGATACCACATAGTCACACCCTGTATCTGTGTATTATGGGGAGACAGAACACGGGGTGCCTTACCATAAGGGGCATACAGTAACTGCAGGGCATGCAGAGGTGGTACAGTGCTGGTGTAGGGGATACCACGTAGTCACATCCTGTATCTGTGTATTATGGGGAGACAGAACACGGGGTGCCTTACCATAAGGAGCATACAGTAACTGCAGGGCATGCAGAGGTGGTACAGTACTGATGTAGGGGATACCACATAGTCACACCCTGTATCTGTGTATTATGGGGAGAGAGAACACGGGGTGCCTTACCATAAGGAGCATACAGTAACTGCAGGGCATGCAGAGGTGGTACAGTGCTGGTGTAGGGGATACCACATAGTCACACCCTGTATCTGTGTATTATGGGGAGAGAGAACACGGGGTGCCTTACCATAAGGGGCATACAGTAACTGCAGGGCATGCAGAGGTGGTACAGTGCTGGTGTAGGGGATACCACGTAGTCACACCCTGTATCTGTGTATTATGGGGAGACAGAACACGGGGTGCCTTACCATAAGGAGCATACAGTAACTGCAGGGCATGCAGAGGTGGTACAGTGCTGGTGTAGGGGATACCACGTAGTCACACCCCGTATCTGTGTATTATGGGGAGAGAGAACACGGGGTGCCTTACCATAAGGAGCATACAGTAACTGCAGGGCATGCAGAGGTGGTACAGTGCTGGTGTAGGGGATACCACATAGTCACGCCCCGTATCTGTGTATTATGGGGAGACAGAACACGGGGTGCCTTACCATAAGGAGTATACAGTAACTGCAGGGCATGCAGAGGTGGTACAGTGCTGGTGTAGGGGATACCACGTAGTCACACCCTGTATCTGTGTATTATGGGGAGAGAGAACACTGGGTGCCTTACCATAAGGAGTATACAGTAACTGCAGGGCATGCAGAGGTGGTACAGTGCTGGTGTAGGGGATACCACGTAGTCACGCCCCGTATCTGTGTATTATGGGGAGACAGAACACGGGGTGCCTTACCATAAGGAGTATACAGTAACTGCAGGGCATGCAGAGGTGGTACAGTACTGGTGTAGGGGATACCACATAGTCACACCCTGTATCTGTGTATTATGGGGAGAGAGAACACGGGGTGCCTTACCATAAGGAGCATACAGTAACTGCAGGGCATGCAGAGGTGGTACAGTGCTGGTGTAGGGGATACCACATAGTCACACCCTGTATCTGTGTATTATGGGGAGAGAGAACACGGGGTGCCTTACCATAAGGGGCATACAGTAACTGCAGGGCATGCAGAGGTGGTACAGTGCTGGTGTAGGGGATACCACGTAGTCACACCCTGTATCTGTGTATTATGGGGAGACAGAACACGGGGTGCCTTACCATAAGGAGTATACAGTAACTGCAGGGCATGCAGAGGTGGTACAGTGCTGGTGTAGGGGATACCACATAGTCACACCCTGTATCTGTGTATTATGGGGAGAGAGAACACTGGGTGCCTTACCATAAGGAGCATACAGTAACTGCAGGGCATGCAGAGGTGGTACAGTGCTGGTGTAGGGGATACCACATAGTCACACCCCGTATCTGTGTATTATGGGGAGACAGAACACGGGGTGCCTTACCATAAGGAGCATACAGTAACTGCAGGGCATGCAGAGGTGGTACAGTGCTGGTGTAGGGGATACCACGTAGTCACACCCTGTATCTGTGTATTATGGGGAGAGAGAACACGGGGTGCCTTACCATAAGGGGCATACAGTAACTGCAGGGCATGCAGAGGTGGTACAGTGCTGGTGTAGGGGATACCACGTAGTCACACCCCGTATCTGTGTATTATGGGGAGACAGAACACGGGGTGCCTTACCATAAGGGGCATACAGTAACTGCAGGGCATGCAGAGGTGGTACAGTGCTGGTGTAGGGGATACCACATAGTCACACCCTGTATCTGTGTATTATGGGGAGAGAGAACACGGGGTGCCTTACCATAAGGAGTATACAGTAACTGCAGGGCATGCAGAGGTGGTACAGTGCTGGTGTAGGGGATACCACATAGTCACACCCCGTATCTGTGTATTATGGGGAGAGAGAACACTGGGTGCCTTACCATAAGGAGCATACAGTAACTGCAGGGCATGCAGAGGTGGTACAGTGCTGGTGTAGGGGATACCACATAGTCACATCCTGTATCTGTGTATTATGGGGAGACAGAACACGGGGTGCCTTACCATAAGCATACAGTAACTGCAGGGCATGCAGAGGTGGTACAGTGCTGGTGTAGGGGATACCACGTAGTCACACCCTGTATCTGTGTATTATGGGGAGAGAGAACACGGGGTGCCTTACCATAAGGGGCATACAGTAACTGCAGGGCATGCAGAGGTGGTACAGTGCTGGTGTAGGGGATACCACGTAGTCACACCCTGTATCTGTGTATTATGGGAAGACAGAACACGGGGTGCCTTACCATAAGGAGCATACAGTAACTGCAGGGCATGCAGAGGTGGTACAGTGCTGGTGTAGGGGATACCACGTAGTCACACCCTGTATCTGTGTATTATGGGGAGACAGAACACGGGGTGCCTTACCATAAGGAGCATACAGTAACTGCAGGGCATGCAGAGGTGGTACAGTGCTGGTGTAGGGGATACCACGTAGTCACACCCTGTATCTGTGTATTATGGGGAGACAGAACACGGGGTGCCTTACCATAAGGAGCATACAGTAACTGCAGGGCATGCAGAGGTGGTACAGTGCTGGTGTAGGGGATACCACGTAGTCACACCCCGTATCTGTGTATTATGGGGAGACAGAACACGGGGTGCCTTACCATAAGGAGCATACAGTAACTGCAGGGCATGCAGAGGTGGTACAGTGCTGGTGTAGGGGATACCACATAGTCACACCCTGTATCTGTGTATTATGGGGAGAGAGAACACGGGGTGCCTTACCATAAGGGGCATACAGTAACTGCAGGGCATGCAGAGGTGGTACAGTGCTGGTGTAGGGGATACCACGTAGTCACACCCCGTATCTGTGTATTATGGGGAGACAGAACACGGGGTGCCTTACCATAAGGGGCATACAGTAACTGCAGGGCATGCAGAGGTGGTACAGTGCTGGTGTAGGGGATACCACATAGTCACACCCCGTATCTGTGTATTATGGGGAGAGAGAACACGGGGTGCCTTACCATAAGGAGGATACAGTAACTGCAGGGCATGCAGAGGTGGTACAGTGCTGGTGTAGGGGATACCACATAGTCACACCCCGTATCTGTGTATTATGGGGAGAGAGAACACTGGGTGCCTTACCATAAGGAGCATACAGTAACTGCAGGGCATGCAGAGGTGGTACAGTGCTGGTGTAGGGGATACCACATAGTCACACCCCGTATCTGTGTATTATGGGGAGAGAGAACACGGGGTGCCTTACCATCAGGAGGATACAGTAACTGCAGGGCATGCAGAGGTGGTACAGTGCTGGTGTAGGGGATACCACATAGTCACACCCCGTATCTGTGTATTATGGGGAGAGAGAACACTGGGTGCCTTACCATAAGGAGCATACAGTAACTGCAGGGCATGCAGAGGTGGTACAGTGCTGGTGTAGGGGATACCACGTAGTCACACCCTGTATCTGTGTATTATGGGGAGAGAGAACACGGGGTGCCTTACCATAAGGGGCATACAGTAACTGCAGGGCATGCAGAGGTGGTACAGTGCTGGTGTAGGGGATACCACGTAGTCACACCCTGTATCTGTGTATTATGGGGAGACAGAACACGGGGTGCCTTACCATAAGGAGTATACAGTAACTGCAGGGCATGCAGGGGTGGTACAGTACTGGTGTAGGGGATACCACGTAGTCACACCCTGTATCTGTGTATTATGGGGAGAGAGAACACGGGGTGCCTTACCATAAGGAGTATACAGTAACTGCAGGGCATGCAGAGGTGGTACAGTGCTGGTGTAGGGGATACCACGTAGTCACACCCTGTATCTGTGTATTATGGGGAGACAGAACACGGGGTGCCTTACCATAAGGGGCATACAGTAACTGCAGGGCATGCAGGGGTGGTACAGTGCTGGTGTAGGGGATACCACATAGTCACACCCTGTATCTGTGTATTATGGGGAGACAGAACACGGGGTGCCTTACCATAAGGAGCATACAGTAACTGCAGGGCATGCAGAGGTGGTACAGTGCTGGTGTAGGGGATACCACATAGTCACGCCCCGTATCTGTGTATTATGGGGAGACAGAACACGGGGTGCCTTACCATAAGGGGCATACAGTAACTGCAGGGCATGCAGGGGTGGTACAGTGCTGGTGTAGGGGATACCACATAGTCACACCCTGTATCTGTGTATTATGGGGAGACAGAACACGGGGTGCCTTACCATAAGGGGCATACAGTAACTGCAGGGCATGCAGGGGTGGTACAGTGCTGGTGTAGGGGATACCACGTAGTCACACCCCGTATCTGTGTATTATGGGGAGACAGAACACGGGGTGCCTTACCATAAGGAGCATACAGTAACTGCAGGGCATGCAGAGGTGGTACAGTGCTGGTGTAGGGGATACCACATAGTCACACCCTGTATCTGTGTATTATGGGGAGAGAGAACACGGTGTGCCTTACCATAAGGAGCATACAGTAACTGCAGGGCATGCAGAGGTGGTACAGTGCTGGTGTAGGGGATACCACATAGTCACACCCTGTATCTGTGTATTATGGGGAGACAGAACACGGGGTGCCTTACCATAAGGAGCATACAGTAACTGCAGGGCATGCAGAGGTGGTACAGTGCTGGTGTAGGGGATACCACGTAGTCACACCCTGTATCTGTGTATTATGGGGAGAGAGAACACGGGGTGCCTTACCATAAGGAGCATACAGTAACTGCAGGGCATGCAGAGGTGGTACAGTGCTGGTGTAGGGGATACCACGTAGTCACACCCTGTATCTGTGTATTATGGGGAGACAGAACACGGGGTGCCTTACCATAAGGAGCATACAGTAACTGCAGGGCATGCAGAGGTGGTACAGTGCTGGTGTAGGGGATACCACATAGTCACACCCTGTATCTGTGTATTATGGAGAGAGCACACGGGGTGCCTTACCATAAGGGGCATACAGTAACTGCAGGGCATGCAGAGGTGGTACAGTACTGGTGTAGGGGATACCACGTAGTCACACCCTGTATCTGTGTATTATGGGGAGAAGGAACACGGGGTGCCTTACCATAAGGGGCATACAGTAACTGCAGGGCATGCAGGGGTGGTACAGTGCTGGTGTAGGGGATACCACATAGTCACACCCTGTATCTGTGTATTATGGGGAGACAGAACACGGGGTGCCTTACCATAAGGAGCATACAGTAACTGCAGGGCATGCAGAGGTGGTACAGTGCTGGTGTAGGGGATACCACGTAGTCACACCCTGTATCTGTGTATTATGGGGAGAGAGAACACGGGGTGCCTTACCATAAGGGGCATACAGTAACTGCAGGGCATGCAGAGGTGGTACAGTGCTGGTGTAGGGGATACCACGTAGTCACACCCTGTATCTGTGTATTATGGGGAGAGAGAACACGGGGTGCCTTACCATAAGGAGCATACAGTAACTGCAGGGCATGCAGAGGTGGTACAGTGCTGGTGTAGGGGATACCACGTAGTCACACCCCGTATCTGTGTATTATGGGGAGACAGAACACGGGGTGCCTTACCATAAGGAGTATACAGTAACTGCAGGGCATGCAGAGGTGGTACAGTACTGGTGTAGGGGATACCACGTAGTCACACCCTGTATCTGTGTATTATGGGGAGAGAGAACACGGGGTGCCTTACCATAAGCATACAGTAACTGCAGGGCATGCAGAGGTGGTACAGTACTGGTGTAGGGGATACCACGTAGTCACACCCTGTATCTGTGTATTATGGGGAGAGAGAACACGGGGTGCCTTACCATAAGCATACAGTAACTGCAGGGCATGCAGAGGTGGTACAGTGCTGGTGTAGGGGATACCACGTAGTCACATCCTGTATCTGTGTATTATGGGGAGACAGAACACGGGGTGCCTTACCATAAGGGGAATACAGTAACTGCAGGGCATGCAGAGGTGGTACAGTGCTGGTGTAGGGGATACCACGTAGTCACACCCCGTATCTGTGTATTATGGGGAGACAGAACACGGGGTGCCTTACCATAAGGAGTATACAGTAACTGTAGGGCATGCAGAGGTGGTACAGTACTGGTGTAGGGGATACCACATAGTCACACCCTGTATCTGTGTATTATGGGGAGAGAGAACACGGGGTGCCTTACCATAAGGAGTATACAGTAACTGCAGGGCATGCAGAGGTGGTACAGTGCTGGTGTAGGGGATACCACGTAGTCACACCCTGTATCTGTGTATTATGGGGAGACAGAACACGGGGTGCCTTACCATAAGGAGTATACAGTAACTGCAGGGCATGCAGAGGTGGTACAGTGCTGGTGTAGGGGATACCACATAGTCACACCCTGTATCTGTGTATTATGGGGAGAGAGAACACGGGGTGCCTTACCATAAGGAGTATACAGTAACTGCAGGGCATGCAGAGGTGGTACAGTGCTGGTGTAGGGGATACCACGTAGTCACACCCCGTATCTGTGTATTATGGGGAGACAGAACACGGGGTGCCTTACCATAAGGGGCATACAGTAACTGCAGGGCATGCAGAGGTGGTACAGTGCTGGTGTAGGGGATACCACATAGTCACACCCTGTATCTGTGTATTATGGGGAGACAGAACACGGGGTGCCTTACCATAAGGGGAATACAGTAACTGCAGGGCTTGCAGAGGTGGTACAGTGCTGGTGTAGGGGATACCACGTAGTCACACCCTGTATCTGTGTATTATGGAGAGAGAACACGGGGTTCCTTACCATAAGGGGCATACAGTAACTGCAGGGCATGCAGGGGTGGTACAGTACTGGTGTAGGGGATACCACGTAGTCACACCCTGTATCTGTGTATTATGGGGAGACAGAACACGGGGTGCCTTACCATAAGGAGCATACAGTAACTGCAGGGCATGCAGAGGTGGTACAGTGCTGGTGTAGGGGATACCACATAGTCACACCCTGTATCTGTGTATTATGGGGAGACAGAACACGGGGTGCCTTACCATAAGGGGCATACAGTAACTGCAGGGCATGCAGAGGTGGTACAGTGCTGGTGTAGGGGATACCACGTAGTCACACCCTGTATCTGTGTATTATGGGGAGAGAGAACACGGGGTGCCTTACCATAAGGAGCATACAGTAACTGCAGGGCATGCAGAGGTGGTACAGTGCTGGTGTAGGGGATACCACATAGTCACACCCTGTATCTGTGTATTATGGGGAGACAGAACACGGGGTGCCTTACCATAAGGAGTATACAGTAACTGCAGGGCATGCAGAGGTGGTACAGTACTGGTGTAGGGGATACCACGTAGTCACACCCTGTATCTGTGTATTATGGGGAGAGAGAACACGGGGTGCCTTACCATAAGGAGTATACAGTAACTGCAGGGCATGCAGAGGTGGTACAGTACTGGTGTAGGGGATACCACGTAGTCACACCCTGTATCTGTGTATTATGGGGAGAGAGAACACGGGGTGCCTTACCATAAGCATACAGTAACTGCAGGGCATGCAGAGGTGGTACAGTGCTGGTGTAGGGGATACCATGTAGTCACATCCTGTATCTGTGTATTATGGGGAGACAGAACACGGGGTGCCTTACCATAAGGAGCATACAGTAACTGCAGGGCATGCAGAGGTGGTACAGTGCTGGTGTAGGGGATACCACGTAGTCACACCCTGTATCTGTGTATTATGGGGAGACAGAACACGGGGTGCCTTACCATAAGGAGTATACAGTAACTGCAGGGCATGCAGAGGTGGTACAGTGCTGGTGTAGGGGATACCACGTAGTCACATCCTGTATCTGTGTATTATGGGGAGAGAGAACACGGGGTGCCTTACCATAAGGGGCATACAGTAACTGCAGGGCATGCAGAGGTGGTACAGTGCTGGTGTAGGGGATACCACGTAGTCACACCCTGTATCTGTGTATTATGGGGAGACAGAACACGGGGTGCCTTACCATAAGGAGTATACAGTAACTGCAGGGCATGCAGAGGTGGTACAGTGCTGGTGTAGGGGATACCACGTAGTCACACCCTGTATCTGTGTATTATGGGGAGAGAGAACACGGGGTGCCTTACCATAAGGGGCATACAGTAACTGCAGGGCATGCAGAGGTGGTACAGTGCTGGTGTAGGGGATACCACGTAGTCACACCCTGTATCTGTGTATTATGGGAAGACAGAACACGGGGTGCCTTACCATAAGGAGCATACAGTAACTGCAGGGCATGCAGAGGTGGTACAGTGCTGGTGTAGGGGATACCACGTAGTCACACCCTGTATCTGTGTATTATGGGGAGACAGAACACGGGGTGCCTTACCATAAGGAGCATACAGTAACTGCAGGGCATGCAGAGGTGGTACAGTGCTGGTGTAGGGGATACCACGTAGTCACACCCTGTATCTGTGTATTATGGGGAGACAGAACACGGGGTGCCTTACCATAAGGAGCATACAGTAACTGCAGGGCATGCAGAGGTGGTACAGTGCTGGTGTAGGGGATACCACGTAGTCACACCCCGTATCTGTGTATTATGGGGAGACAGAACACGGGGTGCCTTACCATAAGGAGCATACAGTAACTGCAGGGCATGCAGAGGTGGTACAGTGCTGGTGTAGGGGATACCACATAGTCACACCCTGTATCTGTGTATTATGGGGAGAGAGAACACGGGGTGCCTTACCATAAGGGGCATACAGTAACTGCAGGGCATGCAGAGGTGGTACAGTGCTGGTGTAGGGGATACCACGTAGTCACACCCCGTATCTGTGTATTATGGGGAGACAGAACACGGGGTGCCTTACCATAAGGGGCATACAGTAACTGCAGGGCATGCAGAGGTGGTACAGTGCTGGTGTAGGGGATACCACATAGTCACACCCCGTATCTGTGTATTATGGGGAGAGAGAACACGGGGTGCCTTACCATAAGGAGGATACAGTAACTGCAGGGCATGCAGAGGTGGTACAGTGCTGGTGTAGGGGATACCACATAGTCACACCCCGTATCTGTGTATTATGGGGAGAGAGAACACTGGGTGCCTTACCATAAGGAGCATACAGTAACTGCAGGGCATGCAGAGGTGGTACAGTGCTGGTGTAGGGGATACCACATAGTCACACCCCGTATCTGTGTATTATGGGGAGAGAGAACACGGGGTGCCTTACCATAAGGAGGATACAGTAACTGCAGGGCATGCAGAGGTGGTACAGTGCTGGTGTAGGGGATACCACATAGTCACACCCCGTATCTGTGTATTATGGGGAGAGAGAACACTGGGTGCCTTACCATAAGGAGCATACAGTAACTGCAGGGCATGCAGAGGTGGTACAGTGCTGGTGTAGGGGATACCACGTAGTCACACCCTGTATCTGTGTATTATGGGGAGAGAGAACACGGGGTGCCTTACCATAAGGGGCATACAGTAACTGCAGGGCATGCAGAGGTGGTACAGTGCTGGTGTAGGGGATACCACGTAGTCACACCCTGTATCTGTGTATTATGGGGAGACAGAACACGGGGTGCCTTACCATAAGGAGTATACAGTAACTGCAGGGCATGCAGGGGTGGTACAGTACTGGTGTAGGGGATACCACGTAGTCACACCCTGTATCTGTGTATTATGGGGAGAGAGAACACGGGGTGCCTTACCATAAGGAGTATACAGTAACTGCAGGGCATGCAGAGGTGGTACAGTGCTGGTGTAGGGGATACCACGTAGTCACACCCTGTATCTGTGTATTATGGGGAGACAGAACACGGGGTGCCTTACCATAAGGGGCATACAGTAACTGCAGGGCATGCAGGGGTGGTACAGTGCTGGTGTAGGGGATACCACATAGTCACACCCTGTATCTGTGTATTATGGGGAGACAGAACACGGGGTGCCTTACCATAAGGAGCATACAGTAACTGCAGGGCATGCAGAGGTGGTACAGTGCTGGTGTAGGGGATACCACATAGTCACGCCCCGTATCTGTGTATTATGGGGAGACAGAACACGGGGTGCCTTACCATAAGGGGCATACAGTAACTGCAGGGCATGCAGGGGTGGTACAGTGCTGGTGTAGGGGATACCACATAGTCACACCCTGTATCTGTGTATTATGGGGAGACAGAACACGGGGTGCCTTACCATAAGGGGCATACAGTAACTGCAGGGCATGCAGGGGTGGTACAGTGCTGGTGTAGGGGATACCACGTAGTCACACCCCGTATCTGTGTATTATGGGGAGACAGAACACGGGGTGCCTTACCATAAGGAGCATACAGTAACTGCAGGGCATGCAGAGGTGGTACAGTGCTGGTGTAGGGGATACCACATAGTCACACCCTGTATCTGTGTATTATGGGGAGAGAGAACACGGGGTGCCTTACCATAAGGAGCATACAGTAACTGCAGGGCATGCAGAGGTGGTACAGTGCTGGTGTAGGGGATACCACATAGTCACACCCTGTATCTGTGTATTATGGGGAGACAGAACACGGGGTGCCTTACCATAAGGAGCATACAGTAACTGCAGGGCATGCAGAGGTGGTACAGTGCTGGTGTAGGGGATACCACGTAGTCACACCCTGTATCTGTGTATTATGGGGAGAGAGAACACGGGGTGCCTTACCATAAGGAGCATACAGTAACTGCAGGGCATGCAGAGGTGGTACAGTGCTGGTGTAGGGGATACCACGTAGTCACACCCTGTATCTGTGTATTATGGGGAGACAGAACACGGGGTGCCTTACCATAAGGAGCATACAGTAACTGCAGGGCATGCAGAGGTGGTACAGTGCTGGTGTAGGGGATACCACATAGTCACACCCTGTATCTGTGTATTATGGAGAGAGCACACGGGGTGCCTTACCATAAGGGGCATACAGTAACTGCAGGGCATGCAGAGGTGGTACAGTACTGGTGTAGGGGATACCACGTAGTCACACCCTGTATCTGTGTATTATGGGGAGAAGGAACACGGGGTGCCTTACCATAAGGGGCATACAGTAACTGCAGGGCATGCAGGGGTGGTACAGTGCTGGTGTAGGGGATACCACATAGTCACACCCTGTATCTGTGTATTATGGGGAGACAGAACACGGGGTGCCTTACCATAAGGAGCATACAGTAACTGCAGGGCATGCAGAGGTGGTACAGTGCTGGTGTAGGGGATACCACGTAGTCACACCCTGTATCTGTGTATTATGGGGAGAGAGAACACGGGGTGCCTTACCATAAGGGGCATACAGTAACTGCAGGGCATGCAGAGGTGGTACAGTGCTGGTGTAGGGGATACCACGTAGTCACACCCTGTATCTGTGTATTATGGGGAGAGAGAACACGGGGTGCCTTACCATAAGGAGCATACAGTAACTGCAGGGCATGCAGAGGTGGTACAGTGCTGGTGTAGGGGATACCACGTAGTCACACCCCGTATCTGTGTATTATGGGGAGACAGAACACGGGGTGCCTTACCATAAGGAGTATACAGTAACTGCAGGGCATGCAGAGGTGGTACAGTACTGGTGTAGGGGATACCACGTAGTCACACCCTGTATCTGTGTATTATGGGGAGAGAGAACACGGGGTGCCTTACCATAAGCATACAGTAACTGCAGGGCATGCAGAGGTGGTACAGTACTGGTGTAGGGGATACCACGTAGTCACACCCTGTATCTGTGTATTATGGGGAGAGAGAACACGGGGTGCCTTACCATAAGCATACAGTAACTGCAGGGCATGCAGAGGTGGTACAGTGCTGGTGTAGGGGATACCACGTAGTCACATCCTGTATCTGTGTATTATGGGGAGACAGAACACGGGGTGCCTTACCATAAGGGGAATACAGTAACTGCAGGGCATGCAGAGGTGGTACAGTGCTGGTGTAGGGGATACCACGTAGTCACACCCCGTATCTGTGTATTATGGGGAGACAGAACACGGGGTGCCTTACCATAAGGAGTATACAGTAACTGTAGGGCATGCAGAGGTGGTACAGTACTGGTGTAGGGGATACCACATAGTCACACCCTGTATCTGTGTATTATGGGGAGAGAGAACACGGGGTGCCTTACCATAAGGAGCATACAGTAACTGCAGGGCATGCAGAGGTGGTACAGTGCTGGTGTAGGGGATACCACGTAGTCACACCCTGTATCTGTGTATTATGGGGAGACAGAACACGGGGTGCCTTACCATAAGGGGCATACAGTAACTGCAGGGCATGCAGAGGTGGTACAGTGCTGGTGTAGGGGATACCACGTAGTCACACCCTGTATCTGTGTATTATGGGGAGAGAGAACACGGGGTGCCTTACCATAAGGAGCATACAGTAACTGCAGGGCATGCAGAGGTGGTACAGTGCTGGTGTAGGGGATACCACGTAGTCACGCCCCGTATCTGTGTATTATGGGGAGACAGAACACGGGGTGCCTTACCATAAGGAGTATACAGTAACTGCAGGGCATGCAGAGGTGGTACAGTACTGGTGTAGGGGATACCACGTAGTCACACCCTGTATCTGTGTATTATGGGGAGAGAGAACACGGGGTGCCTTACCATAAGCATACAGTAACTGCAGGGCATGCAGAGGTGGTACAGTGCTGGTGTAGGGGATACCATGTAGTCACATCCTGTATCTGTGTATTATGGGGAGACAGAACACGGGGTGCCTTACCATAAGGAGCATACAGTAACTGCAGGGCATGCAGAGGTGGTACAGTGCTGGTGTAGGGGATACCACGTAGTCACACCCTGTATCTGTGTATTATGGGGAGACAGAACACGGGGTGCCTTACCATAAGGAGTATACAGTAACTGCAGGGCATGCAGAGGTGGTACAGTGCTGGTGTAGGGGATACCACGTAGTCACATCCTGTATCTGTGTATTATGGGGAGAGAGAACACGGGGTGCCTTACCATAAGGGGCATACAGTAACTGCAGGGCATGCAGAGGTGGTACAGTGCTGGTGTAGGGGATACCACGTAGTCACACCCTGTATCTGTGTATTATGGGGAGACAGAACACGGGGTGCCTTACCATAAGGAGTATACAGTAACTGCAGGGCATGCAGAGGTGGTACAGTGCTGGTGTAGGGGATACCACGTAGTCACACCCTGTATCTGTGTATTATGGGGAGACAGAACACGGGGTGCCTTACCATAAGGAGTATACAGTAACTGCAGGGCTTGCAGAGGTGGTACAGTGCTGGTGTAGGGGATACCACGTAGTCACACCCTGTATCTGTGTATTATGGGGAGACAGAACACGGGGTGCCTTACCATAAGGGGAATACAGTAACTGCAGGGCTTGCAGAGGTGGTACAGTGCTGGTGTAGGGGATACCACGTAGTCACACCCTGTATCTGTGTATTATGGGGAGACAGAACACGGGGTGCCTTACCATAAGGAGTATACAGTAACTGCAGGGCATGCAGAGGTGGTACAGTGCTGGTGTAGGGGATACCACGTAGTCACACCCTGTATCTGTGTATTATGGGGAGAGAAAACACGGGGTGCCTTACCATAAGGAGGATACAGTAACTGCAGGGCATGCAGAGGTGGTACAGTGCTGGTGTAGGGGATACCACGTAGTCACATCCTGTATCTGTGTATTATGGGGAGAGAAAACACGGGGTGCCTTACCATAAGGAGGATACAGTAACTGCAGGGCATGCAGAGGTGGTACAGTGCTGGTGTAGGGGATACCACGTAGTCACATCCTGTATCTGTGTATTATGGGGAGAGAGAACACGGGGTGCCTTACCATAAGGGGCATACAGTAACTGCAGGGCATGCAGAGGTGGTAAAGTACTGGTGTAGGGGATACCACGTAGTCACACCCTGTATCTGTGTATTATGGGGAGAGAGAACACGGGGTGCCTTACCATAAGGAGGATACAGTAACTGCAGGGCATGCAGAGGTGGTACAGTGCTGGTGTAGGGGATACCACATAGTCACACCCTGTATCTGTGTATTATGGGGAGACAGAACACGGGGTGCCTTACCATAAGGAGCATACAGTAACTGCAGGGCATGCAGGGGTGGTACAGTACTGGTGTAGGCGATACCACATAGTCACGTCCTGTATCTGTGTATTATGGGGAGACAGAACACGGGGTGCCTTACCATAAGGAGCATACAGTAACTGCAGGGCATGCAGAGGTGGTACAGTGCTGGTGTAGGGGATACCACATAGTCACACCCTGTATCTGTGTATTATGGGGAGAGAGAACACGGGGTGCCTTACCATAAGGAGTATACAGTAACTGCAGGGCATGCAGAGGTGGTACAGTGCTGGTGTAGGGGATACCACGTAGTCACACCCTGTATCTGTGTATTATGGGGAGAGAGAACACGGGGTGCCTTACCATAAGGAGCATACAGTAACTGCAGGGCATGCAGAGGTGGTACAGTGCTGGTGTAGGGGATACCACGTAGTCACATCCTGTATCTGTGTATTATGGGGAGAGAGAACACGGGGTGCCTTACCATAAGGGGCATACAGTAACTGCAGGGCATGCAGAGGTGGTACAGTGCTGGTGTAGGGGATACCACATAGTCACATCCTGTATCTGTGTATTATGGGGAGACAGAACACGGGGTGCCTTACCATAAGGAGCATACAGTAACTGCAGGGCATGCAGAGGTGGTACAGTGCTGGTGTAGGGGATACCACATAGTCACACCCTGTATCTGTGTATTATGGGAAGACAGAACACGGGGTGCCTTACCATAAGGAGCATACAGTAACTGCAGGGCATGCAGAGGTGGTACAGTGCTGGTGTAGGGGATACCACGTAGTCACACCCCGTATCTGTGTATTATGGGGAGACAGAACACGGGGTGCCTTACCATAAGGGGCATACAGTAACTGCAGGGCATGCAGAGGTGGTACAGTGCTGGTGTAGGGGATACCACGTAGTCACACCCTGTATCTGTGTATTATGGGGAGAGAGAACACGGGGTGCCTTACCATAAGGAGTATACAGTAACTGCAGGGCATGCAGAGGTGGTACAGTGCTGGTGTAGGGGATACCACGTAGTCACACCCTGTATCTGTGTATTATGGGGAGACAGAACACGGGGTGCCTTACCATAAGGAGCATACAGTAACTGCAGGGCATGCAGAGGTGGTACAGTGCTGGTGTAGGGGATACCACATAGTCACACCCTGTATCTGTGTATTATGGGGAGAAGGAACACGGGGTGCCTTACCATAAGGAGCATACAGTAACTGCAGGGCATGCAGAGGTGGTACAGTGCTGGTGTAGGGGATACCACGTAGTCACACCCCGTATCTGTGTATTATGGGGAGACAGAACACGGGGTGCCTTACCATAAGGGGCATACAGTAACTGCAGGGCATGCAGAGGTGGTACAGTGCTGGTGTAGGGGATACCACGTAGTCACACCCTGTATCTGTGTATTATGGGGAGAATGGGGATATTACTGTAGGGGCAGGCTAGGGGACGAGGGGGTTAGGGTTAGGCACCCCCGGGGGGAAGTTAGGGTTAGGCACCCCCCCGGGGGAATTAGGTTTTGGTAGTGGGGAAAGGGGGGTTAGGTTTAAACACTTTAAGGGGGAATTAGAGAGGCACATGGGGGGGAGGTTAGGCACCCTAAAGGAGGGTTAGGGGGTTGAATTAGGTTAGATTATACTTATCTTTAGGACGATCTGGATTTCCTCCTCTGTCGGGCTACGGCTGCCGGGATTTGAACCGCCGCCCATGTGGTCGGTGGTAAATCATACCCCACCCCTTATGTAATGTGAGCTATTACATCATAATGATGTACTTGCAAAAGACCCACCTTCATGTCCCCTTCCACCAGGTACACAGTGCTCTGCTCCTGGGCTTCCCACTTACACACCCTCCTACATGTCCCCTCCCACCAGGTACACGGTGCTCTGCTCCTGGGCTTCCCACTTACACACCCTCCTACATGTCCCCTTCCACCAGATACACAGTGCTCTGCTCCTGGGCTTCCCACTTACACACCCTCCTACATGTCCCCTCCCACCAGGTACACAGCGCTCTGCTCCTGGGCTTCCCACTTACACACCCTCCTACATGTCCCCTCCCACCAGGTACACGGTGCTCTGCTCCTGGGCTTCCCACTTACACACCCTCCTACATGTCCCCTCCCACCAGGTACACGGTGCTCTGCTCCTGGGCTTCCCACTTACACACCCTCCTACATGTCCCCACCCACCATGTACACAGTGCTCTGCTCCTGGGCTTCCCACTTATACACCCTCCTACATGTCCCCTCCCACCAGGTACACAGCGCTCTGCTCCTGGGCTTCCCACTTACACACCCTCCTACATGTCCCCACCCACCAGGTACACAGCGCTCTGCTCCTGGGCTTCCCACTTACACACCCTCCTACATGTCCCCACCCACCATGTACACAGTGCTCTGCTCCTGGGCTTCCCACTTATACACCCTCCTACATGTCCCCTCCCACCAGGTACACAGCGCTCTGCTCCTGGGCTTCCCACTTACACACCCTCCTACATGTCCCCACCCACCAGGTACACAGCGCTCTGCTCCTGGGCTTCCCACTTACACACCCTCCTACATGTCCCCACCCACTAGGTAGACAGCGCAGAGTATTTGTACCTGGTGGGAGAGGTCATGTTAGCGGGTAGATACATATCTGACTATTAGAGTCCCTGTGTCTGGCTTACTAGACATGTCCAGCTGTGGTCTGTAGGCCCCAGATGCTTCTCATCCTAGGAGACATATCTGCAAATCTGCACGTAGCCTCCACATTCTCTGCAATAAATATAATTATACGACTACTAAATCTGTCTCCCGGGTAACGTGTATAGAGATAGGAGATAATACTGTGTCATGATTGTATAGGATTCCTCACTAAGCCATAAACTCGCAGAGCCTGCGATGATGACCACTGACCTATCTGTGTCTGCTGCTGTACGCACAGCGTATTATGCTGCCGATCCCCTTGTATCGCCTTTCTGAGTTCAATACACAGATGTGACCAAAGTTCTGAATAGTTTACTCTCAGGCCTGATCTGTGCTTATCCCAAGCGTGATTCCGTTTTGTTACATACTGGCATTCACCCCCGTGTCACGGGTATAATGCACCCAGGACGTTTTCGGGGGGGGTAACTGCAAATATGTAGTATCCCCCTAATATATGACAGAGGGACAGTAGCCGATATCTCTGATACCAGCTGCGATCCCTCCGTTACCGCCAGCAGCGGTATAAGTTTGTATAGGTGATGCAATGCCGCCATATTTACCAACTTCCGGGATGCGATGCGTTACGGAGATTAGCCTCCGCCATAGCCTCTGGCCTACACATTGCAAAAGCTCCCGGAGAGGATTTCATAGGAGCCCTCCCCGGCAATGGCCGCGGTGCATGCGTGGTCAGTAGGTCGCACAGGCGCTGGAGTCCCGGCACAGGAGTGAGGAGGCCACTGACGTGGTCACTTCCAGCATATCGGAGGGCCGGGCTCCACAGTGCCAATGCCATCATTTATAAATGGGCCAAAAGGGAAAATATCTACAAAGACCCCCAGGTGCCAATCTGACAATGGGCTTAAGGTGCCATACACTCCGCATTTAGGCCACTTTACACAGAATTGGTCGTATCACCATGTGTCCGCTGTGATAGCCCACCAATCCCGATCAGGATCTGATGTCGGCCAGGAGCGGCACTGAGTGCACTCTGGCGACCTGCCAGTGTATGCTGTTGTCGTTGATTTGCGCCAGCGTTGCCCTCGCGGTTCTGGACAAATGAGGGGATCTTGTTCAGATGCCTATGGAAGTCTGCACATGTGCGTTCTAATAACTTCACTACAGCACATGTACTAAAGGCCTGAGCCTGGTACGTCTGCGCCCAATTTTACCGTACGCACCCGCGACAGCTTGCTGGCAGCAATTATCCGCCCGTCTTTGTGAGTATGAGCGCTGCTGCGTGAGATTGGCACGCAGCCAGTGCTTGTTGGAGAGCGTGAATTTGCAGTTCTATCCGCATACCCTGGTTAGTGGAGCCCCGGTGGCGCCGTCCGGGCTGCGATGATTTCCGTTAGTCTTGCATTGAACGCTTGATTTATAATGCCGCTGTGTACATAAGAAATACTTCATTATTGTGGAACATCCACTTGGCAAAACTGCTCCAGAACCAGAATCCTGCTGCAAAAAAACGCTGCCAACCCCGGCCGGCAGGCTCCGCAGGATGTGCAGTGTCTGCTCTGTTAATTATCATCTACTGCAACCTGTATTCACCAAGGTCACACAAATGGGTGCAGCCTTGAATGGAGCTTAATATGTCCTACTGTTACATGGTGCTAAATCCAATGTAGATGGAATAAATATTTGGATTGAAGAGATCATTTAGTGCAGCAGCTTCTGTGTAATTGCTGAGGCCAGTAAATGTTGGTACAGCGAGTGCATATTGTACACCTCAGGCACCAGGATGGCTGCCAATGTAAGCAGAGCTGGTGAGCAGTACGGTGAGTGCCCACCTCTTACTGTATGCAGACTGCCATCAGTCCTGGCACGTGATAAGGAGCGTGGTTATCAATGTGACATAGAGGCTCCTGCTGGTGCATTATCTGTGTATGTTACATAATAGGCAAATAACTCCTCAGGGTATAACTTCAATAACACATAAAGCTTGCGCCATAACTATTTTGCTATACCTGCCAACGAGGCGTCTCTTGTCCTATAACGTGATCATAAACAGATGAATTGACAAGGACAGGGATGGTTCAGGGTGGGGCGACATCCTACTTCCAGCATAGCGCTGGATCCGATTCTTGACTGATTTTTGCAATTACTGTGTGATGGGGAATTAATGTGTTATGGAGCCGGAGGCAGTCGGCTGGGACTTGTGTGATTGTGCAAGCAGGTTTACATAGGGCCTGATTTAGAGACGGACGCAATGGTGAGAAGGATATGAGGAGGCAGCAGTGGGCGTCCCTATGCTGGGCTGTGCTTACACTGTACAGATATGAGGAGGCAGCAGTGGGCGTCCCTATCCCTATACACCAAGGAGGCCAGGGAAAGAAGCTTTCTGAGAAGCACACCAAGGAGGCCGGGGAAAGAAGCTCTCCGAGAAGGAAACCAAGGAGGCCGGGGAAAGAAGCTCTCTGAGAAGGACACCAAGGAGGCCGTGGAAAGAAGCTCTCTGAGAAGGACACCAAGGAGGCCGTGGAAAGAAGCTCTCTGAGAAGGATACTAAGGTTGTGACAAGTGTTGATACAATGTGTCTCCATCGCATTAGCGCCTTTGTGCCTGCACACTGTGGAGCGCATGTGACGCAGAAGATTATAAGGATTTTCGCACATGCGCAGTAGAAAAAAATCACTTGACTTCTTTCAACATCCGCATAGCATGGGTCTCCGAAACAGAACTTTATCAGTGCAGTATAAATAATTGGGTCACCATTCTAAGGGTGGGGGTTTTGGAATATTCCATGGTAAACCCATATAGGCCCAGAACTTTTAAAGGGCTTCTGCAGCTTCTAGAGACCCAGCTAATATAGGCTATATCTTAGGGAGTTTTCCATATAGGGCTGTATATGTTGGGTTTATTGATAAAGGGTCATTCATAAAGGTAATTAAATGCAGAATAATAGTGTGTCATGGTGTACGGTGCCTGAAAGTCTCTGACATCTCTCAGCTTTGAGCCAATGTAAGGGCTTTTTTATGTCGTTAGTCAGAGTATACCATTTAGTTCTCCTCTAGCTGTGATGAGGTGTCTGTGTTTCGGGTGGAAGTGATTGTGCAATCTGTTTGTGTTGTTAGGACACTGACCTTGTTAAGTAATTTTTTTTGTGGTTGGGAAGGTAACTGATGATTTTGCCGTTAATTGTTGCTTTGTGGGCTTCCTATATCGTGGTCCATGGAATTTCAGGTCACACGTTTTGGAAGTAGACTTAAAGAGTTTCAGGGACCGTGCCTGTAGAAGTGAGACGAATGTTGGGTGGTTAATGCTCCAGATGTCAATAGCCCCGATGCTTCCACTTGTAGGACAAAGGCTTCAGGATGGGGCAATTGTTGTACGTTGGGTGATTTGTCTATTGTGCTGTCCGTCATGGTATTATAGCCTCCTGTGACGTCACGCCGTTTCTCCAGCCTGGGGTTTCTGCAATAAGGAGGAGTGAAGAAGCTGTTGTGGTCCGCATTTAGGGGTCTGTAAAATTATTAGGTTTATACCAAGGTTTCCAATCATGATAGTCACAAGCGTGGCTAGCTGGTAAGAGAATGGCGTTGGGAATTACACTATAATGTGGTGGAAGCACATAAATATTGTATTACATGGGTAACGGAGATAAACTGACAACTCAATCTGTAACTAGCACTAATGGTTACTTTATATTATGTCCCAAACAGTAAAGCAGAGTCAGGCTGCCATACAGTACACAACCTATCCTCCCGCCTGGGGCACAGGAGGCACCGGGAGGCCCAAATGACATAACCCATGTTTCTTTTCGTTATAAACCAGGGGGCATAACCTGTTTTGCTAAATTCCTCTCCGTGACCTTAATCCAACTTATTCTCTGCTCAGATAGATCTCGCCCTCCATCTATGCACTCTCCTCTCCTGCTCCCCACTCTCTCTATCCAGTAACACTATAGAGGTCAGCTGTAGGGAGAAGGGAACACTGTGCCATCTGTCCTACAGGGACTTGTGTAACTGTCGGGTGCGCCAAGTGCCCATTGAAGTAGAATAACCCCAGGATGGTAGGTTGTGAATATGAGACTGATAGCATAGAGTAAACAAATAGGGGGAAAAAAAGCATATTTAAGAATGAATGCAGTAAACCAGGTCTTGGGGAATCGGTATGAAATAGCCGGCGGTTCCATTCCCGGCAGCGGCAGCCCGACAGCAGAGTTCCGAGCAGCGGAAGCCCGACAGCGCTGGAAATTCCCGATCGTGGATAGGTAAGTATTGTCTAACCTAACCCTAATCCTCCTTAGGGGTGCCTAACCCTAACCACCCCCTTCCCCGCTGCCTAAACCTAAGTCCCCCGCTCGCGGCGCCAGGCATCGCTACGATTGGGATGCCGGGCGCCGGTCTCCCGGCGTCTGGAAAATGCCGGGCGTCTACATCTAGGCATTTCACCCTTGCCGTGATGACAGTCGGGAAGCCGGCTGCCGGTATTTAGGCAGTCTGCTTCCCGATTGCATACCGGTCTTGGTGTTGTCTCTATGCAGCCTGATGTTTCCGTGCTCAGTTATCCAGCAATATGTAGACAAGCCATATCTTGACTAGGCTGTAACAATTTTTCCATTCTCTGAGCAAGTTTCTGTAGAAATTAGGATAAGATAGAGGCCCTGATTCAGAGCCGGACGCTCTGACAGAGCACTCTCTCTGAATCAGGGCCGGCCTTCTTGTTTTTTAGAACGGCCTCCTGGCCGCTCGCATAGCTGTGGGTGACCACCCACAGCTATAGCGAGCGGTCAGGAAGATGGTCGCGATGGTCAAGACCATCGCGACCATCGGGCTTGCGACGAGACCTTTGTAGTAGGGTCTCGTGGCGGCAAGCCCCAGAGAGATTTCGGCTCTAACAGAGACAAAATCTCTCCCACTGAGATCACCCGTGATGTCAGTGGGGCCGCCCCCAAACGGAGGCGTTCTCATGGGAATGCCTCCGTTTGGGCAGCCACTCCCCCGGCCCACCCACCAAAGGGGGCGAGCTGTCACTCAACATCGACAGCTCGCCCCCTTTGTTGCGAGACCCGGAGCGACGGAGTGCCCGTTGCTATCCGGGTCTCACGCATGTGCACGACGGAGCCGGCTTTGTCGTGCGCATGCGCACTGGCCCACCATCGACCCGGTTGCGAGCGCAGAGCGCTTGCGACTGGGTCTGAATCAGGCCCAGAGACTGGTCTCGGAAACAGAGATGTTTTCTTGAAAGAATAAAGTGAGTAACCGGCATGAGTCATATCATCTTCTCACACCCAGTATCGACATGCTTTTTTGTGCTCTCGGACATTCAGTAAAGGCTTACCAAACCGTGCGTACCAAACCAGGCGTTCTAAACAATGCGTACCCAACCGTGCATACCAAACAATGCGTACCAAACTGTGCATACCATACCGTGCGTACCAAACAGTGCACACCAAACTGTGCATACCATACCGTGCGTACCAAACAATGCACACCAAACTGTGCATACCATACCGTGCGTACCAAACTGTGCATACCACACCGTGCGTACCAAACTGTGCATACCATACCTTGCGTACCAAATAATGCATACCATACCGTGCGTACCAAACTGTCCGTACCATATCGTGCATACCAAATAATGCATGGCTTCCTTCTGCTGGGGAACAAATGGTGTAGGCTCTAACATTAATACTGGTGGCCAGGGTATGACATCCTCCCGGCTCGGCCTGTGTGTACATCACTACTTCTCATCACATTGACACACACATCAGGAAATATAATGCTGTCCTATCAACACCCAGATGGTTATGACTGTGCTCCCTGATTACCTCAGCCCTGGGTCCGACTAATATATACTGTTTCCTTCTCCATAGCCAAGTGTAAATCGTCATGTGGTCCTGGGTACAAGACTCCTCTGGACGCCATGAAAGGTAATCTGTGTAACTTCAGTGCATTGATTGAAGCTGCTGGGGCTCATTTACATTACAGCAGGCGAATGGCGGACGGCATTGCCCCTGTAATTATAACATGACGAGATTGCACTCCTCTCACAGTTTGGTGCATCAGTCTAGTGGGCAAGACCCCATGGCTAGTGAGGTGGTAGAGTTTTATTGAGGAAACTTACGGTTTAGGAACTACTGTAGTTACAATATCGTGTCACTGTACACGCCTAGTTTGCCCAAACAAGCTTGCGGTACGGGGAAAGAAAACTAAATGAGCCCCTTGGAGCCAAGATGGGGCAAGTGGGAAAACTTACCCTGATTTTCAAAGCTTTGGATATCTGGTATCAATCTAGAAATATCCCCTGTGTGCGCATTGTAACCGCTGTCACTGCGCTGCAAACACCAAGTACAGAAATATGCCGTTATATTGCATTGTAACCGCTGTCACTGCGCTGCAATCACCAAGTACAGAAATATGCCGTTATATTGCATTGTAACCGCTGTCACTGCGCTGCTATCACCAAGTACAGAAATATGCCGTTATATTGCATTGTAAAGGAGCCGCGTTGTCCTCCGGTTACCCTGCGCTTATATCCTTCAGACTCCATGGGGTGTGGTGTGTACGTTCTCGTGCTCTGTGTATTTGCTGTTTCCTTATGGATCTTTGTCTCTGCTGCACAGGCCCCCGTGAGAAAATCATTTATGTGCCCTGTATCTATCGCAACAGCGGTAATGGCAAACCTGACTACTTGGCCACAGTGAATGTGGACCCTGCATCACCGCAGTACTCCCAGGTAAGTCACATAACGCATACACATCCTGACACACGCTGCACTGTAATAACACTTTCTGCAACTCTACCAGAGCTCAGTACGAGAATGGTAAATGGTTCTAGGCCAGCGTACGCACTCACCTGTCTTTATACTCTACAGAGGAAAGTAGATCCAGTTCAGAAAGGAGGATAGTGGCTACAAGGTATAGCATGCCAGCAGGGGTGGTAACACTGTATCCAATAAATCCCGTTTCAGGTTATTCACCGCCTGCCGATGCCCAACGCCAACGATGAGCTGCACCACTCGGGCTGGAACACCTGCAGCAGCTGCTTCGGGGATCCCACCAAAGTTAGGGACCGGCTGATCCTGCCCTGTCTCATTTCTTCCCGGGTCTATGTGGTGGATGTGGGTACCGACCCGCTGGCCCCTCGCATCCACAAGGTGGGTGTTAATCCAAACCGGTGAGGTTATTGCCTTGTGGAGTCTACGTAGGTTTCAGGTTCGATACATACTCCTGAGCAGTATCTGACACAGCGTCCGTCCCTTCTCCAGGTGGTGGAAGCCGAGGATGTCCACGAGAAGTGCGATTTGGCAAATCTGCACACCTCTCACTGCTTGGGCTGTGGGGAAATCATGATCAGCACCTTGGGAGACCTTTCTGGAAATGGCAAAGGTGCGTAAAATATATAGATAGATAAGATACACAGATTAGTGAGTAACCAGAGGTGTAACTACCATAGCGGCAGTAACGATGCACTAATATGTAGGTATATGCCAGTACCCCCCCCCCCCCCCCCTTCACTGGGCTGCACTGATGTCTCGGGCTGAGTATTGGGGGTGCCCTACGTCCTTCCTGCTCAGAGAACTCGCAGCAGCTCCCACTGTCGGTGACCAGGCCTTTCTGCTCCGTATCTTAGGGGGCTTTGTCTTGCTGGACGGACAGACGTTTGAGGTGAAAGGGAACTGGGAAGCAGAGGGACACGCTGCCCCATACGGCTATGACTTCTGGTACCAACCACGGCACAACATCATGATCAGCAGCGAATGGGGGGCTCCCAAGGTGCTCATCAAAGGTTTCAAGATAGAAGATGTACTGGCTGGTAAGATGACGGTTTCCCAAGACGTGGGTTTCATAGAGACGTATGGAGGTCTCTCGCCCAACTGCTCAGGGGAAGCCGGACAGGACGCCATGTCCATCCTGGACTAACTATATTTACTGTATTGTAGGACACTACGGGCAGCGATTACACCTGTGGGACTGGACCACACACACCCGCATACAGAGTCTGGACCTGGGGGTGGACGGTCAGATCCCCCTGGAAGTACGCTTCCTGCACAATCCTGACGCTGACCAGGGGTTCGTCGGGTGCGCGCTCAGCAGCTCTGTGTTCCGCTTCTTCAAGACCAAGGTGAGATGATATAGATCTGCGTACATAGTTGCAATTGTGTATGCTGCTGAATCAGGCCCTATATTTAGAATTGTTGCCGAGCCCCCGAGCTTGTGACCTGAAGGTATACAGTCTGGATTTTTTCATATATGACTCTAATTTATCTGTATTATATGTCTTGTGCAGAATGGTCCGTGGGCTGCAGAGAAGGTCATCCAGGTGCCCTCTAAGAAGGTGGAAGGCTGGGCATTGCCAGAGATGCCAGGTGAGTAATTCACTGGCGAGCACCCGCTAGGACAGATGGGAGATTAGTAGTAAATGTAGCTGTAATCTGAGGAGACGACAGTACAGATGACTCTATTCCCTGATACGCATTAGGGTGTAAGCCTTCTGCCATGAGGGCTGCGTGGGATGAAACCATTGAGGAACCTCGATGTGGATACAGTGAGGGATGAAGTGGAGCCAGACCAGGGTCTGTAATGTAGTATAAAAGCATGGGATATTCCCGAATGACCACATGCAATGAATCTGGATGGCTCACTAACTTAGGGCCTGATTCATCTTGGATCGCAGTTGCAAAAAACACTCGCAGTCGGTGGTTTGTTGCGATCTCTGCAGGCGTATGTATCGCAGTGCACGTGTGCAAAGTAGCAGAATTGCGATTGCTGAGGCTACGCAGACCCAGAGCAGAGTGATTGACAGGAAGTGCCGCTTGTGGGTGATCAGAGGAACGCAGGCGCGGCAGTGCGTTGCAGGGGCGTGCATAAATTATCCACTGCGTGGCCATAAGCAGCCATAGCACTGATAGCGTGTGTGGATGTTATCACTTTCTGAGTAACGTCAGGGCTTGTACAAGTGTGCATATGGGTCCATGTTACCGATTGTTTCGCTATATTGCCCTAGTACACGGGTGTGAGTGAGGGGAACGCAATGTGAATGCAAACATTTAAATAGCACCGCAGATATTAGCACCTGTGCTGCGTGGGTATATGCAGAATTGTGAACCGTAGTGAATCAGGCCCTTTAATCATTAATGAAACAATTAGTATAAATAAATTACCGGTCAGTGCAGTTATTTTCTCCTTACTGAAGCCATCCGTTACACAACATACAATGAGATGAAACAGAAGATAAAGATGACCCTGCCCAAATGTGCTTCCTATCTAAGAAGTGAATGGGACACTTGATACATAAGATAGCATAATAGTAGCTGGTGACCACAGGCACTGTGCTAGTTCCTGGCTCTGGTCAGCTGGTGACCACAGGCTCTGTGCTAGTTCCTGGCTCTGGGCAGCTGGTGACCACAGGCTCTGTGCTAGTTCCTGGCTCTGGGCAGCTGGTGACCACAGGCTCTGTGCTAGTTCCTGGCTCTGGGCAGCTGGTGACCACAGGCTCTGTGCTAGTTCCTGGCTCTGGGCAGCTGGTGACCACAGGCACTGTGCTAGTTCCTGGCTCTGGTCAGCTGGTGACCACATACACTGTGCTAGTTCCTGGCTCTGGGCAGCTGGTGACCACAGGCACTGTGCTAGTTCCTGGCTCTGGTCAGCTGGTGACCACATACACTGTGCTAGTTCCTGGCTCTGGGCAGCTGGTGACCACAGGCACTGTGCTAGTTCCTGGCTCTTGGCAGCTGGTGACCACAGGCACTGTGCTAGTTCCTGGCTCTGGGCAGCTGGTTACCACAGGCATAGTGCTAGTTTCTGGCTCTGGGCAGCTGGTGACCACAGGCTCTGTGCTAGTTCTGACTCTGGTCAGCTGGTTACCACAGGCATAGTGCTAGTTCCTGGCTCTGGTCAGCTGGTGACCAGACACTGTGCTAGTTCTGACTCTGGTCAGCTGGTTACCACAGGCATAGTGCTAGTTCCTGGCTCTGGTCAGCTGGTGACCACAGACACTGTGCTAGTTCCTGGCTCTGGTCAGCTGGTGACCACAGGCACTGTGCTAGTTCCTGGCTCTGGGCAGCTGGTGACCACAGGCATAGTGCTAGTTTCTGGCTCTGGGCAGCTGGTGACCACAGGCATAGTGTTTAGTTCTAACTCTGGTCAGCTGGTGACCACATACACTGTGCTAGTTCCTGGCTCTGGTCAGCTGGTGACCACAGACACTGTGCTAGTTCTGACTGGTCAGCTGGTGACCACATACACTGTGCTAGTTCCTGGCTCTGGGCAGCTGGTGACCACAGGCACTGTGCTAGTTCCTGGCTCTGGTCAGCTGGTGACCACAGGCTCTGTGCTAGTTCCTGGCTCTGGGCAGCTGGTGACCACAGGCTCTGTGCTAGTTCCTGGCTCTGGGCAGCTGGTGACCACAGGCTCTGTGCTAGTTCCTGGCTCTGGGCAGCTGGTGACCACAGGCTCTGTGCTAGTTCCTGGCTCTGGGCAGCTGGTGACCACAGGCACTGTGCTAGTTCCTGGCTCTGGGCAGCTGGTGACCACAGGCACTGTGCTAGTTCCTGGCTCTGGTCAGCTGGTGACCACATGCACTGTGCTAGTTCCTGGCTCTGGGCAGCTGGTGACCACAGGCACTGTGCTAGTTCCTGGCTCTGGTCAGCTGGTGACCACAGGCTCTGTGCTAGTTCCTGGCTCTGGGCAGCTGGTGACCACAGGCTCTGTGCTAGTTCCTGGCTCTGGGCAGCTGGTGACCACATACACTGTGCTAGTTCCTGGCTCTGGGCAGCTGGTGACC
This sequence comes from Taudactylus pleione, assembly GCA_031769625.1. Lineage (NCBI taxonomy): Eukaryota > Metazoa > Chordata > Amphibia > Anura > Myobatrachidae > Taudactylus > Taudactylus pleione. Next base: position 948,936 of record JAUIMM010000995.1, read on the forward strand.
ACAGGCATAGTGCTAGTTCCTGGCTCTGGGCAGCTGGTGACCACATACACTGTGCTAGTTCCTGGCTCTGGGCAGCTGGTGACCACAGGCTCTGTGCTAGTTCCTGGCTCTGGGCAGCTGGTGACCACATACACTGTGCTAGTTCCTGGCTCTGGGCAGCTGGTGACCACAGGCATAGTGCTAGTTCCTGGCTCTGGTCAGCTGGTGACCACAGGCTCTGTGCTAGTTCCTGGCTCTGGGCAGCTGGTGACCACAGGCATAGTGCTAGTTTCTGGCTCTGGGCAGCTGGTGACCACAGGCATAGTGTTTAGTTCTAACTCTGGTCAGCTGGTTACCACAGGCATAGTGCTAGTTCCTGGCTCTGGTCAGCTGGTGACCACAGACACTGTACTAGTTCCTTGCTCTGGTCAGCTGGTGACCACAGACACTGTGCTAGTTCTGACTCTGGTCAGCTGGTGACCACAGGCATAGTGCTAGTTCCTGGCTCTGGTCAGCTGGTGACCACAGACACTGTGCTAGTTCCTGGCTCTGGTCAGCTGGTGACCACAGACACTGTGCTAGTTCCTGGCTCTGGTCAGCTGGTGACCACATACACTGTGCTAGTTCCTGGCTCTGGTCAGCTGGTGACCACAGACACTGTGCTAGTTCCTTGCTCTGGTCAGCTGGTGACCACAGACACTGTGCTAGTTCTGACTCTGGTCAGCTGGTGACCACAGACACTGTGCTAGTTCCTGGCTCTGGTCAGCTGGTGACCACAGACACTGTGCTAGTTCCTGGCTCTGGTCAGCTGGTGACCACATACACTGTGCTAGTTCCTGGCTCTGGGCAGCTGGTGACCACAGACACTGTGCTAGTTCCTGGCTCTGGGCAGCTGGTGACCACAGGTACTGTGCTAGTTCCTGGCTCTGGGCAGCTGGTGACCACAGGTACTGTGCTAGTTCCTGGCTCTGGGCAGCTGGTGACCACAGGTACTGTGCTAGTTCCTGGCTCTGGGCAGCTGGTGACCACAGGCATAGTGCTAGTTCCTGGCTCTGGTCAGCTGGTGACCACATACACTGTGCTAGTTCCTGGCTCTGGGGAGCTGGTGACCACAGGCACAGTGCTAGTTCCTGGCTCTGGTCAGCTGGTAACTTCTAGCTTTGCTGCCCCGCTGTGCCAGTCACTCCACTGTCTCCCGATACCACTCAGTCGCAGATGAAGCACATTGGAGCACGGCGTGAGAAGAAACTGCGGCCGCTGCATTGTATTGCTTCTTACACAAATTCAGTCGCACACAGATGTACAAATATCGCACATCAGCGATCAGTGTAATCTCCTATAGTAGTTTTGTCGCTTCCAGCTGTTCCATATCTGCGCATAAGACTCATATTTTGAGTGAAAAAGACACTTAATGCGTCCGACTCCCCCTGGACCTGGTGCGCCGAGGGGCGCTGTTTGGTGCGACTGAGGCCACAGTGTATGAGGACGCATGTGTGAATTTTAAGCTCATATGAGCAGGGCCTTTTAGCCTGTGTGTTTTCTCCATAATTATGCTATTTGCACATTGTAATTATGTATGTATAGGAGTTTATATAAGCTCTGTACTTGTGTATCTTGTCCGTGTTATCTCCTTGTACGGTGCTGCGGAAGCCTTGTGGGGCTTTATAGATAACAGATAATAATAGATGTAATCACTGTATACATCCTGTAAAGGCTTCTTCGGAACCACTCATCTGCTCATGTTACAGACGGGGCCGCGCTGCGCTCATATTGTGGGCGCTTACGCTGTGTGTGCTGCTCATGCTGGGGGTCAGAGTACACGTTGCTCACAGAATGGTCTGACATACTTACACCTGTCCCTCCCCCTCAGGCCTCATCACAGACATCCTGCTGTCATTGGATGACAAGTTTATGTACTTCAGCAACTGGCTGCATGGTGACATCAGACAGTATGACATCACTCACACCAAGAACCCCAAACTGGTCGGACAGGTGAGTGTGTACCAAATGTGAGTCCTCCATGTTGGGGAAGGTAAAAGTGGGAAGCAAGGTCCCTCCTCTAATGTGGCCAGGATGGGTGCTACGTCACTGGGCACTGCTCCCTCTAATGGGGCCAGGATGGGTGCTACGTCACCGGGCACTGTTCCCTCCTCTAATGGGGCCAGGATGGGTGCTACGTCACTGGGCACTGCTCCCTCTAATGGGGCCAGGATGGGTGCTACGTCACCGGGCACTGCTCCCTCCTCTAATGGGGCCAGGATGGGTGCTACGTCACCGGGCACTGCTCCCTCCTCTAATGGGGCCAGGATGGGTGCTACGTCACCGGGCACTGCTCCCTCCTCTAATGGGGCCAGGATGGGTGCTACGTCACTGGGCACTGCTCCCTCTAATGGGGCCAGGATGGGTGCTACGTCACCGGGCACTGTTCCCTCCTCTAATGGGGCCAGGATGGGGGCTACGTCACCGGGCACTGCTCCCTCCTCTAATGGGGCCAGGATGGGTGGTACGTCACCGGGCACAGGTCCCTCCTCTAATGGGGCCAGGATGGGTGGGACATCACCGGGCACTGCTCCCTCCTCTAATAGTGGCAGGATGGGTGCTACGTCACTGGGCACTGCTCCCTCCTCTAATGGGGCCAGGATGGGTGGTACGTCACCAGGCACTGCTCCTTCCTTTAATAGGGCCAGGATGGGTGGTACGTCACCGGGCACTGCTCCCTCCTCTAATGGGGCCAGGATGGGTGGTACGTCACCGGGCACTGCTCCCTCCTATAATAGTGGCAGGATGGGTGGGACATCACTGGGCACAGGTCCCTCCTGACACGACCAGCCGGCCGATTCTCCTGATACCTAAATCTGAGAATCGCCACCAGTGACTTATGGTTACTTTAGCACGTGTGGTTACTATAACACGGCACTGCCACCACCAGCGAAGTTCAAGGGAGTCGTTAGGTTCTCCCCTCAAATCTCAATATTGCACACTCACTTACATATAGGTACGTAGCTTTGACCTCGCAGGCTCGTGAATTCGACAAGGACACGGAGAATACACTGGATTAAGAATGTTTAATCCGAAAAATATTTCCAAGGTTATTGATTACAGAAAAAGGTAGTACAAATATGGACAATACAAATATATCACAAATAAGTTTCAGAAAATAAAAGGAATTCAAATGATAGAAAACCCAGAGTCTTTACCCCCTAGACTCTGTTGTGAAGGAGACACAGGAGCATTGGGTCCAGGCCAGTCGTCAGGACTCTCCTTAGGCACAAGAACCCCTATCACTGAGGGAGAAGCACAGTTATACCCTCACTCCTGCATTAGCCCCCACCATTGGGGTTTTAAACTGTTTATTTGCTGTACAATGAGGGCGGGATAGGTGGTATGTTACCACTGCTACACTGTAAGGGCAGCTATCTATTCCCCAATATGTCCTGTTAGAGGCTAATACTCTGCCATGTTGTTTGCCACACAATGTCTAATAAAAGTCTGAGGGGTCTATGTACTAAGCCTTGGCTAGAGATAAAGTACCAACCAAACAGCTCCCAACTGTAATTTTTCAAACACAGCCTGTGACAGGAGCTGATTGGTTGGTACTTAATCTTTCTCCAAGGCTTAGTACATCTTCCCCTGAGTCTTTAATCAGCCAGAGTGCAAAAGTTTTAGTGCTTGTGGGTCACTTATGATGTCCTCCATTTCCCCTCTGTATAGGAGGGCAGGGAGACCTCCATCAGGTGCCATTACTGACGTAGAGGCATTGCCTAGTGTCTTTTTATAGTGCCATTTTGTACCTCATGATGGGGGTAGTGGATAGATTTAGTAGCTAGAATCCCTCACTTCCCAGTATTAAATGTTGCAATGTAAAGAACTTTTTCCAAAAGGCATCTATGTCCGGGCACCTGACGTGGAGGTAGCTGGCCACCGCCATATTGCCATAGCTTGTATTGGGGACTCGCGCACACATTCCGTGTAATAGGTTCAGACATCTATTGCAAAGACATTACACTGAGAGTCTGCTATGAACCCTTGGACACGTTCTCTTGCAGGTCTTTACCCAGCCGTGTTCCTGGGATCTCTGCTGCATTCGGTCATCCGCGCTTCTATCTTGCAGGTATTCCTGGGAGGCAGCATTGTGAAAGGAGGCCCGGTCTCTGTGCTGGAAGACAGTGAGCTGGAAAGCCCTCCAGAGCCAGTGGTCATAAAGGTGAGGAACTCCATGGAAATGCTCCATCAGTTACATGTGATCAGTAAAAAAAACCTTACTCAGAGCCGTGTGCTCCAGCACCTGCATTATTCCCACCGCCTCATGTCTACAAATGTCCTCATACAGCTAGCCTCTATACACCATGCAGCGCCAGAAGCCTGGTGTGAGTGAGCCGCCAGGTCCCGTGCGACGAGGTTTGCGCCGACCATTTTTGGTCACAAACAGATGCCACAATCCGCATTAATCTGATATGCGGCATTTGTATGTCTGTGTGCACCTGAGTCTGTTCACAAAGCACGGCGGAACTTGGCGTGAAAAAAAGCCGTGACCGCTGCATTGTAGCGCTGCGTATACAGATTGGGACTCGGTCGCACACAGATGTAAAACTGACGCATATCAAATTAATCCGAGCAGTCTCCTGAAGTGTTTTGTCTGCGACTAAGAAGCATTTTGAAGCGAAGACGCGCGCAGAATTGCATGGGCCCTGTGGCGCCGAGAAGGGCTGTTTGAGCGCTACTGTAGCAGTAGTGTACTAGGACGCATCTGTATAAGGCCCATGATAATATAAATGCAAGTTTGTCTTGTTGAGGAGGTTCAAGATAGATTGTGACACTGAGGCCCTCATTCAGAGGCGGTCGGAGGATGCAAGCGGTCGCTCAGAAACTGGGCGGCCACTTGCATCCTGACCGGCTGCCTCTGTTTCGGTCGTTAGGCTGTGGGTTTACACCCACAGCTCTAACGACCGCTCGGGTGATGGCCGCGATGGTCGTAGACCATCGCGACCATCGGGGCTTACGACAAGACCCTAGGGTAGGGTCTCACTTGTCGTAAGCCCCGGAGAGCTGCTGGCTCTGTCAGAGCCGAAAGCTCTCCACTGACATCACTAGTGATGTCAGTGGGGCCTCCCCCAAACGGCAGGCGTTCCCATGGGAACGCCTCCGTTTGGCCTGCCACCCCCCCGGCCCGCCTTCCAAACGGGACGAGCTATCAATCAACATCGACTGCTCGCCCCCTTTGGAAAGAGACCCGCTACGACCGGCGCTGTCGGTCGTAGCGGGTCTAACGCATGCACACGAAGGAGCCGGTTCCCTCGTGCGCATGCGCACTGGACAAACATCGAGGCGGCCGTGCGGTTGTACACCTCTCAATGAAGCCCTATATCTCTCCTGTAAGATAATTGTTGCTAATTCAACTGCAGGCAGCAAATTGCAGCCAAGTGATGCGGATGGTTCTTACTGGGCGATGTGACACCAAACAATGGTTTTTTGAACGATTTGTCGATAACTACGTCGTTATCGTTAAATCGTTCAAAAAAATCGCTCAGTTTATGAGTTATAACGATGAACGATAATCACAAATGCGCACTCCTGTTTGTAGTTATCGTCCATTTCAGACTGTCCAACATGACGATTTTCATTAAGGGAAGGAACATTATTCGTTCATCGTTCAAAAAATCATTCATTATACTTCAAAAAATCGTTCACTTTTTCAAGGGACAATCTGATAGAAAATCTGACAGAAAATCGTTGGTTACAAAATCGTTACGTGTGTATGCGCCATGAGGGTTAGATTTGCCTGTGATTTACATGTAGGAGCCACTGAACTGTTTGCTAGCCTTTCACTCTGCCCCGATTAGCTGCAGGCACTATACACCTGACACCATGTGCACTATGGAGGCCTGGTCAGGAGAGTCCCCCCTCTGCCCTGATCAGCTGCAGGCCCTATACACCTGACACCATGTGCACTATGGAGGCCTGGTCAGGAGAGTCCCCCCTCTGCCCTGATCAGCTGCAGGCCCTATACACCTGACACCATGTGCACTATGGAGGCCTGGTCAGGAGAGTCCCCCCTCTGCCCTGATCAGCTGCAGGCCCTATACACCTGACACCATGTGCACTATGGAGGCCTGATCAGGAGATTTCGCCCTATACACCTGACACCATGTGCACTATGGAGGCCTGGCCAGGAGATTCGATTCCGCCCTATACACCTGACACCATGTGCACTATGGAGGCCTGGCCAGGAGATTCCTCCCTCTGCCCTGATCAGCTGCAGGCCCTATACACCTGACACCATGTGCACTATGGAGGCCTGGCCAGGAGATTCCTCCCTCTGCCATGATCAGCTGCAGGCCCTATACACCTGACACCATGTGCACTATGGAGGCCTGATCAGGAGATTCCTCCCTCTGCCCTGATCAGCTGCAGGCCCTATACACCTGACACCATGTGCACTATGGAGGCCTGGCCAGGAGATTGCCCCCTCTGCCATGATCAGCTGCAGGCCCTATACACCTGACACCATGTGCACTATGGAGGCCTGATCAGGAGATTCCTCCCTCTGCCCTGATCAGCTGCAGGCCGTATACACCTGACACCATGTGCACTATGGAGGCCTGATCAGGAGATTCCTCCCTCTGCCCTGATCAGCTGCAGGCCCTATACACCTGACACCATGTGCACTATGGAGGCCTGGCCAGGAGATTGCCCCCTCTGCCATGATCAGCTGCAGGCCCTATACACCTGACACCATGTGCACTATGGAGGCCTGATCAGGAGATTCCTCCCTCTGCCCTGATCAGCTGCAGGCCCTATACACCTGACACCATGTGCACTATGGAGGCCTGGCCAGGAGATTGCTCCCTCTGCCCTGATCAGCTGCAGGCCCTATACACCTGACACCATGTGCACTATGGAGGCCTGGTCAGGAGAGTCCCCCCCTCTGCCCTGATCAGCTGCAGGCCCTATACACCTGACACCATGTGCACTATGGAGGCCTGGTCAGGAGAGTCCCCCCTCTGCCCTGATCAGCTGCAGGCCCTATACACCTGACACCATGTGCACTATGGAGGCCTGATCAGGAGATTTCGCCCTATACACCTGACACCATGTGCACTATGGAGGCCTGGCCAGGAGATTCGATTCCGCCCTATACACCTGACACCATGTGCACTATGGAGGCCTGGCCAGGAGATTCCTCCCTCTGCCCTGATCAGCTGCAGGCCCTATACACCTGACACCATGTGCACTATGGAGGCCTGGCCAGGAGATTCCTCCCTCTGCCATGATCAGCTGCAGGCCCTATACACCTGACACCATGTGCACTATGGAGGCCTGATCAGGAGATTCCTCCCTCTGCCCTGATCAGCTGCAGGCCCTATACACCTGACACCATGTGCACTATGGAGGCCTGGCCAGGAGATTGCTCCCTCTGCCCTGATCAGCTGCAGGCCCTATACACCTGACACCATGTGCACTATGGAGGCCTGATCAGGAGATTCCTCCCTCTGCCCTGATCAGCTGCAAGCCCTATACACCTGACACCATGTGCACTATGGAGGCCTGGCCAGGAGATTCCTCCCTCTGCCCTGATCAGCTGCAGGCCCTATACACCTGACACCATGTGCACTATGGAGGCCTGATCAGGAGATTCCTCCCTCTGCCCTGATCAGCTGCAGGCCCTATACACCTGATACCATGTGCACTATGGAGGCCTGGCCAGGAGATTCCTCCCTCTGCCCTGATCAGCTGCAGGTCCTATACACCTGACACCATGTGGACAGTCGAGGCCTGGCCAGGAGATTCCTCCCTCTGCCATGATCAGCTGCAGGCCCTATACACCTAACACCATGTGGACAGTCGAGGCCTGGCCAGGAGATTCCTCCCTCTGCCCTGATCAGCTGCAGGTCCTATACACCTGACACCATGTGCACTATGGAGGCCTGGCCAGGAGATTCCTCCCTCTGCCCTGATCAGCTGCAGGTCCTATACACCTGACACCATGTGGACAGTCGAGGCCTGGCCAGGAGATTCCTCCCTCTGCCATGATCAGCTGCAGGCCCTATACACCTGACACCATGTGGACAGTCGAGGCCTGGCCAGGAGATTCCTCCCTCTGCCATGATCAGCTGCAGGCCCTATACACCTGACACCATGTGGACAGTCGAGGCCTGGCCAGGAGATTCCTCCCTCTGCCATGATCAGCTGCAGGCCCTATACACCTGACACCATGTGGACAGTAGAGGCCAGGAGAGTGAGTCTCTTCTCCATTTTTTTTTTTTTTTTTTTTTTTTTTTTTTTTTTGCTCTCCGTTTAGAGTTGTCTTATAATAACAGATGGTTGACCCCAGTATAGTGATTCAGTATATTTAAATGTGTGTCTCACAGGGGAAGAAGGTTCCTGGTGGTCCTCAGATGATTCAGCTCAGTCTGGACGGAAAGAGACTCTACGTGACGACGTCCTTGTTCAGCGTGTGGGACAAACAGTTCTACCCAGACATGGTCAAGTAAGAGACACCGTCGTGTTCTGTATGGATATCGCTGATTTGTAAACGGGTTACACCCTATTGCTGCAATGTATAGGTAGTGCAGCGCGGCCCGTGCGCGTGAAGGAACTCTCCGGCTGTGATACAGTTGGGACAGTGACTTGTACTTTATCCAGTAAAGGCGCTCCTCCTGCCCCTCCTATGTAGCAGATACAGCTTCCGTCTGTGTAGCCGCTCCCAGCTATTTGTGTGTGTGTGTGCTATAAAACCTGTGGGAGGATAGGGTGACTGAGGGAGAGCTGCTTCTTTCTGGCTAATGGGGGGAAGCCAAGCTGGCGCCCTTTACCGAGACCTTACTAAGCTGGCTGTGATGTAGTTTACGTGTCCGGTCCATCCTGCGTACAGAGTGATGTCAGTGATGCAGGCAGGACTGGGTGTGAGCCCAGCAGGAAGGTGCAGGTATACACACTTACATACGCTGCCCGTGCCGGAGGTGTTGCATATTCCCTAGCTCTTGTCACTGGGGACAAACGCAGTAATAAAACAGCGAGGGGGCAAGCCCACAGAGTGGGAACAGCCCGGGTACTATAGTCCTGTAACTGGCAGTGTCACTGAGCAGGTGATGCGTGTGGATGACGGGCACAGATCAATGGGCGAGCAGAGGGACTGATATGGGAGATGTTGGTGCAGGGGTGTATATGGTTTTGTGTGTGACAGGTATATTATATTGGATTCAGTAGAATACAGGTAACCAGTGTTAGGACTGACCGAGCCGAAGCTTGGAAGGGAATCGCAATTGGTAATACAGCGCTCAGTAAGTGATGGAGAACAGATAGGGCTTCTGTGCTGGTCTCTGGAGTGGGGGTGAGTGGCTGTAACTATAATCACTAACTCACTACACCCGCAAAACAGGAACACACACCCCGTCCTGTCATTCCCACGTCTTCCTACTTCCCCAAATTACATAGAGGCACAAAAACCCCACCAGGAAAACAGATGACATCAGCCATAAAATCAATTGCATCGAACTTGCTCAAATATATTGATTTTGTTTTCCTTATAAATATGTCATAACACAGAGGTGGTATATATAAGGGACACCAGCCAATCCCTGACCATCTTACACATCATCATTGGGAAGGACCGTTATGTCACCAGTGATGTCACTTCATTATATACAGTCACTTCATTAGATACAGACACTTCATTATATACAGACACTTCATTATATGCAGACACTTCATTATATGCAGACACTTCATTATATACAGACACTTCATTATATACAGTCACTTCATTATATGCAGTCACTTCATTATATGCAGTCACTTCATTATATACAGTCACTTCATTATATGCAGTCACTTCATTAGATACAGACACTTCATTATATGCAGTCACTTCATTATATACAGACACTTCATTATATACAGTCACTTCATTATATACAGTCACTTCATTATATGCAGACACTTCATTATATGCAGACACTTCATTATATGCAGACACTTCATTATATGCAGACACTTCATTATATACAGTCACTTCATTATATGCAGACACTTCATTATATGCAGACACTTCATTATATGCAGTCACTTCATTATATGCAGTCACTTCATTATATGCAGTCACTTCATTAGATACAGACACTTCATTAGATACAGACACTTCATTAGATACAGACACTTCATTAGATACAGTCACTTCATTATATACAGTCACTTCATTATATACAGACAAGGGTTAGTGAGTATCCAGTACTACCTGCACAGACATGGACACACGCAGCCTTTATCCTGTGTGCGCTTAGTATGTGACATATTCACAAAGGAAAACATTCAGTGTCATACAAGTAAATGTGCAAATAAGCAATCAGTATTTACTGTGTAATAATAAGAATATGGCTTGCTTATAGGTCTGCAGGAATCTGGTGAGGTCGTACTACTGCTCTTCCAGTCCCAACTGCACCCTGCCCCACGTACGCTGCACCCTCCACTCTGCCCCACGTACGCTGCACCCTCCACTCTGCCCCACGTACGCTGCACCCTCCACCCTGCCCCACGTACGCTGCACCCTCCACCCTGCCCCACGTACGCTGCACCCTCCACCCTGCCCCACGTACGCTGCACCCTCCACCCTGCCCCACGTACGCTGCACCCTCCACCCTGCCCCACGTACGCTGCAGCCTCCACCCTGCCCCACGTACGCTGCAGCCTCCACCCTGCACCCTCCAGCCTGCCCCACGTACACTGAGTCTGCCCCACGTACACTGAGTCTGCCCCACGTACGCTGAGCCTGTCCCTCTGCCCCACGTACGCTGAGCCTGTCCCTCTGCTAGGCTTATGTTAGTTTCTGTTACTGGTACATCCACGGTACCAGAGTACACAGCTGTTGCATAACAGGGAGTTTCCCTGTCTCAGACCACCAGTAATTAATATGTCACAAGATGTGCGGCGGATGTTACTGAGCTGCTGTTGCAGGAGATTTCCTCAGAGAGTGAGAGATATGTTCCTCTGAGAGAGCATCTGATCCCGTCATTCCTGCTCTGCAGACACCAGCACCCCGGGCACCAGCCTTCCTTATTACATAGGACCCTATTGTGTCACTTCTCTATATCTGCATTAGATGTCTAATGTATCTTCCACCCAACCCTACAGCCATCTGTTCATCGGCACAAACGCGGCAATAAAGCCGAACCCTCATTTCTACATTGTTCCGTGTCCTGAAATCACGTTCCCTTCATGGTGTAACCATTGTCCCCTAGCAGGAGATGTCTTGTTCTTATGCTTTCCCTGTCCCGACTCTACATCACCTCTCTGCCACTCGTACACCCATCTAAGGGAGCGCTATTCTGCTTATACGCCCGCAGCGCCGGTGCTAATATCAGCGGTGATATGTAAATGTCTGCATTCACACTGCGATCGCAGCCTGGCATAAGGACGCCCACTTCCCCTTACTCACATCCGTATGCTAGGGCAACATAGCAAAGTAATTGGTAACATCGGAGCCATATGCACAGGTAAGGCATATGGTAACATCGGAGCCATACACACAGGTAAGGCAGGTAACATCGGAGCCATACACACAGGTAAGGCAGGTCAGACCTCACACAGGAATTGCTCACTTAAGCGCACGCTATGAGGCTGTGTTTGGTATCGCAGTGGCTAATTTATGCACCTGTTTACTTGAAATGCACTGGCACACCTGCGTTCGCCCAACCACCCCCCCCCGTCACCACCCTCAAACGGCACTTTCTGTCAATTACTATGTGATGGGTCTGTGTCGCCACTGAAATCGCAGCGTCTTGTTCGCGCACGATGATGCATACAATCCTTCCCTCTCTGCTGCCCTCCTCCCTCTCTGCTGCCCTCCTCCCCTCCTCCCTCTCTGCTGCCCTCCTCCCTCTCTGCCCTCTGCTGCCCTCCTCCCTCTCTGCCCTCTGCTGCCCTCCTCCCTCTCTGCCCCCTGCTGCCCTCCTCCCTCTCTGCCCCCTGCTGCCCTCCTCCCTCTCTGCCCCCTGCTGCCCTCCTCCCTCTCTGCCCCTGCTGCCCTCCTCCCTCTCTGCCCCCTGCTGCCCTCCTCCCTCTCTGCCCCCTGCTGCCCTCCTCCCTCTCTGCCCCCTGCTGCCCTCCTCCCTCTCTGCCCCCTGCTGCCCTCCTCCCTCTCTGCCCCCCTGCTGCCCTCCTCCCTCTCTGCCCCCCTGCTACCCTCCTCCCTCTCTGCCCCCCTGCTACCCTCCTCCCTCTCTGCCCCCCTGCTACCCTCCTCCCTCTCTGCCCCCCTGCTACCCTCCTCCCTCTCTGCCCCCCTGCTACCCTCCTCCCTCTCTGCCCCCCTGCTACCCTCCTCCCTCTCTGCCCCCCTGCTACCCTCCTCCCTCTCTGCCCCCCTGCTACCCTCCTCCCTCTCTGCCCCCCTGCTACCCTCCTCCCTCTCTGCCCCCCTGCTACCCTCCTCCCTCTCTGCCCCCCTGCTACCCTCCTCCCTCTCTGCCCCCTGCTACCCTCCTCCCTTTCTGCTACCCTCCTCCCTTTCTGCTACCCTCCTCCCTCTCTGCTACCCTCCTCCCTCTCTGCCCCTGCTTCTCTGCTACCCTCCTCCCTCTCTGCCCCCTGCTTCTCTGCTGCTCTCTGCCCTCTGCTGCCCTCCTCCCTCTCTGCCCCCTTCTGCCCTCCTCCCTCTGCTACCCTCCTCCCTCTCTGCCCCCTGTTTCTCAGCTACCCTCCTCCCTCAGCTACCCTCCTCCCTCTCTGGCCCCTGCTTCTCTGCTACCCTCCTCCCTCAGCTACCCTCCTCCCTCTCTGGCCCCTGCTTCTCTGCTACCCTCCTCCCTCTCTTCCCTCCTCCCTCTGCTTCCCTCCTCCCTCTCTGCCCCCTGTTTCTCAGCTACCCTCCTCCCTCTCTGCCCCCTTCTGCCCTCCTCCCTCTGCTTCCCTCCTCCCTCTCTGCCCCCTGTTTCTCAGCTACCCTCCTCCCTCTCTGCCCCCTTTCTGCTACCCTCCTCCCTCTCTGCCCCCTGCTTCTCTGCTACCCTCCTCCCTCTCTGCCCTCTGCTGCCCTCCTCCCTCTCTGACCCCTGCTTCTCTGCTACCCTCCTCCCTCTCTGCCCCCTTCTGCCCTCCTCCCTCTCTGCCCACTGCTGCCCTCTCTGCCCCCTTCTGCCCTCTGCTGCCCTCCTTCCTCTCTGCCCACTGCTGCCCTCTGCTACCCTCCTCACTCTCTCCCCCCCTGCTTCTCAGCTACCCTCCTCCCTCTCTGCTACCCTCCTCTCTCTGCTACCCTCCTCCCTCTCTGCCCCTGCTTCTCTGCTACCCTCCTCCCTCTCTGCCCTCTGCTGCCCTCCTTCCTCTCTGCCCACTGCTGCCCTCTGCTGCCCTCCTCCCTCTCTGCTACCCTCCTCACTCTCTCCCCCCCTGCTCCTCTGCTGTCCTCCCTCTCTACCACCCTGCTATGCCCCTCCTTCCTCCCTCTATGCCCCCCTGCTCCTCCCCTACCCTCTCCTTATTCAGGAGTCGGAGGGCATTGGGGCTATGTATAACACTGGGCACCTATGAATGCGCATCTCTGTAACTGGCGGGAACAGAGTGGGTGAGACTCAGGACTGGAAGGAGAAATGGTGATATGTGGGGTGTGGATGCACCTCTGTGTCTCTCCACCACCTAATCTCACATCAGTTATCTTCCCTGCTCCGCAGTACTAGGCTCATGGCTGCGCCTACTCTGTATGCGGGAAGGAACACCCCGGCCTTACCCATCTACTCCCATCAGCCGCTGCAATCTCCTGCTGGCAGAAACCTCCTCTCTGACCTGTCATGTCTCCCTCGCAGGGAAGGTTCCGTCATGATGCAGATTGATGTGGATACAGACAAGGGAGGTCTAAAGCTCAATTCAGACTTCCTGGTGGATTTCGGGAAGGAGCCAGATGGCCCGGTCCTAGCCCACGAGTGTCGTTATCCTGGGGGAGACTGTACCTCTGACATATGGATCTAAACTGCAAGATACAATCTCACCATGTGCTTCCGTGCCAATCCCCACCACAGCCCCATGTACTACTTACTTATCTGCAGCAGGTCAGCCCAACAGGGAAAGGCTGAAATCTGCCATGCATACACTATCTTTCTGTACTGTATACACTGTGTAATAACTCTGACTTATGCCCACTGACTTCCAACTGTCAGCCACCTGCCCACTGATTGCCGACTCTCGCTCACCCGTCGGCTGACTCCCTGCTGTGGGACACTCATACATGTACAGTGTTACACATTGGATGTGGTAAGAGATGACATGGCATTGCACTCGGGGCAGCTCTGAGGATATTATTACACCTGCAGTTACATAATACAGCTGAGGCTGCTGCAAATAGAGTAAGAAATGTTTATTGTAATTAACCCTTCACAGAATTGTAATCATTCCTGCAATGCAAACCCCACAGGCACAAGGGTTCCTTAGCCGTAATAACTGACTTGTTATCTTGTGCTCTCTGCCTTTTATATCACCATTAAATGTTTATTTTCTTCCACCCAACCCAGAGCCACCTCTTCATTGCCACAAATGCTGCAATAAAACCTGCTCTGCTCTATACACCTGCAGCATGGTGTAACCAGTTTCCTCTGGCAGACTGTGGGTTAACGCCCAGGGCCCTTTCTTTATGTTACCTAATCTTAATAAGTTATGTGTTTGTGTATATGAATATATCATTTATAGTACAGTATATGAATATATATAACGCTGTAATAGTATAACGGCCGGCAGCGAGCGCACCCGACGCTGTAATAATATAATGGACGATTACTCCGTGACCTCTGCTAGCAGTTGGGCTAAGTGAGGATTTATATGGGAATATAAAGCATTACACAGAATGGTTACTGCCACTGGGTGACCAGGTCATTATAGCGCACATCACTGGGTTACAGGTGACCAGGTCATTATAGCGCACATCGCTGGGTTACAGGTGACCAGGTCATTATAGCGCACATCGCTGGGTTACAGGTGACCAGGTCGTTATATCGCACATCACTGGGTTACAGGTGACCAGGTCATTATAGCGCACATCACTGGGTTACAGGTGACCAGGTCATTATAGCGCACATCACTGGGTTACAGGTGACCAGGTCATTATAGCGCACATCGCTGGGTTACAGGTGACCAGGTCATTATAGCGCACATCACTGGGCTACAGGTGACCAGGTCATTATAGCGCACATCACTGGGTTACAGGCGACCAGGTCATTATAGCGCACATCACTGGGTTACAGGCGACCAGGTCATTATAGCGCACATCGCTGGGTTACAGGTGACCGGGTCATTATAGCGCACATCACTGGGTTACAGGCGACCGGGTCGTTATAGCGCACATCACTGGGTTACAGGTGACCAGGTCATTATAGCGCACATCGCTGGGTTACAGGTGACCAGGTCATTATAGCGCACATCACTGGGTTACAGGCGACCAGGTCATTATAGCGCACATCACTGGGTTACAGGCGACCAGGTCATTATAGCGCACATCGCTGGGTTACAGGTGACCGGGTCATTATAGCGCACATCACTGGGTTACAGGCGACCGGGTCGTTATAGCGCACATCACTGGGTTACAGGTGACCGGGTCGTTATAGCGCACATCACTGGGTTACAGGTGACCAGGTCATTATAGCGCACATCGCTGGGTTACAGGTGACCAGGTCATTATAGCGCACATCGCTGGGTTACAGGTGACCGGGTCGTTATAGCGCACATCGCTGGGTTACAGGCGACCGGGTCGTTATAGCGCACATCGCTGGGTTACAGGTGACCGGGTCGTTATAGCGCACATCACTGGGTTACAGGCGACCAGTAACCTTCCGTCCTCAGAACACTTCACCTAATTCATGTGGGAGAACGACCCAAGATGTGACTGCGCATGACCCAAGGACGGATCATAAGACCCTGTTGTGTCCGGTATTCCCCCATAGATGTAAGCGGGCTCACTCCATCTCTAGATCCTGTTAGCTGACGGAAACGAGATTCTCTGAGCTCAGCTTGTTGGAGCTTGTTACATTGCCCCAGTAATGCAGTCATTGGGGGGATCTATGAAAGCTTTGCGAGAGGTAGAATTGTGCACGATAAAGTAGTATCCAATCAGTTTCTAACTTACGTTACAGGCTGTGTTTTATTACAGCGCCCGATTCAGTTTCGGTCGCAGCTCCATAATCTCACAGTCTCACTGCAAAAATATTCTAATGATTGCAATCACAATGCTGTCGCAACCTAACATAAGGACGCCCCCCCTTACCTTACACACATCCGTAATACTTAGCAAGACTGAGATACCATCAGTAACATGGAGTACCATCACAGCCTCACACACACTTACACAGGCTCTGACCTTACTCAGGAATTACTAACCTCATCACACACAGTGATTACACAAGACTGAGATACCATCAGTAACATGGAGTACCATCACATCCTCACACACACTTACACAGGCTCTGACCTTACTCAGGAATTACTAACCTCATCACACGCAGTGATTACACAATACTGAGATACCATCAGTAACATGGAGTACCATCACATCCTCACACACACTTACACAGGCTCTGACCTTACTCAGGAATTACTAACCTCATCACACGCAGTGATTACACAATACTGAGATACCATCAGTAACATGGAGTACCATCACATCCTCACACACACTTACACAGGCTCTGACCTTACTCAGGAATTACTAACCTAATCACACGCAGTGATTACACAAGACTGAGAGACCATCAGTAACATGAAGTACCATCACAGCCTCACACACACTTACACAGGCTCTGACCTTACTCAGGAATTACTAACCTCATCACACACAGTGATTACACAAGACTGAGATACCATCAGTAACATGGAGTACCATCACATCCTCACACACACTTACACAGGCTCTGACCTTACTCAGGAATTACTAACCTCATCACACGCAGTGATTACACAATACTGAGATACCATCAGTAACATGGAGTACCATCACATCCTCACACACACTTACACAGGCTCTGACCTTACTCAGGAATTACTAACCTAATCACACGCAGTGATTACACAAGACTGAGAGACCATCAGTAACATGGAGTACCATCACAGCCTCACACACACTTACACAGGCTCTGACCATACTCAGGAATTACTAACCTCATCACACACAGTGATTACAGAAGACTGAGCTACCATCAGTAACATGGAGTACCATCACATCCTCACACACACTTACACAGGCTCTGAATTACTGAGGAATTACTAACCTCATCACACACAGTGATTACACAAGACTGAGACACCATCAGTAACATGGAGTACCATCACAGCCTCACACACACTTACACAGGCTCTGACCTTACTCAGGAATTACTAACCTCATCACACAGTGACTACACAAGACTGAGAAACCATCAGTAACATGGAGTACCATCACATCCTCACACACACTTACACAGGCTCTGACCTTACTCAGGAATTACTAACCTCATCATACGCAGTGATTACACAAGACTGAGAGACCATCAGTAACATGGAGTACCATCACATCCTCACACACACTTACACAGGCTCTGACCATACTCAGGAATTACTAACCTCATCACACACAGTGATTACACAAGACTGAGATACCATCAGTAACATGGAGTACCATCACAGCCTCACACACACTTACACAGGCTCTGACCTTACTCAGGAATTACTAACCTCATCACACACAGTGACTACACAAGACTGAGACACCATCAGTAACATGGAGTACCATCACATCCTCACACACACTTACACAGGCTCTGACCTTACTCAGGAATTACTAACCTCATCACACGCAGTGATTACACAAGACTGAGATACCATCAGTAACATGGAGTACCATCACAGCCTCACACACACTTACACAGGCTCTGACCTTACTCAGGAATTACTAACCTCATCACACACAGTGATTACACAAGACTGAGATACCATCAGTAACATGGAGTACCATCACATCCTCACACACACTTACACAGGCTCTGACCTTACTCAGGAATTACTAACCTCATCACACACAGTGATTACACAAGACTGAGATACCATCAGTAACATGGAGTACCATCACATCCTCACACACACTTACACAGGCTCTGACCTTACTCAGGAATTACTAACCTCATCACACACAGTGATTACACAAGACTGAGATACCATCAGTAACATGGAGTACCATCACATCCTCACACACACTTACACAGGCTCTGACCTTACTCAGGAATTACTAACCTCATCATACGCAGTGATTACACAAGACTGAGAGACCATCAGTAACATGGAGTACCATCACATCCTCACACACACTTACACAGGCTCTGACCATACTCAGGAATTACTAACCTCATCACACACAGTGATTACACAAGACTGAGATACCATCAGTAACATGGAGTACCATCACAGCCTCACACACACTTACACAGGCTCTGACCTTACTCAGGAATTACTAACCTCATCACACACAGTGACTACACAAGACTGAGACACCATCAGTAACATGGAGTACCATCACATCCTCACACACACTTACACAGGCTCTGACCTTACTCAGGAATTACTAACCTCATCACACGCAGTGATTACACAATACTGAGATACCATCAGTAACATGGAGTACCATCACAGCCTCACACACACTTACACAGGCTCTGACCTTACTCAGGAATTACTAACCTCATCACACACAGTGATTACACAAGACTGAGATACCATCAGTAACATGGAGTACCATCACATCCTCACACACACTTACACAGGCTCTGACCTTACTCAGGAATTACTAACCTCATCACACACAGTGATTACACAAGACTGAGATACCATCAGTAACATGGAGTACCATCACATCCTCACACACACTTACACAGGCTCTGACCTTACTCAGGAATTACTAACCTCATCACACGCAGTGATTACACAAGACTGAGATACCATCAGTAACATGGAGTACCATCGCATCCTCACACACACTTACACAGGCTCTGACCTTACTCAGGAATTACTAACCTCATCACACACAGTGATTACACAAGACTGAGATACCATCAGTAACATGGAGTACCATCACATCCTCACACACACTTACACAGGCTCTGACCTTACTCAGGAATTACTAACCTCATCACACGCAGTGATTACACAAGACTGAGATACCATCAGTAACATGGAGTACCATCGCATCCTCACACACACTTACACAGGCTCTGACCTTACTCAGGAATTACTAACCTCATCATACGCAGTGATTACACAAGACTGAGAGACCATCAGTAACATGGAGTACCATCACATCCTCACACACACTTACACAGGCTCTGACCATACTCAGGAATTACTAACCTCATCACACACAGTGATTACACAAGACTGAGATACCATCAGTAACATGGAGTACCATCACAGCCTCACACACACTTACACAGGCTCTGACCTTACTCAGGAATTACTAACCTCATCACACACAGTGACTACACAAGACTGAGACACCATCAGTAACATGGAGTACCATCACATCCTCACACACACTTACACAGGCTCTGACCTTACTCAGGAATTACTAACCTCATCACACGCAGTGATTACACAAGACTGAGATACCATCAGTAACATGGAGTACCATCACAGCCTCACACACACTTACACAGGCTCTGACCTTACTCAGGAATTACTAACCTCATCACACACAGTGATTACACAAGACTGAGATACCATCAGTAACATGGAGTACCATCACATCCTCACACACACTTACACAGGCTCTGACCTTACTCAGGAATTACTAACCTCATCACACACAGTGATTACACAAGACTGAGATACCATCAGTAACATGGAGTACCATCACATCCTCACACACACTTACACAGGCTCTGACCTTACTCAGGAATTACTAACCTCATCACACGCAGTGATTACACAAGACTGAGATACCATCAGTAACATGGAGTACCATTGCATCCTCACACACACTTACACAGGCTCTGACCTTACTCAGGAATTACTAACCTCATCACACACAGTGATTACACAAGACTGAGATACCATCAGTAACATGGAGTACCATCGCATCCTCACACACACTTACACAGGCTCTGACCTTACTCAGGAATTACTAACCTCATCACACGCAGTGATTACACAAGACTGAGATACCATCAGTAACATGGAGTACCATCGCATCCTCACACACACTTACACAGGCTCTGACCTTTCTCAGGAATTACTGACCTCATCACACACAGTGATTACACAAGACTGAGACACCATCAGTAACATGGAGTACCATCACATCCTCACACACACTTACACAGGCTCTGACCTTTCTCAGGAATTACTAACCTCATCATACGCAGTGATTACACAAGACTGAGAGACCATCAGTAACATGGAGTACCATCACATCCTCACACACACTTACACAGGCTCTGACCATACTCAGGAATTACTAACCTCATCACACACAGTGATTACACAAGACTGAGATACCATCAGTAACATGGAGTACCATCACAGCCTCACACACACTTACACAGGCTCTGACCTTACTCAGGAATTACTAACCTCATCACACACAGTGATTACACAAGACTGAGATACCATCAGTAACATGGAGTACCATCACATCCTCACACACACTTACACAGGCTCTGACCTTACTCAGGAATTACTAACCTCATCACACACAGTGATTACACAAGACTGAGATACCATCAGTAACATGGAGTACCATCACATCCTCACACACACTTACACAGGCTCTGACCTTACTCAGGAATTACTAACCTCATCACACACAGTGATTACACAAGACTGAGATACCATCAGTAACATGGAGTACCATCACATCCTCACACACACTTACACAGGCTCTGACCTTACTCAGGAATTACTAACCTCATCATACGCAGTGATTACACAAGACTGAGAGACCATCAGTAACATGGAGTACCATCACATCCTCACACACACTTACACAGGCTCTGACCATACTCAGGAATTACTAACCTCATCACACACAGTGATTACACAAGACTGAGATACCATCAGTAACATGGAGTACCATCACAGCCTCACACACACTTACACAGGCTCTGACCTTACTCAGGAATTACTAACCTCATCACACACAGTGACTACACAAGACTGAGACACCATCAGTAACATGGAGTACCATCACATCCTCACACACACTTACACAGGCTCTGACCTTACTCAGGAATTACTAACCTCATCACACGCAGTGATTACACAAGACTGAGATACCATCAGTAACATGGAGTACCATCACAGCCTCACACACACTTACACAGGCTCTGACCTTACTCAGGAATTACTAACCTCATCACACGCAGTGATTACACAAGACTGAGACACCATCAGTAACATGGAGTACCATCACATCCTCACACACACTTACACAGGCTCTGACCTTACTCAGGAATTACTAACCTCATCACACGCAGTGATTACACAAGACTGAGATACCATCAGTAACATGGAGTACCATCACATCCTCACACACACTTACACAGGCTCTGACCTTTCTCAGGAATTACTAACCACATCACACACAGTGATTACACAAGACTGAGACACCATCAGTAACATGGAGTACCATCACATCCTCACACACACTTACACAGGCTCTGACCTTACTCAGGAATTACTAACCTCATCACACACAGTGATTACACAAGACTGAGATACCATCAGTAACATGGAGTACCATCACATCCTCACACACACTTACACAGGCTCTGACCTTACTCAGGAATTACTAACCTCATCACACGCAGTGATTACACAAGACTGAGATACCATCAGTAACATGGAGTACCATCGCATCCTCACACACACTTACACAGGCTCTGACCTTTCTCAGGAATTACTGACCTCATCACACACAGTGATTACACAAGACTGAGACACCATCAGTAACATGGAGTACCATCACATCCTCACACACACTTACACAGGCTCTGACCTTACTCAGGAATTACTAACCTCATCACACACAGTGATTACACAAGACTGAGATACCATCAGTAACATGGAGTACCATCACATCCTCACACACACTTACACAGGCTCTGACCTTACTCAGGAATTACTAACCTCATCACACGCAGTGATTACACAAGACTGAGATACCATCAGTAACATGGAGTACCATCGCATCCTCACACACACTTACACAGGCTCTGACCTTACTCAGGAATTACTAACCTCATCACACGCAGTGATTACACAAGACTGAGATACCATCAGTAACATGGAGTACCATCGCAGCCTCACACACACTTACACAGACTCTGACCTTACTCAGTAATTACTAACCTCATCACACGCAGTGATTACACAAGACTGAGATACCATCAGTAACATGGAGTACCATCGCATCCTCACACACACTTACACAGGCTCTGACCTTTCTCAGGAATTACTGACCTCATCACACACAGTGATTACACAAGACTGAGAAACCATCAGTAACATGGAGTACCATCACAGCCTCACACACACTTACACAGGCTCTGACCTTACTCAGGAATTACTAACCTCATCACACACAGTGATTACACAAGACTGAGAAACCATCAGTAACATGGAGTACCATCACATCCTCACACACACTTACACAGGCTCTGACCTTACTCAGGAATTACTAACCTCATCACACACAGTGATTACTCAAGCCTGAGACACCATCAGTAACATGGAGTACCATCACAGTGTCACACACACTTACACAGGCTCTGACCTTACTCAGGAATTACTAACCTCATCACACACAGTGATTACACAAGACTGAGAGACCATCAGTAACATGGAGTACCATCACAGCCTCACACACTTACACAGGCTCTGACCTTACTCAGGAATTACTAACCTCATCACACGCAGTGATTACACAAGACTGAGATACCATCAGTAACATGGAGTACCATCACATCCTCACACACACTTACACAGGCTCTGACCTTACTCAGGAATTACTAACCTCATCACACACAGTGATTACACAAGACTGAGATACCATCAGTAACATGGAGTACCATCACATCCTCACACACACTTACACAGGCTCTGACCTTACTCAGGAATTACTAACCTCATCACACACAGTGATTACTCAAGCCTGAGACACCATCAGTAACATGGAGTACCATCACAGTGTCACACACACTTACACAGGCTCTGACCTTACTCAGGAATTACTAACCTCATCACACACAGTGATTACACAAGACTGAGAGACCATCAGTAACATGGAGTACCATCACAGCCTCACACACTTACACAGGCTCTGACCTTACTCAGGAATTACTAACCTCATCACACGCAGTGATTACACAAGACTGAGATACCATCAGTAACATGGAGTACCATCACATCCTCACACACACTTACACAGGCTCTGACCTTACTCAGGAATTACTAACCTCATCACACACAGTGATTACACAAGACTGAGATACCATCAGTAACATGGAGTACCATCACAGCCTCACACACACTTACACAGGCTCTGACCTTACTCAGGAATTACTAACCTCATCACACGCAGTGATTACACAAGACTGAGATACCATCAGTAACATGGAGTACCATCACATCCTCACACACACTTACACAGGCTCTGACCTTACTCAGGAATTACTAACCTCATCACACACAGTGATTACACAAGACTGAGATACCATCAGTAACATGGAGTACCATCACAGCCTCACACGCACTTACACAGGCTCTGACCTTACTCAGGAATTACTAACCTTATCACACGCAGTGATTACACAAGACTGAGATACCATCAGTAACATGGAGTACCATCACAGCCTCACACACACTTACACAGGCTCTGACCTTACTCAGGAATTACTAACCTCATCACACATAGTGACTACACAAGACTGAGATACCATCAGTAACATGGAGTACCATCACAGCCTCACACACACTTACACAGGCTCTGACCTTACTCAGGAATTACTAACCTCATCACACACAGTGATTACACAAGACTGAGATACCATCAGTAACATGGAGTACCATCACAGCCTCACACACACTTACACAGGCTCTGACCTTACTCAGGAATTACTAACCTCATCACACGCAGTGATTACACAAGACTGAGATACCATCAGTAACATGGAGTACCATCACATCCTCACACACACTTACACAGGCTCTGACCTTACTCAGGAATTACTAACCTCATCACACACAGTGATTACACAAGACTGAGAGACCATCAGTAACATGGAGTACCATCACAGCCTCACACACACTTACACAGGCTCTGACCTTACTCAGGAATTACTAACCTCATCACACACAGTGATTACACAAGACTGAGAGACCATCAGTAACATGGAGTACCATCACAGCCTCACACACACTTACACAGGCTCTGACCTTACTCAGGAATTACTAACCTCATCACACACAGTGATTACACAAGACTGATATACCATCAGTAACATGGAGTACCATCACAGCCTCACACACACTTACACAGGCTCTGACCTTACTCAGGAATTACTAACCTCATCACACGCAGTGATTACACAAGACTGAGATACCATCAGTAACATGGAGTACCATCACATCCTCACACACACTTACACAGGCTCTGACCTTACTCAGGAATTACTAACCTCATCACACACAGTGATTACACAAGACTGAGAGACCATCAGTAACATGGAGTACTATCACATCATCACACACACTTACACAGGCTCTGACCTTACTCAGGAATTACTAACCTCATCACACGCAGTGACTACACAAGACTGAGAAACAATCAGTAACATGGAGTACCATCACAGCCTCACATACACTTACACAGGCTCTGATCTTACTCAGGAATTACTAACCTCATCACACACAGTGATTACACAAGACTGAGACACCATCAGTAACATGGAGTACCATCACAGCCTCACACACACACACTTACACAGGCTCTGACCTTACTCAGGAATTACTAACCTCATCACACGCAGTGACTACACAAGACTGAGAGACCATCAGTAACATGGAGTACCATCACAGCCTCACACACACTTACACAGGCTCTGACCTTACTCAGGAATTACTAACCTCATCACACGCAGTGATTACACAAGACTGAGATACCATCAGTAACATGGAGTACCATCACATCCTCACACACACTTACACAGGCTCTGACCTTACTCAGGAATTACTAACCTCATCACACGCAGTGATTACACAAGACTGAGATACCATCAGTAACATGGAGTACCATCACATCCTCACACACACTTACACAGGCTCTGATCTTACTCAGGAATTACTAACCTCATCACACGCAGTGATTACACAAGACTGAGATACCATCAGTAACATGGAGTACCATCACATCCTCACACACACTTACACAGGCTCTGACCTTACTCAGGAATTACTAACCTAATCACACGCAGTGATTACACAAGACTGAGATACCATCAGTAACATGGAGTACCATCACAGCCTCACACACACTTACACAGGCTCTGACCTTACTCAGGAATTACTAACCTAATCACACGCAGTGATTACACAAGACTGAGATACCATCAGTAACATGGAGTACCATCACATCCTCACACACACTTACACAGGCTCTGACCTTACTCAGGAATTACTAACCTCATCACACACAGTGACTACACAAGACTGAGAGACCATCAGTAACATGGAGTACCATCACATCCTCACACACACTTACACAGGCTCTGACCTTTCTCAGGAATTACTAACCTCATCACACACAGTGATTACACAAGACTGAGATACCATCAGTAACATGGAGTACCATTAAGGCCTCACACACACTTAAACAGGCTCTGACCTTTCTCAGTAAATACTAACCTCATCATACGCAGTGATTACACAAGACTGAGAAACCATAAGTAACATGGAGTACCATCACAGCCTAACACACACTTACACAGGCTCTGACCTTTCTCAGGAATTACTAACCTCATCACACACAGTGATTACACAAGACTGAGAAACCATCAGTAACATGGAGTACCATCACATCCTCACACACACTTACACAGGCTCTGATCTTACTCAGGAATTACTAACCTCATCACACGCAGTGATTACACAAGACTGAGATACCATCAGTAACATGGAGTACCATCGCATCCTCACACACACTTACACAGGCTCTGACCTTTCTCAGGAATTACTGACCTCATCACACACAGTGATTACACAAGACTGAGAAACCATCAGTAACATGGAGTACCATCACAGCCTCACACACACTTACACAGGCTCTGACCTTACTCAGGAATTACTAACCTAATCACACGCAGTGATTACACAAGACTGAGATACCATCAGTAACATGGAGTACCATCACATCCTCACACACACTTACACAGGCTCTGACCTTACTCAGGAATTACTAACCTCATCACACACAGTGACTACACAAGACTGAGAGACCATCAGTAACATGGAGTACCATCACAGCCTCACACACACTTACACAGGCTCTGACCTTTCTCAGGAATTACTAACCTCATCACACACAGTGACTACACAAGACTGAGATACCATCAGTAACATGGAGTACCATTAAGGCCTCACACACACTTAAACAGGCTCTGACCTTTCTCAGTAAATACTAACCTCATCATACGCAGTGATTACACAAGACTGAGAAACCATAAGTAACATGGAGTACCATCACAGCCTAACACACACTTACACAGGCTCTGACCTTTCTCAGGAATTACTAACCTCATCACACACAGTGATTACACAAGACTGAGAAACCATCAGTAACATGGAGTACCATCATATCCTCACACACACTTACACAGGCTCTGACCTTACTCAGGAATTACTAACCTCATCACACACAGTGACTACACAAGACTGAGATACCATCAGTAACATGGAGTACCATCACATCCTCACACACACTTACACAGGCTCTGACCTTACTCAGGAATTACTAACCTCATCACACACAGTGATTACACAAGACTGAGAGACCATCGGTAACATGGAGTACCATCATATCCTCACACACACTTACACAGGCTCTGACCTTACTCAGGAATTACTAACCTCATCACACACAGTGACTACACAAGACTGACATCATCAGTAACATGGAGTACCATCACATCCTCACACACACTTACACAGGCTCTGACCTTACTCAGGAATTACTAACCTCATCACACACAGTGATTACACAAGACTGAGACACCATCAGTAACATGGAGTACCATCACAGCCTCACACACACTTACACAGGCTCTGACCTTTCTCAGGAATTACTAACCTCATCACACATAGTGACTACACAAGACTGAGATACCATCAGTAACATGGAGTACCATCACATCCTCACACACACTTACACAGGCTCTGACCTTACTCAGGAATTACTAACCTCATCACACACAGTGATTACACAAGACTGAGACACCATCAGTAACATGGAGTACCATCACATCCTCACACACACTTACACAGGCTCTGACCTTAGTCAGGAATTACTAACCACATCACACACAGTGATTACACAAGACTGATATACCATCAGTAACATGGAGTACCATCACAGCCTCACACACTTACACAGGCTCTGACCTTACTCAGGAATTACTAACCTCATCACACACAGTGATTACACAAGACTGAGATACCATCAGTAACATGGAGTACCATCACAGCCTCACACACACTTACACAGGCTCTGACCTTACTCAGGAATTACTAACCTCATCACACACAGTGATTACACAAGACTGAGAGACCATCGGTAACATGGAGTACCATCATATCCTCACACACACTTACACAGGCTCTGACCTTACTCAGGAATTACTAACCTCATCACACATAGTGACTACACAAGACTGAGATACCATCAGTAACATGGAGTACCATCACATCCTCACACACACTTACACAGGCTCTGACCTTACTCAGGAATTACTAACCTCATCACACACAGTGATTACACAAGACTGAGACACCATCAGTAACATGGAGTACCATCACATCCTCACACACACTTACACAGGCTCTGACCTTACTCAGGAATTACTAACCTCATCACACACAGTGATTACACAAGACTGAGATACCATCAGTAACATGGAGTACCATCACATCCTCACACACACTTACACAGGCTCTGACCTTACTCAGGGATTACTAACCTCATCACACACAGTGATTACACAAGACTGAGATACCATCAGTAACATGGAGTACCATCACAGCCTCACACACACTTACACAGGCTCTGACCTTACTCAGGAATTACTAACCTCATCACACGCAGTGATTACACAAGACTGAGATACCATCAGTAACATGGAGTACCATCACAGCCTCACACACACTTACACAGGCTCTGACCTTACTCAGGAATTGCTAACCTCATCACACATAGTGACTACACAAGACTGAGATACCATCAGTAACATGGAGTACCATCATATCCTCACACACACTTACACAGGCTCTGACATTACTCAGGAATTACTAACCTCATCACACACAGTGATTACACAAGACTGAGATACCATCAGTAACATGGAGTACCATCACAGCCTAACACACACTTACACAGGCTCTGACCTTACTCAGGAATTACTAACCTCATCACATGCAGTGATTACACAAGACTGCGATACCATCAGTAACATGGAGTACCATCACAGCCTCACACACACACACTTACACAGGCTCTGACCTTACTCAGGAATTACTAACCTCATCACACGCAGTGATTACACAAGACTGAGATACCATCAGTAACATGGAGTACCATCGCAGCCTCACACACACTTACACAGGCTCTGACCTTTCTCAGGAATTACTAACCTCATCACACGCAGTGATTACACAAGACTGAGAGACCATCAGTAACATGGAGTACCATCATATCCTCACACACACTTACACAGGCTCTGACCTTACTCAGGAATTACTAACCTCATCACACATAGTGACTACACAAGACTGAGATACCATCAGTAACATGGAGTACCATCACATCCTCACACACACTTACACAGGCTCTGACCTTACTCAGGAATTACTAACCTCATCACACACAGTGATTACACAAGACTGAGACACCATCAGTAACATGGAGTACCATCACAGCCTCACACACACTTACACAGGCTCTGACCTTTCTCAGGAATTACTAACCTCATCACACATAGTGACTACACAAGACTGAGATACCATCAGTAACATGGAGTACCATCACATCCTCACACACACTTACACAGGCTCTGACCTTACTCAGGAATTACTAACCTCATCACACACAGTGATTACACAAGACTGAGACACCATCAGTAACATGGAGTACCATCACATCCTCACACACACTTACACAGGCTCTGACCTTACTCAGGAATTACTAACCTCATCACACGCAGTGATTACACAAGACTGAGATACCATCAGTAACATGGAGTACCATCACAGCCTCACACACACTTACACAGGCTCTGACCTTTCTCAGGAATTACTAACCTCATCACACACAGTGATTACACAAGACTGAGAGACCATCGGTAACATGGAGTACCATCATATCCTCACACACACTTACACAGGCTCTGACCTTACTCAGGAATTACTAACCTCATCACACATAGTGACTACACAAGACTGAGATACCATCAGTAACATGGAGTACCATCACATCCTCACACACACTTACACAGGCTCTGACCTTACTCAGGAATTACTAACCTCATCACACACAGTGATTACACAAGACTGAGACACCATCAGTAACATGGAGTACCATCACATCCTCACACACACTTACACAGGCTCTGACCTTACTCAGGAATTACTAACCTCATCACACACAGTGATTACACAAGACTGAGATACCATCAGTAACATGGAGTACCATCATATCCTCACACACACTTACACAGGCTCTGACATTACTCAGGAATTACTAACCTCATCACACACAGTGATTACACAAGACTGAGATACCATCAGTAACATGGAGTACCATCACAGCCTAACACACACTTACACAGGCTCTGACCTTACTCAGGAATTACTAACCTCATCACATGCAGTGATTACACAAGACTGCGATACCATCAGTAACATGGAGTACCATCACATCCTCACACACACTTACACAGGCTCTAACCTTACTCAGGAATTACTATCCTCATCACACACAGTGATTACACAAGACTGAGATACCATCAGTAACATGGAGTATCATCACATCCTCACACACACTTACACAGGCTCTGACCTTACTCAGGAATTACTAACCTCATCACACACAGTGATTACACAAGACTGAGACACCATCAGTAACATGGAGTACTATCACATCATCACGCACACTTACACAGGCTCTGACCTTACTCAGGAAATACTAACCTCATCACATGCAGTGATTACACAAGACTGCGATACCATCAGTAACATGGAGTACCATCACAGCCTCACACACACTTACACAGGCTCTGACCTTACTCAGGAATTACTAACCTCATCACACACAGTGATTACACAAGACTGAGATACCATCAGTAACATGGAGTACCATCACATCCTCACACACACTTACACAGGCTCTGACCTTACTCAGGAATTACTAACCTCATCACACGCAGTGATTACACAAGACTGAGATACCATCAGTAACATGGAGTACCATCACAGCCTCACACACACTTACACAGGCTCTGACCTTACTCAGGAATTACTAACCTCATCACACACAGTGATTACACAAGACTGAGACACCATCAGTAACATGGAGTACCATCACATCCTCACACACACTTACACAGGCTCTGACCTTACTCAGGAATTACTAACCTCATCACACGCAGTGATTACACAAGACTGAGATACCATCAGTAACATGGAGTACCATCACAGCCTCACACACACTTACACAGGCTCTGACCTTACTCAGGAATTACTAACCTCATCACACACAGTGATTACACAAGACTGAGACACCATCAGTAACATGGAGTACCATCACATCCTCACACACACTTACACAGGCTCTGACCTTACTCAGGAATTACTAACCTCATCACACGCAGTGATTACACAAGACTGAGATACCATCAGTAACATGGAGTACCATCACAGCCTCACACACACTTACACAGGCTCTGACCTTACTCAGGAATTACTAACCTCATCACACACAGTGATTACACAAGACTGAGACACCATCAGTAACATGGAGTACCATCACATCCTCACACACACTTACACAGGCTCTGACCTTACTCAGGAATTACTAACCTCATCACACGCAGTGATTACACAAGACTGAGACACCATCAGTAACATGGAGTACCATCACATCCTCACACACACTTACACAGGCTCTGACCTTACTCAGGAATTACTAACCTCATCACACGCAGTGATTACACAAGACTGAGAGACCATCAGTAACATGGAGTACCATCACATCCTCACACACACTTACACAGGCTCTGACCTTACTCAGGAATTACTAACCTCATCACACGCAGTGATTACACAAGACTGAGACACCATCAGTAACATGGAGTACCATCACATCCTCACACACACTTACACAGGCTCTGACCTTACTCAGGAATTACTAACCTCATCACACGCAGTGATTACACAAGACTGAGAGACCATCAGTAACATGGAGTACCATCACAGCCTCACACACACACACTTACACAGGCTCTGACCTTACTCAGGAATTACTAACCTCATCACACACAGTGATTACACAAGACTGAGACACCATCAGTAACATGGAGTACTATCACATCATCACGCACACTTACACAGGCTCTGACCTTACTCAGGAAATACTAACCTCATCACACACAGTGATTACACAAGACTGAGATACCATCAGTAACATGGAGTACCATCACATCCTCACACACACTTACACAGGCTCTGACCTTACTCAGGAATTACTAACCTCATCACATGCAGTGATTACACAAGACTGCGATACCATCAGTAACATGGAGTACCATCACAGCCTCACACACACTTACACAGGCTCTGACCTTACTCAGGAATTACTAACCTCATCACACACAGTGATTACACAAGACTGAGATACCATCAGTAACATGGAGTACCATCACATCCTCACACACACTTACACAGGCTCTGACCTTACTCAGGAATTACTAACCTCATCACACGCAGTGATTACACAAGACTGAGATACCATCAGTAACATGGAGTACCATCACAGCCTCACACACACTTACACAGGCTCTGACCTTACTCAGGAATTACTAACCTCATCACACACACAGTGACTACACAAGACTGAGATACCATCAGTAACATGGAGTACCATCACATCCTCACACACACTTACACAGGCTCTGACCTTACTCAGGAATTACTAACCTCATCACACGCAGTGATTACACAAGACTGAGACACCATCAGTAACATGGAGTACCATCACATCCTCACACACACTTACACAGGCTCTGACCTTACTCAGGAATTACTAACCTCATCACACACAGTGATTACACAAGACTGAGATACCATCAGTAACATGGAGTACCATCACAGCCTCACACACACTTACACATGCTCTGACCTTACTCAGGAATTACTAACCTCATCACGCATAGTGACTACACAAGACTGAGATACCATCTGTAACATGGAGTACCATCACATCCTCACACACACTTACACAGGCTCTGACCTTACTCAGGAATTACTAACCTCATCACACACAGTGACTACACAAGACTGAGAAACCATCAGTAACATGGAGTACCATCACATCCTCACACACACTTACACAGGCTCTGACCTTTCTCAGGAATTACTAACCTCATCACACACAGTGATTACACAAGACTGCGATACCATCAGTAACATGGAGTATCATCATATCCTCACACACACTTATACAGGCTCTGACCTTACTCAGGAATTACTAACCTCATCACACACAGTGATTACACAAGACTGAGAAACCATCAGTAACATGGAGTACCATCACAGCCTCACACACACTTACACAGGCTCTGACCTTACTCAGGAATTACTAACCTCATCACACGCAGTGATTACACAAGACTGAGATACCATCAGTAACATGGAGTACCATCACAGCCTCACACACACTTACACAGGCTCTGACCTTACTCAGGAATTACTAACCTCATCACACGCAGTGATTACACAAGACTGAGAGACCATCAGTAACATGGAGTATCATCACATCCTCACACACACTTACACAGGCTCTGACCTTTCTCAGGAATTACTAACCTCATCACACGCAGTGATTACACAAGACTGAGACACCATCAGTAACATGGAGTACCATCACATCCTCACACACACTTACACAGGCTCTGACCTTACTCAGGAATTACTAACCTCATCACACACAGTGACTACACAAGACTGAGATACCATCTGTAACATGGAGTATCATCACATCCTCACACACACTTACACAGGCTCTGACCTTACTCAGGAATTACTAACCTCATCACACGCAGTGATTACACAAGACTGAGAGACCATCGGTAACATGGAGTACCATCACATCCTCACACACACTTACACAAGCTCTGAGCTTACTCAGGAATTGCTAACCTCATCACACACAGTGATTACACAAGACTGAGATACCATCGGTAACATGGAGTACCATCACATCCTCACACACACTTACACAGGCTCTGACCTTACTCAGGAATTACTAACCTCATCACACACAGTGATTGCACAAGACTGAGAAACCATCGGTAACATGGAGTACCATCATATCCTCACACACACTTACACAGGCTCTGACCTTACTCAGGAATTACTAACCTCATCACACACTGTGATTACACAAGACTGAGATACCATCAGTAACATGGAGTATCATCACATCCTCACACACACTTACACAGGCTGTGACCTTACTCAGGAATTACTAACCTCATCACACGCAGTGACTACACAAGACTGAGTAACCATCGGTAACATGGAGTACCATCACAGCCTCACACACACTTACACAGGCTGTGACCTTTCTCAGGAATTACTAACCTCATCACACGCAGTGACTACACAAGACTGAGATACCATCAGTAACATGGAGTACCATCACATCCTCACACACACTTACACAGGCTCTGACCTTACTCAGGAATTACTAACCTCATCACACACAGTGATTACACAAGACTGAGACACCATCAATAACATGGAGTACCATCACAGCCTCACACACACTTACACAGGCTCTGACCTTACTCAGGAATTACTAACCTCATCACACACAGTGATTACACAAGACTGAGATACCATCAGTAACATGGAGTACCATCACAGCCTCACACACACTTACACAGGCTCTGACCTTACTCAGGAATTAATAATCTCATTGCACGCAGTGAAAGCCCAAGCTGCGTATGGCATCGCGGTGGCTATTACGCACACCCAGGCAATGGCGTTCAAACGCACTGGAATGCCTGCGTTTCGCTGACCACCCACCTGTCAGCCCCCCTAATCGGTGCTTCCTGTCAGTCACTCTGCGATGGGTTTCCATAGTCACTGCGTTCTCAGTCGTTCATGCGCAGAACACAACACTCGGCCGATTACGTGCTTTATCGCAGTAGCGATCGGTTGTGATTCATGCCCAATGTCAGATAGCAGCTGATTGGATAGTACTTTATCTTGCACAATTTTATCTTTCTCTAAGCTTTGATAAATATCCGAGAGCTGTGGGGACAGCTGCTAGAACTGGTATCAGAGCGGTGTACGGCTCGCTAGATTTGGTAGCCAGGCATGTTCCCTAATTCTGCCTTACATAGTTGTTTGCGCATTTTGTGAGGACTTACTCTGATAAATAGGCCCCACAAACGAAAGCCTTTCTGGGCACCTCCGCCAGCCTGTAACACGGTAACATCCTCCGGTACAAGAAGACAGATGTCAAAGTACAGCCCATTATAGGGATTGGCGTCCAGGCTGACAGTCTCCCCCGACCAAAGTCCTGTGCATTAATACCTGGGTACCACACCTTCATTTACTATGTCACTGTTATCACTTTCACTTGCTGGGCTGTCCATATCCTTCTGCGACTTCTTCTAGATACATTTCATTCTGCGTTCAGTCTGTGCTATTCACAAAAGTCTTTATATCATCCACATACCTGACGAAACCTCAATAGGGAAGTGTCAAAGTGAGGGTTGCGTGGCTGTACCTGGGCATGGTGTGGGCAGAAATTCATGCCCTGGTTTCCTGATTTTTCCGGCTGGGAATTGTGGCAGAGTTACTGCCAGAGAGAGAGAGAGGCTGGAATATCGGAAGGAGGGCTATCGTATAACTGTCACCCTCCTACAATATTACTATTATTCTTGTAGGACGAGATGCTGGGGGCGGAACAATGCATGGCTGGGCCCCATTAGCTACATTGGGACGAGGGACCGTCAGTGCCCAATAGCCTCCCAGGCCTCTTATCTACAAAGTGTCACTTGTGCATGATAAATACAGTGACAGTGCATTATAGTACGATGATGTGATCTGTGCACCACAAGCTATAAAGAGATCCTTCGCAGGAATGTGCTGATCGGTGACCCCATAAATACAGATGTACCCTGCGGACCTGTATTGTGTCCATAACAGGAGTAATCCTAAACCAGTTCCCCTCCCCATCCCGTCTCCAGACTCCAGAGTCTTATTACAGGAGTCGTTTAAATGCAGCAATGACATAAAAGGCGGAAAACCGTTGTGTCTGTCTGTTTGTTCCATGTTGGTGCAAAAACTACTGAACCGATTTCCATGAATACTGCATCATTGTGTAGTGGAAACTCCTAGAAATATCCTGCACTTAGTTTCATCTCCATCCGTCAAGTTGAAGCTGAGCAATAACATAAGCAAAATGTATTGCCATCGTCAATGCAAGAGATAGGTGTGGCACCATGCACATGTTGGCAGAAGCGATTTCATCGTAGGCGAAGCCGCGGGCAGCAGCTAGTACAGTATATTCTCAGGCCGATGTCACCGGGGGAGAAGTGGCTGGGTTATGGGGTAACTGGCTTTCCCGCTGACCATAATGTGCCTTATGCATACTCTGGGTATTTCCATCACTAGTGTATTGCAGCAGGTAATCACCACCCAGACCTGTCACTAGTGTATTGCAGCAGGTAATCACCACCCAGACCTGTCACTAGTGTATTGCAGCAGGTAATCACCACCCAGACCTGTATTTCTGAGGCACTTTCCAGATTTTCCTACATAATGGGGGTCACTAAAGGCAGAACAGATAATGGTGACATGTACTTTATATGCTATAGCAGATCTTGCCAACCTGTGAATCTCCAGCTGTTCTGAAACTACAAGTCCCAGCATTACCTGTCACAGATCAACTTGTAAACCATGCTGGGACCTGTAGTTTCACAGCAGCTAGAGAGCCATAGATTGGCCAGGTCTGTAAACCGGAGCCCTAATATGAGGTAGTCTATCATCCTGTTATACCCATATTGCACCAGTAGATGGCAGCATGTCCTTTATATACTCTGATATGCATGATACAGTGTGCGGTCTATCATCCTGTTAGACCCATATTACAACAGTAGATGGCAGCATGTCCTTTATATACTCTGATATGCCTGTTATAGTGTGAGGTCTATCATCCTGTTATACCCATATTACACCAGTAGATGGCAGCATGTCCTTTATATGCTATAGCAATATGCCCTGATATGCCTGTTATAGTGTGAGGAAGTCTATCATCCTGTTATACCCATATTACACCAGTAGATGGCAGCATGTCCTTTATATGCTATAGCAATAAGCCCTGATATGGCTGTTATAGTGTGAGGAAGTCTATCATCCTGTTATACCCATATTACACCAGTAGATGGCAGCATGTCCTTTATATGCTATAGCAGTAAGCCCTGATATGCCTGTTATAGTGTGAGGAAGTCTATAATCCTGTTATACCCATATTGCACCAGTAGATGGCAGCATGTCCTTTATATACTATAGCAATAAGCCCTGATATGCCTGTTATAGTGTGAGGAAGTCTATCATCCTGTTATACCCATATTACACCAGTAGATGGCAGCATGTCCTTTATATGCTATAGCAATAAGCCCTGATATGGCTGTTATAGTGTGAGGAAGTCTATCATCCTGTTATACCCATATTACTCCAGTAGATGGCAGCATGTCCTTTATATGCTATAGCAATAAGCCCTGATATGCCTGTTATAGTGGAAGTCTATCATCCTGTTATACCCATATTACACCAGTAGATGGCAGCATGTCCTTTATATGCTATAGTAATAAGCCCTGATATGGCTGTTATAGTGTGAGGAAGTCTATCATCCTGTTATACCCATATTACACCAGTAGATGGCAGCATGTCCTTTATATGCTATAGTAATAAGCCCTGATATGGCTGTTATAGTGGGAGGAAGTCTATCATCCTGTTATACCCATATTGCACCAGTAGATGGCAGCATGCCCTTTATATGCTATAGCAATTAAGCCCTGATATGCCTGTTATAGTGGGAGGAAGTCTATCATCCTGTTATACCCATATTTCACCAGTAGATGGCAGCATGCCCCTTATATGCTATAGCAATAAGCCCTGATATGCCTGTTATAGTGTGAGGAAGTCTATCATCCTGTTATACCCATATTACACCAGTAGATGGCAGCATGTCCTTTATATGCTATAGCAATAAGCCCTGATATGCCTGTTATAGTGTGAGGAAGTCTATCATCCTGTTATACCCATATTACACCAGTAGATGGCAGCATGTCCTTTATATGCTATAGCAATAAGCCCTGATATGCCTGTTATAGTGTGAGGAAGTCTATCATCCTGTTATACCCATATTTCACCAGTAGATGGCAGTATGACATAAGACATAAGTACAGCACAAACCGCTGTGTCATCTATATACCAGAATACAGTACTGACACCTACATTATCTCAGAGAGCAGGGCACGGCCTATAATCTCTACCTGATGTGTCCATGGATGAGCGGATGGTGCCCATTTCTCTCCACCATAATCCACTACTATCAGGCCCCCAAGGCACGGCTGGACCTGGTACCTTTAATATGCCTGAGCTCGGTTATACCTATAATACACATGCTACCAGCTGCATGACAATAATGCCGTATATAAATACAGAACAGAAAAACAATTGTCAGCGCTGGTCCCCATTACACATCTATGTGTGGCTATAGCTATATGACATATGAGCTTCCTCATTCCTGCGAGTCCTCCGCTATCTATCATATGTGCGTTACACAGCGCTGGTCCCCATTACACATCTATGTGTGGCTATAGCTATATGACATATGAGCTTCCTCATTCCTGCGAGTCCTCCGCTATCTATCATATGTGCGTTACACAGCGCTGGTCCCCATTACACATCTATGTGTGGCTATAGCTATATGACATATGAGCTTCCTCATTCCTGCGAGTCCTCCGCTATCTATCATATGTGCGTTACACAGCTCTGATCTGCACTTACACTGCATCGCCCCCCCCATGTGCAGGGCGCACCAGCATTTACCCTCTCCCCTTGGCGCGGGCTGG
Organism: Taudactylus pleione; assembly: GCA_031769625.1. Lineage (NCBI taxonomy): Eukaryota > Metazoa > Chordata > Amphibia > Anura > Myobatrachidae > Taudactylus > Taudactylus pleione. The sequence continues at coordinate 987,542 of JAUIMM010000995.1, forward strand.
TATGCATGTGTGGTGCCGGATCAGGACTGGAGGCAGTGGTGGGGTCCGGACTCCCCGTCTTTAGGTCGAGCAGGAGATGAGGGGTATATTTAGCAACAATTACCTTTCTCCATATCACCTGCGTAACTATCTGTAACATTGACGCACATCGAGCGGCCATCTTGCCCTTGCGGCAGGTCTGACCAGCCGCAGACTCGGTCTGCTCTCCTGACACGCAGAGCGCTCTCATGAGGCATAGGAGATCGCAGTGGCTAATGTATGCACACCCGTGTAACGGCGTATAAACGGTCAGACGCGCCTGTGTTTTCCTGCCCCCCCTCCCGTCACCACTCGCAAACGCTGACAACCTGTCACTAACTGTGATGGATTCCTCTGTGTGTCCGTAATCGCAATGCGATCACTGCGCATACTCAGTGCAGCTTATACGCATGCGCGAGATCAAACAATCGCTTGATTTGCGTAAAAATCCCCATTGCGTCCGTCTCTGGATCAGTTTCTTCGTTTCGCCACCAGACAATCCGCTCTTCTGCTGGAATTTTTCAAAGAGGTGCCACCTGGCAATCTATGACGACATTCCGCCACCGTCCTCGCCAGTGCGCTCTCTCTCGCGCTGCCAGCCGAATCCTTGGCTGTCGTAGCCGGCTGAAACGCGTTGGACAAGACTCTACAGCTCATTACACCAGCACCGCAAGACGACCGGCAACACCCAGCTCCAGGACAAACGGAAGGTGAACTCCAGGCGGCAACCATCGCATATGTTCAAGCTGCGGGTATGCCAGGGATGCGTACTGCACTGGGGGATGCTGGCAGGTGTCAGACACGTAACGGTCGGCTCAGTAACAGCGGCATACACGATGCCTGCGCAGTCCGCACACCGTTAGATCCCCCCTTAGCTGCGACCTCAGGGACCGCTTCAGCACAGCTTGTTATCGCAGTTACATCTAAGCGCTGGCCCGGGAACTTACCCCCACCACCCCTCTGCTGCTGGGAGAGACCGTGGTCAGGGACGATAGTCTTGTCTGACGTACTACATGTGGCTCCGGTCTCATGAGAAATTCTACATATTGCTACAAAGAAACAATACTAACAGCACCAGCTGTACTATAAGTACAGACCTTAACGGGAACTTCTGCTGGAGATCACACTCCAACGCGGATACACTGTTTATTGATTGATTTAAATTCTTTTTGTCACATCCATCCAATCAGAACCATCGAGTGTCAGTGACTTTGTATCTCAACTTTTTTTTATATTTTTTATTTATTTTTTACCTTGCAATTCCCCCTTTTCTTAATTACCATTCCCTCTGTCTCTCCCCACCGCCATTCCCTATCGTTTTTATGTCAGTATGTCTGTCCCACCCATATGATTATACATGTACAGGGTTCAAATAAAATCACCTATTATTGTGATTACTGTCACACACCTCTGACACATTATCATCCATAGGTGAGCGCAAGAGAACTGGTATTTGTATTTCTTCTGTCCCTAAGGGGACGTGGTGACTCCTCTAGTATGATTAGCTCCCACCTCGCCTGTTGTGCTGCAGATAAGCGCACTGCCAGTCTCCTTTGTGTCCTGGATGCTGCGGGGAGAGGTTTCTCTCTGGCTCCGTCCTGCAGTTTGTATGGAGGATGTGCGGCAATCGGTGTACGTGCTCAGCGGACTATGTCTTTACATAACGGCAACATGGAGGAATTATTACTATAGATAGGGGGCTTAGGCACACAGGGGACTTTATGCGGACGCTCACTGATGTAATACATCACGTCACAATCCCCATAGCACAGAGCGGGGTCAGTTTTATCCAGCAGTCCCTGTGGTAAGGCCAGAGAAATGGGAGAACCACCTAATAAAATGAGCCTTTCTCTGAGAAATCAGAGATTTTCTCCAGGGATTTGTGTCCTCTCTCATGTTCAATAAAACCCCTTAGGGCTCGATTCCATTTAACGCAAAGTGAATAGCACCGGGAATGAGCTCCCAGAGCTATTCAATTCAGCGCACTGCTAAGCCCGGCTAAGGAGTTATTTTCACACCCCTCCTGGGATACGAGCAGAAATCCGACAAAAAAGTCCAGGTGCGATGCTGTTTTCTGCCCTTAGAGAATGCCGGTTCTCACGAATAAACACCCTGGGTAAGGCGGGAGAACGGGCATTCCCCGACCTAACTGCGTGCAGAATGGAATATCTCCAAGAGCTCATTCCCAGCGCTATTCTGTCTGCAGCCGAAAGTTGCATTTCTGAGAGAGGGGCTACAGGACCCAGTGCTGGAGAGAGGAGTCGGAGGTACTGCTGTGACTGGTGGTGACAGGTTGTCAGCCTGACTTGTCCGGGTTGCTGGAGTGACCCTTAGAGTGGGCCCTAGTCCATAAAGGCAAATGTCTGGGACGCCTTTACTCCAGGGCGCGCCAGCAGTAGCAACACAGTGTACATGTGTCAGTGATACAGGCGTGCAGCAAGCAACCTCTGGCTCCTCTCCTCAGTGTGTGTGTCAGTAATACAGGCAGCGTGCAACAAGCAACCTCTGGCTCCTCTCCTCAGTGTGTGTGTCAGTGATACAGGCGGCGTGCACCAAGCAACCTCGGGCTCCTATCCTCTGTGTGTTTGTGTCAGTGATACGGGCAGCGTGCAGCAAGCAACCTCTGGCACCTATCCTCAGTGTGTGTGTTAGTGATACAGGCGGCGTGCAGCAAGCAACCTCTGGCTCCTCTCCTCAATGTGTGTCAGTAATACAGGCAGCGTGCAACAAGCAACCTCTGGCTCCTCTCCTCAGTGTGTGTGTCAGTGATACAGGCGGCGTGCAGCAAGCAACCTCTGGCTCCTATCCTCAGTGTGTGTGTCAGTGATACGGGCAGCGTGCAGCAAGCAACCTCTGGCTCCTCTCCTCAGTGTGTGTGTCAGTGATACAGGCGGCGTGCAGCAAGCAACCTCTGGCACCTCTCCTCAGTGTGTGTGTCAGTGATACGGGCAGCGTGCAACAAGCAACCTCTGGCTCCTCTCCTCAGTGTGTGTGTCAGTGATACAGGCGGCGTGCAGCAAGCAACCTCTGGCTCCTATCCTCAGTGTGTGTGTCAGTGATACAGGCGGCGTGCAGCAAGCAACCTCTGGCTCCTCTCCTCAGTGTGTGTGTCAGTAATACAGGCGGCGTGCAGCAAGCAACCTCTGGCTCCTCTCCTCAGTGTGTGTGTCAGTGATACAGGCGGCGTGCAGCAAGCAACCTCTGGCTCCCCTCCTCTGTGTGTGTGTCAGTAATACAGGCGGCGTGCAGCAAGCAACCTCTGGCTCCCCTCCTCTGTGTGCGTGTGTGTCAGTGATACAGGCAGCGTGCAACAAGCAACCTCTGGCTCCTCTCCTCAGTGTGTGTGTCAGTAATACAGGCAGCGTGCAGCAAGCAACCTCTGGCTCCTATCCTCTGTGTGTGTGTCAGTGATACAGGCGGCGTGCAGCAAGCAACCTCTGGCTCCTCTCCTCAGTGTGTGTGTCAGTGATACAGGCGGCGTGCAGCAAGCAACCTCTGGCTCCCCTCCTCTGTGTGTGTCAGTGATACGGGCAGCGTGCAGCAAGCAGCCTCTGGCTCCTCTCCTCAGTGTATGTGTCAGTAATACAGGCGGCGTGCAGCAAGCAACCTCTGGCTCCCCTCCTCTGTGTGTGTGTCAGTAATACAGGCAGCGTGCAGCAAGCAACCTCTGGCTCCTCTCCTCAGTGTGTGTGTCAGTGATACAGGCGGCGTGCAGCAAGCAACCTCTGGCACCTATCCTCTGTGTGTGTGTCAGTGATACGGGCAGCGTGCAACAAGCAACCTCTGGCTCCTCTCAGTGTGTGTGTCAGTGATACAGGCGGCGTGCAGCAAGCAACCTCTGGCACCTATCCTCTGTGTGTGTGTCAGTGATACGGGCAGCGTGCAGCAAGCAACCTCTGGCACCTATCCTCAGTGTGTGTGTCAGTGATACGGGCAGCGTGCAGCAAGCAACCTCTGGCTTCTATCCTCTGTGTGTGTGTCAGTGATACAGGCGGCGTGCAGCAAGCAACCTCTGGCTCCTCTCCTCAGTGTGTGTGTCAGTGATACAGGCGGCGTGCAGCAAGCAACCTCTGGCTCCTATCCTCAGTGTGTGTGTCAGTGATACGGGCAGCGTGCAGCAAGCAACCTCTGGCTCCTCTCCTCAGTGTGTGTGTCAGTGATACAGGCAGCGTGCAACAAGCAACCTCTGGCTCCTCTCCTCAGTGTGTGTGTCAGTGATACAGGCGGCGTGCAGCAAGCAACCTCTGGCTCCTATCCTTAGTGTGTGTGTCAGTGATACAGGCGGCGTGCAGCAAGCAACCTCTGGCTCCTCTCCTCAGTGTGTGTGTCAGTAATACAGGCGGCGTGCAGCAAGCAACCTCTGGCTCCTCTCCTCTGTGTGTGTGTCAGTAATACAGGCGGCGTGCAGCAAGCAACCTCTGGCTCCCCTCCTCTGTGTGTGTGTGTGTCAGTGATACAGGCAGCGTGCAACAAGCAACCTCTGGCTCCTCTCCTCAGTGTGTGTGTCAGTAATACAGGCAGCGTGCAGCAAGCAACCTCTGGCTCCTATCCTCTGTGTGTGTGTCAGTGATACAGGCGGCGTGCAGCAAGCAACCTCTGGCTCCTCTCCTCAGTGTGTGTGTCAGTGATACAGGCGGCGCGCAGCAAGCAACCTCTGGCTCCCCTCCTCTGTGTGTGTCAGTGATACGGGCAGCGTGCAGCAAGCAGCCTCTGGCTCCTCTCCTAAGTGTATGTGTCAGTAATACAGGCGGCGTGCAGCAAGCAACCTCTGGCTCCCCTCCTCTGTGTGTGTGTCAGTAATACAGGCAGCGTGCAGCAAGCAACCTCTGGCTCCTCTCCTCAGTGTGTGTGTCAGTGATACAGGCGGCGTGCAGCAAGCAACCTCTGGCACCTATCCTCTGTGTGTGTGTCAGTGATACGGGCAGCGTGCAACAAGCAACCTCTGGCTCCTCTCCTCAGTGTGTGTGTCAGTGATACAGGCGGCGTGCAGCAAGCAACCTCTGGCACCTATCCTCTGTGTGTGTGTCAGTGATACGGGCAGCGTGCAGCAAGCAACCTCTGGCACCTATCCTCAGTGTGTGTGTCAGTGATACGGGCAGCGTGCAGCAAGCAACCTCTGGCTTCTATCCTCTGTGTGTGTGTCAGTGATACAGGCGGCGTGCAGCAAGCAACCTCTGGCTCCTCTCCTCAGTGTGTTTGTGTCAGTGATACGGGCAGCGTGCAACAAGCAACCTCTGGCTCCTATCCTCAGTGTGTGTGTCAGTGATAAGGGCAGCGTGCAGCAAGCAACCTCTGGCTCCTCTTCTCAGTGTGTGTGTCAGTGATACGGGCAGCGTGCAGCAAGCAACCTCTGGCACCTATCCTCAGTGTGTGTGTCAGTGATACAGGCGGCGTGCACCAAGCAACCTCTGGCTCCTCTCCTCAGTGTGTGTAGTGCGGTGTGTATAACAGTAAACTAAACGTTTGCCCTGCACGGAACAACCACCACAGACGATAATCACACAAGAGTAAAACACGGTGCTGTCCCTTTAAATGTTTATTTCCTGCCTAACTAGAGCTGGCCAGCTCCTCTTGTTGGTGACTGGGAAATGACCTTATGGTGGGAGCGTGACAGCTCTCCACGGGGTATTTGAAGGGTGAGAGTCGCACAACTGCTCACACCTCTGTAAATTTACATAGGGGCTACTTGTTATAGCAGTGGTCTGGGCCTACTGCCCAGAGCCACTCTCAATGGGCTGGCAGCTCAGACTTTATGCTTGCCTTCTGCGGGGCACAGGAGGGACTTCGGCCTACTGCCCAGAGTCCCCTTTCTATGTTGATGGCTCAGGCCTATGGGCCTGCCTAATGGTGGGGCTCAGGTAGTGGGGGGGGGGGTTGCTTCGTTAGCTATTTTGCTTTCCACCCCTGCAGTCCTCTCTGCTCCTCAGCCGTTGACCCGTCCTGGCCAGCGGCGCCGCCTCTTTGCTTCCTTCAGCCAGCACCGCCTATCTTGTTTGTTGACAGCGGCGTCTTCTGGCCTGTTCCGCGGCTGCCGGAACTCTTGCCGCGCCTTATTCGGTAGTTCTTCTCTCCTCCCTCTCCGCCGCCAGACTGAAGTTTCCCACTCAGCAGTGTCTAATACAAAAAGCCGTGAGTGGGTGGGGCTATGACGCGGCAAGCGATTGGCTCATCGCCTCTGCCTCTTATTGGCTGCTGGCCCGTGAGCCGTGTTTGGCTCCGCTTAGCTTCGCCCGGAGCCAAGCTTCTCCCGCTGACGCTTTTGGTGTAAGGGACCAGGCGGTCCCTTCACCAGGTACCTGCCGCATCTGCTTAGCCAGCGCTGGGAGCAAACATACTGTCCCAGCGCCGGCCACGGCTGTGTCCCGAAGGGGACACATCCTCTCTGCCTGCCCCTGCACTGATGCTGGGATAAGACACTTGATCCCAGCACAGCTTTCCACGTGTGTGTCAGTGATACAGGCGGCGTGCAGCAAGCAACCTCTGGCTCCTCTCCTCAGTGTGTGTGTCAGTGATACAGGCGGCGTGCAGCAAGCAACCTCTGGCTCCTCTCCTCAGTGTGTGTGTCAGTGATACAGGCGGCGTGCAGCAAGCAACCTCTGGCTCCTATCCTCAGTGTGTGTGTCAGTAATACAGGCGGCGTGCAGCAAGCAACCTCTGGCTCCCCTCCTCTGTGTGTGTGTTAATGATACAGGCGGCGTGCAGCAAGTAACCTCTGGCTCCCCTCCTCTGTGTGTGTGTCAGTAATACAGGCGGCGTGCAGCAAGCAACCTCTGGCTCCTATCCTCAGTGTTTGTGTCAGTGATACAGGCGGCGTGCAGCAAGCAACCTCTGGCTCCCCTCCTCTGTGTGTGTGTCAGTAATACAGGCGGCGTGCAGCAAGCAACCTCTGGCTCCTATCCTCAGTGTTTGTGTCAGTGATACAGGCGGCGTGCAGCAAGCAACCTCTGGCTCCCCTCCTCTGTGTGTGTATCAGTAATACAGGCGGCGTGCAGCAAGCAACCTCTGGCTCCCCTCCTATGTGTGTGTGTGTGTGTGTGTGTCAGTAATACAGGCAGCGTGCAGCAAGCAACCTCTGGCTCCTATCCTCTGTGTGTGTGTCAGTGATACAGGCAGCGTGCAGCAAGCAACCTCTGGCTCCCCTCCTCTGTGTGTGTGTATGTCAATAATACAGGCGGCGTGCAACAAGCAACCTCTGGCTCCTCTCCTCAGTGTGTTTGTGTCAGTGATATGGGCAGCGTGCAGCAAGCAACCTCTGGCACCTATCCTCAGTGTGTGTGTCAGTGATACAGGCGGCGTGCAGCAAGCAACCTCTGGCTCCTCTCCTCAGTGTGTTTGTGTCAGTGATACGGGCAGCGTGCAGCAAGCAACCTCTGGCTCCTATCCTCTGTGTGTGTGTCAGTGATACAGGCGGCGTGCAGCAAGCAACCTCTGGCTCCCCTTCTCTGTGTGTGTGTGTCAGTAATATAGGCGGCGTGCAGCAAGCAACCTCTGGCTCTCCTCCTCTGTGTATGTGTGTGTCAGTAATACAGGCAGCGTGCAGCAAGCAACCTCTGGCTCCCCTCCTCTGTGTGTGTGTATGTCAGTAATACAAGCGGCATGCAGCAAGTAACCTCTGGCTCCCCTCCTCTGTGTGTGTCAGTAATACAGGCGGCGTGCAGCAAGCAACCTCTGGCTCCTCTCCTCAGTGTGTTTGTGTCAGTGATACGGGCAGCGTGCAGCAAGCAACCTCTGGCTCCCCTCCTATGTGTGTGTGTGTCAGTAATACAAGCGGCGTGCAGCAAGCAACCTCTGGCTCCTCTCCTCAGTGTGTTTGTGTCAGTGATATGGGCAGCGTGCAGCAAGCAACCTCTGGCACCTATCCTCAGTGTGTGTGTCAGTGATAAAGGCGGCGTGCAGCAAGCAACCTCTGGCTCCTCTCCTCAGTGTGTTTGTGTCAGTGATACGGGCAGCGTGCAGCAAGCAACCTCTGGCTCCTATCCTCTGTGTGTGTGTCAGTGATACAGGCGGCGTGCAGCAAGCAACCTCTGGCTCCCCTCCTCTGTGTGTGTGTGTGTCAGTAATACAGGCAGCGTGCAGCAAGCAACCTCTGGCTCTTATCCTCTGTGTGTGTGTCAGTGATACAGGCAGCGTGCAGCAAGCATCCTCTGGCTCCCCTCCTCTGTGTGTGTGTATGTCAGTAATACAGGCGGCGTGCAGCAAGTAACCTCTGGCTCCTCTCCTCAGTGTGTTTGTGTCAGTGATACGGGCAGCGTGCTGCAAGCAACCTCTGGCTCCTATCCTCAGTGTGTGTGTCAGTGATACAGGCGGCGTGCAGCAAGCAACCTCTGGCTCCTCTCCTCAGTGTGTTTGTGTCAGTGATACGGGCTGCGTGCAGCAAGCAACCTCTGGCTCCTATCCTCTGTGTGTGTTTCAGTGATACAGGCGGCGTGCAGCAAGCAACATCTGGCTCCCCTCCTCTGTGTGTGTGTGTGTGTGTCAGTAATACAGGCAGCGTGCAGCAAGCAACCTCTGGCTCCTATCCTCTGTGTGTGTGTATGTAAGTAATACAGGCGGCGTGCAGCAAGCAACCTCTGGCTCCCCTCCTCTGTGTGTGTGTGTGTCAGTAATATAGGCAGTGTGCAGCAAGCAACCTCTGGCTCCCCTCCTGTGTGTGTGTGTCAGTGATACAGGCGGCGTGCAGCAAGCAACCTCAGGCTCTTATCCTCTGTGTGTGTGTCAGTGATACAGGCAGCGTGCAGCAAGCATCCTCTGGCTCCCCTCCTCTGTGTGTGTGTATGTCAGTAATACAGGCGGCGTGCAGCAAGCAACCTCTGGCTCCCCTCCTCTGTGTGTGTGTATCAGTAATATAGGCGGCGTGCAGCAAGCATCCTCTGTCTCCCCTCCTGTGTGTGTGTGCCAGTGATACAGGTGGCGTGCAGCAAGTAACCTCTGTCTCCCCTCCTCTGTGTGTGTGTGTATGTCAGTGATACAGGCAGCGTGCAAAAAGCAACCTCTGGCTCCCCTCCTCTGTGTGTCAGTGATACAGGCGGCGTGCAGCAAGCAACCCCTGGCTCCCCTCCTCCGTGTGTCAGTGATACAGGCGGCGTGCAGCAAGCAACCTCTGGCTCCTATCCTCTGTGTGTCAGTGATACAGGCGGCGTGCAGCAAGCAACCCCTGGGTCCTATCCTCTGTGTGTGTGTGTGTGTGTCAGTGATACAGGCAGCGAGCAGCAAGCAACCTCTGGCTCCCCTCCTCTGTGTGTCAGTGATACAGGCGGCGTGCAGCAAGCAACCTCTGGCTCCTCTCCTCAGTGTGTGTAGTGCGGTGTGTATAACAGTAAACTAAACGTTTGCCCTGCACGGAACAACCACCACAGACGATAATCACACAAGAGTAAAACACGGTGCTGTCCCTTTAAATGTTTATTTCCTGCCTAACTAGAGCTGGCCAGCTCCTCTTGTTGGTGACTGGGAAATGACCTTATGGTGGGAGCGTGACAGCTCTCCACGGGGTATTTGGAGGGTGAGAGTCGCACAACTGCTCACACCTCTGTAAATTTACATAGGGGCTACTTGTTATAGCAGTGGTCTGGGCCTACTGCCCAGAGCCACTCTCAATGGGCTGGCAGCTCAGACTTTATGCTTGCCTTCTGCGGGGCACAGGAGGGACTTCGGCCTACTGCCCAGAGTCCCCTTTTTATGTTGATGGCTCAGGCCTATGGGCCTGCCTAATGGTGGGGCTCAGGTAGTGGGGGGGGGGGGGTTGCTTCGTTAGCTATTTTGCTTTCCACCCCTGCAGTCCTCTCTGCTCCTCAGCCGTTGACCCGTCCTGGCCAGCGGCGCCGCCTCTTTGCTTCCTTCAGCCAGCACCGCCTATCTTGTTTGTTGACAGCGGCGTCTTCTGGCCTGTTCCGCGGCTGCCGGAACTCTTGCCGCGCCTTATTCGGTAGTTCTTCTCTCCTCCCTCTCCGCCGCCAGACTGAAGTTTCCCACTCAGCAGTGTCTAATACAAAAAGCCGTGAGTGGGTGGGGCTATGACGCGGCAAGCGATTGGCTCATCGCCTCTGCCTCTTATTGGCTGCTGGCCCGTGAGCCGTGTTTGGCTCCGCTTAGCTTCGCCCGGAGCCAAGCTTCTCCCGCTGACGCTTTTGGTGTAAGGGACCAGGCGGTCCCTTCACCAGGTACCTGCCGCATCTGCTTAGCCAGCGCTGGGAGCAAACATACTGTCCCAGCGCCGGCCACGGCTGTGTCCCGAAGGGGACACATCCTCTCTGCCTGCCCCTGCACTGATGCTGGGATAAGACACTTGATCCCAGCACAGCTTTCCACGTGTGTGTCAGTGATACAGGCGGCGTGCAGCAAGCAACCTCTGGCTCCTCTCCTCAGTGTGTGTGTCAGTGATACAGGCGGCGTGCAGCAAGCAACCTCTGGCTCCTCTCCTCAGTGTGTGTGTCAGTGATACAGGCGGCGTGCAGCAAGCAACCTCTGGCTCCTATCCTCAGTGTGTGTGTCAGTAATACAGGCGGCGTGCAGCAAGCAGCCTCTGGCTCCCCTCCTCTGTGTGTGTGTTAATGATACAGGCGGCGTGCAGCAAGTAACCTCTAGCTCCCCTCCTCTGTGTGTGTGTCAGTAATACAGGCGGCGTGCAGCAAGCAACCTCTGGCTCCTATCCTCAGTGTTTGTGTCAGTGATACAGGTGGCGTGCAGCAAGCAACCTCTGGCTCCCCTCCTCTGTTTGTGTGTCAGTAATACAGGCGGCGTGCAGCAAGCAACCTCTGGCTCCTCTCCTCAGTGTGTTTGTGTCAGTGATACGGGCAGCGTGCAACAAGCAACCTCTGGCACCTATCCTCAGTGTGTGTGTCAGTGATACAGGCGGCATGCAGCAAGCAACCTCTGGCTCCTCTCCTCAGTGTGTTTGTGTCAGTGATACGGGCAGCGTGCAGCAAGCAACCTCTGGCTCCTATCCTCTGTGTGTTTGTCAGTGATACAGGCGGCGTTCAGCAAGCAACCTCTGGCTCCCCTCCTCTGTGTGTGTGTATCAGTAATACAGGCGGCGTGCAGTAAGCAACCTCTGGCTCCCCTCCTATGTGTGTGTGTGTGTCAGTAATACAGGCAGCGTGCAGCAAGCAACCTCTGGCTCCTATCCTCTGTGTGTGTGTCAGTGATACAGGCAGCGTGCAGCAAGCAACCTCTGGCTCCCCTCCTCTGTGTGTGTGTATGTCAGTAATACAGGCGGCGTGCAACAAGCAACCTCTGGCTCCTCTCCTCAGTGTGTTTGTGTCAGTGATACGGGCAGCGTGCAGCAAGCAACCTCTGGCACCTATCCTCAGTGTGTGTGTCAGTGATACAGGCGGCGTGCAGCAAGCAACCTCTGGCTCCTCTCCTCAGTGTGTTTGTGTCAGTGATACGGGCAGCGTGCAGCAAGCAACCTCTGGCTCCTATCCTCTGTGTGTGTGTCAGTGATACAGGCGGCGTGCAGCAAGCAACCTCTGGCTCCCCTTCTCTGTGTGTGTGTGTCAGTAATATAGGCGGCGTGCAGCAAGCAACCTCTGGCTCTCCTCCTCTGTGTATGTGTGTGTCAGTAATACAGGCAGCGTGCAGCAAGCAACCTCTGGCTCCCCTCCTCTGTGTGTGTGTATGTCAGTAATACAAGCGGCATGCAGCAAGTAACCTCTGGCTCCCTTCCTCTGTGTGTGTGTCAGTAATACAGGCGGTGTGCAGCAAGCAACCTCTGGCTCCTCTCCTCAGTGTGTTTGTGTCAGTGATACGGGCGGCGTGCAGCAAGCAACCTCTGGCTCCCCTCCTATGTGTGTGTGTGTCAGTAATACAAGCGGCGTGCAGCAAGCAACCTCTGGCTCCTCTCCTCAGTGTGTTTGTGTCAGTGATATGGGCAGCGTGCAGCAAGCAACCTCTGGCACCTATCCTCAGTGTGTGTGTCAGTGATAAAGGCGGCGTGCAGCAAGCAACCTCTGGCTCCTCTCCTCAGTGTGTTTGTGTCAGTGATAGGGGCAGCGTGCAGCAAGCAACCTCTGGCTCCTATCCTCTGTGTGTGTGTCAGTGATACAGGTGGCGTGCAGCAAGCAACCTCTGGCTCCCCTCCTCTGTGTGTGTGTGCGTCAGTAATACAGGCAGCGTGCAGCAAGCAACCTCTGGCTCCCCTCCTCTGTGTGTGTGTGTGTCAGTAATACAGGCAGCGTGCAGCAAGCAACCTCTGGCTCTTATCCTCTGTGTGTGTGTCAGTGATACAGGCAGCGTGCAGCAAGCATCCTCTGGCTCCCCTCCTCTGTGTGTGTGTATGTCAGTAATACAGGCGGCGTGCAGCAAGTAACCTCTGGCTCCTCTCCTCAGTGTGTTTGTGTCAGTGATACGGGCAGCGTGCTGCAAGCAACCTATGGCTCCTATCCTCAGTGTGTGTGTCAGTGATACAGGCGGCATGCAGCAAGCAACCTCTGGCTCCTCTCCTCAGTGTGTGTGTATGTCAGTAATACAGGCGGCGTGCAGCAAGTAACCTCTGGCTCCTCTCCTCAGTGTGTTTGTGTCAGTGATACGGGCAGCGTGCTGCAAGCAACCTATGGCTCCTATCCTCAGTGTGTGTGTCAGTGATACAGGCGGCATGCAGCAAGCAACCTCTGGCTCCTCTCCTCAGTGTGTTTGTGTCAGTGATACGGGCTGCGTGCAGCAAGCAACCTCTGGCTCCTATCCTCTGTGTGTGTTTCAGTGATATAGGCGGCGTGCAGCAAGCAACATCTGGCTCCCCTCCTCTGTGTGTGTGTGTCAGTAATACAGGCAGCGTGCAGCAAGCAACCTCTGGCTCCTATCCTCTGTGTGTGTGTCAGTGATACAGGCAGCGTGCAGCAAGCAACCTCTGGCTCCTATCCTCTGTGTGTGTGTATGTCAGTAATACAGGCGGCGTGCAGCAAGCAACCTCTGGCTCCCCTCCTCTGTGTGTGTGTGTGTCAGTAATATAGGCAGTGTGCAGCAAGCAACCTCTGGCTCCCCTCCTGTGTGTGTGTGTCAGTGATACAGGCGGCGTGCAGCAAGCAACCTCTGGCTCTTATCCTCTGTGTGTGTGTCAGTGATACAGGCAGCGTGCAGCAAGCATCCTCTGGCTCCCCTCCTCTGTGTGTGTGTATGTCAGTAATACAGGCGGCGTGCAGCAAGCAACCTCTGGCTCCCCTCCTCTGTGTGTGTGTATCAGTAATACAGGCGGCGTGCAGCAAGCAACCTCTGTCTCCCCTCCTGTGTGTGTGTGCCAGTGATACAGGCGGCGTGCAGCAAGTAACCTCTGTCTCCCCTCCTCTGTGTGTGTATGTCAGTGATACAGGCAGCGTGCAACAAGCAACCTCTGGCTCCCCTCCTCTGTGTGTCAGTGATACAGGCGGCGTGCTGCAAACAACCCCTGGCTCCCCTCCTCTGTGTGTCAGTGATACAGGCGGCGTGCAGCAAGCAACCTCTGGCTCCTATCCTCTGTGTGTCAGTGATACAGGCGGCGTGCAGCAAGCAACCCCTGGGTCCTATCCTCTGTGTGTGTGTGTGTGTCAGTGATACAGGCAGCGAGCAGCAAGCAACCTCTGGCTCCCCTCCTCTGTGTGTCAGTGATACAGGCGGCGTGCAGCAAGCAACCCCTGGCTCCTATCCTCTGTGTGTGTGTCAGTGATACAGGCTGCGTGCATCAAGCAACCTCTGGCTCCCCTCCTCTGTGTGTGGGTATGTCAGTGATAAAGGCACCTTGCATCAAGCAACCTCTGGCTCCCCTCCTCTGTGTGTGGGTATGTCAGTGATAAAGGCACCTTGCATCAAGCAACCTCTGGCTCCCCTCCTCTGTGTGTGGGTATGTCAGTGATAAAGGCAGCGTGCATCAAGCAACCTCTGGCTCCCCTCCTCTGTGTGTGTGTTCTGTGTATAATAAAACAGAGGCCGCCTATTGGACACACAATTTCCTGGCTCTGCCCCTTTAAGAAGGGGGCGTGGCCTATCTACTCCACTGCTGTTCAACCATACTTGAATGTTGTTACACCGGCACACAAACTTTCTGAGCGCCCTCAGAGCGCGGACCAATCGGCGCGCTGTTACTAAGCGAAAAACCAAGCGCCAGCAAATCAGGAGCCAGTATTTTTACGTTTCCGGGTAAGTTTCGTCGCCGTAGCCAATAGAATTTCGATTTGGGACGAAGGCTCGCGGTACCCTCGGCCAATCAGAAAAAAGAGATCGGCGGAGGCTCCCGTGGCGGCGGTAGGTGACTGCCGGGAAATTCCGCCCGTGTCCGCGGCGTGACAGGGCCCGGGGCTCCGGGGATGGGTTACATGTGCGGCTGCTGCCTCCCCGTCCTCAGCCGTCGCCTGTCACCTAATATCGCGACATGCGGATGTCACGGGTGGGCGGGAACACGGGGGGGCGACATACCTGAGTGTGAGGTCACCGGGTAACAGTACTCCGCCCCGGGGGTGGTACCATGGGCCGAGAGGTACTCAGGGGAGCAATACTGTGGTAATGCAGTAATACCCGGGTACTAATGTCCCCTGCCCTGGTGTCCCGGGGTAATAATGTCCCCTGTCTGGGGGTAATAATGTCCCCTGCCCAGGTGTTCCGGGGTAATAATGTCCCCTGTCTGGGGGTAATAATGTCCCCTGCCCAGGTGTTCCGGGGTAATAATGTCCCCTGTCTGGGGGTAATAATGTCCCCTGCCCAGGTGTTCCGGGGTAATAATGTCCCCTGTCTGGGGGTACTAATGTCCCCTGCCCTGGTGTCCCGGGGTAATAATGTCCCCTGTCTGGGGGTAATAATGTCCCCTGCCCAGGTGTTCCGGGGTAATAATGTCCCCTGTCTGGGGGTAATAATGTCCCCTGCCCAGGTGTTCCGGGGTAATAATGTCCCCTGTCTGGGGGTAATAATGTCCCCTGCCCAGGTGTTCCGGGGTAATAATGTCCCCTGTCTGGGGGTAATAATGTCCCCTGTCTGGGGGTAATAATGTCCCCTGTCTGGGGGTAATAATGTCCCCTGCCCTGGTGTCCCGGGGTAATAATGTCCCCTGTCTGGGGGTAATAATGTCCCCTGTCTGGGGGTAATAATGTCCCCTGCCCTGGTGTCCCGGGGTAATAATGTCCCCTGTCTGGGGGTAATAATGTCCCCTGTCTGGGGGTAATAATGTCCCCTGCCCAGGTGTTCCGGGGTAATAATGTCCCCTGTCTGGGGGTAATAATGTCCCCTGCCCAGGTGTTCCGGGGTAATAATGTCCCCTGTCTGGGGGTAATAATGTCCCCTGCCCAGGTGTTCCGGGGTAATAATGTCCCCTGTCTGGGGGTAATAATGTCCCCTGTCTGGGGGTAATAATGTCCCCTGTCTGGGGGTAATAATGTCCCCTGCCCTGGTGTCCCGGGGTAATAATGTCCCCTGTCTGGGGGTAATAATGTCCCCTGTCTGGGGGTAATAATGTCCCCTGTCTGGGGGTAATAATGTCTCCTGTCTGGGGGTAATAATGTCCCCTGCCCTGGTGTCCCGGGGTAATAATGTCCCCTGCCCTGGTGTCCCGGGGTAATAATGTCCCCTGCCCTGGTGTCCCGGGGTAATAATGTCCCCTGTCTGGGGGTAATAATGTCCCCTGCCCAGGTGTTCCGGGGTAATAATGTCCCCTGTCTGGGGGTAATAATGTCCCCTGTCTGGGGGTAATAATGTCCCCTGTCTGGGGGTAATAATGTCTCCTGTCTGGGGGTAATAATGTCCCCTGCCCTGGTGTCCCGGGGTAATAATGTCCCCTGCCCGGGTGTCCCGGGGTACTTACGTTGGGTGTAATATAATAGATCTACATGAAAAAGGTTGACAATGTCTAGATAGACACCAGATGTTAGACAGACAGGTACAAAAGGTTGACACACTAAAGGTCGACATGGAAGAAGATCGACGACAGGTACAAATGGCCGATATGAAAATGGTAGACACAGAAATGGTTGACACATGATTTTTTTGTTTTCTAACCTAGTCTTCACCCTCACCCTCCCTCCTGGTGCCTAACCCTAACACTCCCTCCTGGTGCCTAACCCTAACACTCCCTCCTGGTGCCTAACCCTCACCCTCCCTCCTGGTGCCTAACCCTAACCCTCCGTCCTGGTGCCTGACCCTAACCTTCCCTCCTGGTGCCTGACCCTAACCCTCCCTCCTGGTGCCTGACCCTAACCCTCCCTCCTGGTGCCTAACCATCGGGGCAAGTGCCTAACCCTAACCTTCCCTCCTGGTGCCTGACCCTAACCCTCCCTCCTGGTGCCTAAACATCGGGGCAAGTGCCTAACCCTAACCTTCCCTCCTGGTGCCTGACCCTAACCCTCCCTCCTGGTGCCTAAACATCGGGGCAAGTGCCTAACCCTAACCTTCCCTCCTGGTGCCTGACCCTAACCCTCCCTCCTGGTGCCTAACCATCGGGGCAAGTGCCTAACCCTAACCTTCCCTCCTGGTGCCTGACCCTAACCCTCCCTCCTGGTGCCTAAACATCGGGGCAAGTGCCTAACCCTAACAAAAAAAGTTGATAATGTTCATGTCGACCTTTCAACCTCCTATGTCGACCTTTTGTATCTGTCTAACATCTGGTGTCTAAACATTGTCGACCTTTTTCATGATCTATTATACCACACCTGACATAATTACCCCAGGAAACCGGCGCAAGGATAACAGATCAGGGAGCATTATTGCCCCAGGACACCCGGTCAGAGGCTATTATTACCCAAAGACACCCGGGCAAGGGACATTATTACCCCTACCCTGTGGACACCTGGGCAAGGTTATTATTACCCCCAGACACCCGGACTGGGGCATTATTATCCCTGAACACTCTGGCTGGGGATATTGTTACCCAAGCAGACATTATTACTCAAGGATACCAGAACATGGTGCATTATTTCCCCAGGACACACTGGTAGGGGACATTATTACCCTAGGGTACCCGGACAGGGGACATTGTTAACCCAGGACACCCCAGCAGGAAGCAATTTTTTTCCCAGGACAGGGAACAGTTACCCGGGCAGTGTACAATACTACCCCAGCCCACCCAGGTAGGGAGCATTATTACCCCTAAACACCCGGGCAGGGAGCATTATTACTCCAGCACACTCAGACAGCGTAAATTATTACCCCCAGGAAACTCTGGCAGGGAGCATTATTGTCTTAGGACACCCGGGCAGAGGACATTACAATCCCAGGACACTCAGCCATGAGACATGTTACCCCAGCACACCCGGGCAGGGGACATTATTACCCCAGCACACCCGGGCAGAGGACATTACAATCCCAGGACACTCAGCCATGAGACATGTTACCCCAGCACACCCGGGCAGGGGACATTATTACCCCAGCACACCCGGGCAGGGGACATTATTACCCCAGGACACCCGGGTAGGGAACTTTTCCGCTGATGATGGTTCCCCGCTGTTACGCAGGTAATTATGTTTCCCGGCCTGGTGTCCTATGGAAATAATTCTTCTTGCCCGGGTGTTACGAAGTAATAATGTACCCTGCCTGGGTGTCCGGGGGTAACAATATAATATGTGATATGCTGTATCACAAGTCCTGTACGCAGGAGAGAAGGGCAGAGAGTGTGATGTTGGGGGTAATTATTGGTGAGATATTGGGGTTGATAATGGGTGAGTTGCTGATCATGGTTCCCCGCTGTTGCGCAGGTCCTGTACGCAGGAGGGAAGGGCAGAGGGTGTGATGTTGGGGGTAGTTATCGGTGAGATACTGATCATGGAACCCTGCTATTGCGTAGGTCCTGCACGCAGGAGGGAAGGGCAGAGGGTGTGATGTTGGGGGTAGTTATGGGTGAGATACTGATCATGGTTCCCCGCTGTTGCGCAGGTCCTGTACGCAGGAGGGAAGGGCAGAGGGTATGATGTTGGGGATAGTTATGGGTGAGATACTGATAATGGTTCCCCGCTGTTGCGCAGGTCCTGTACGCAGAAGGGAAGGGCAGAGGGTGTGATGTTGGGGGTAGTTATCGGTGAGATACTGATCATGGAACCCCGCTATTGCGCAGGTCCTGCACGCAGGAGGGAAGGGCAGAGGGTGTGATGTTGGGGGTAGTTAGGGTGAGATACTGATCATGGAACCCCGCTGTTGCACAGGTCCTGTACGCAGGAGGGAAGGGCAGAGGATGTGATGTTGGGGGTAGTTATGGGTGAGATACTGATCATGGTTCCCCGCTGTTGCGCAGGTCCTGTACGCAGGAGGGAAGGGCAGAGGATGTGATGTTGGGGGTAGTTATGGGTGAGATACTGATCATGGTTCCTCTCTGTTGCGCAGGTCCTGTACGCATGAGGGAAGGGCAGAGGGTGTGATGTTGGGGGTAGTTATGGGTGAGATACTGATCATGGTTCCTCTCTGTTGCGCAGGTCCTGTACGCAGGAAGGAAGGGCAGAGGGTGTGATGTTGGGGGTAGTTATGGGTGAGATACTGATAATGGTTCCTCTCTGTTGCGCAGGTCCTGTACGCATGAGGGAAGGGCAGAGGGTGTGATGTTGGGGGTAGTTATGGGTGAGAAGCTGATAATGGTTCCCCGGTGTTGCGCAGGTCCTGTACGCAGGAGGGAAGGGCAGAGGATGTGATGTTGGGGGTAGTTATGGGTGAGATACTGATCATGGTTCCCTGCTGTTGTGCAGGTCCTCTACGCAGGAGGGAAGGGCAGAGGATGTGATGTTGGGGGTAGTTATGGGTGAGATACTGATAATGGTTCCTCTCTGTTGCGCAGGTCCTGTACGCAGGAGGGAAGGGCAGAGGGTGTGATGTTGGGGGTAGTTATGGGTGAGATACTGATAATGGTTCCTCTCTGTTGCGCAGGTCCTGTACGCAGGAGGGAAGGGCAGAGGGTGTGATGTTGGGGGTAGTTATGGGTGAGATACTGATCATGGTTCCCTGCTGTTGTGCAGGTCCTGTACGCAGGAGGGAAGGGCAGAGGATGTGATGTTGGGGGTAGTTATGGGTGAGAAGCTGATAATGGTTCCCCGGTGTTGCGCAGGTCCTGTACGCAGGAGGGAAGGGCAGAGGGTGTGATGTTGGGGGTAGTTATGGGTGAGAAGCTGATAATGGTTCCCCCGCTGTTGCGCAGGTCCTGTACGCAGGAGGGAAGGGCAGAGGGTGTGATGTTGGGGGTAGTTATGGGTGAGATACTGATCATGGTTCCCCCTCTGTTGCGCAGGTCCTGTACGCAGGAGGGAAGGGCAGAGGATGTGATGTTGGGGGTAGTTATGGGTGAGATACTGATAATGGTTCCCCCGCTGTTGCGCAGGTCCTGTACGCAGGAGGGAAGGGCAGAGGGTGTGATGTTGGGGGTAGTTATGGGTGAGAAGCTGATAATGGTTCCCCCGCTGTTGCGCAGGTCCTGTACGCAGGAGGGAAGGGCAGAGGGTGTGATGTTGGGGGTAGTTATGGGTGAGATACTGATCATGGTTCCCCCTCTGTTGCGCAGGTCCTGTACGCAGGAGGGAAGGGCAGAGGATGTGATGTTGGGGGTAGTTATGGGTGAGATACTGATAATGGTTCCTCTCTGTTGCGCAGGTCCTGTACGCATGAGGGAAGGGCAGAGGATGTGATGTTGGGGGTAGTTATGGGTGAGATACTGATAATGGTTCCCCGCTGTTGCGCAGGTCCTGTACGCAGGAGGGAAGGGCAGAGGATGTGATGTTGGGGGTAGTTATGGGTGAGATACTGATAATGGTTCCTCTCTGTTGCGCAGGTCCTGTACGCAGGAGGGAAGGGTAGAGGGTGTGATGTTGGGGGTAGTTATGGGTGAGATACTGATAATGGTTCCTCTCTGTTGCGCAGGTCCTGTACGCAGGAGGGAAGGGCAGAGGGTGTGATGTTGGGGGTAGTTATGGGTGAGAAGCTGATAATGGTTCCCCGGTGTTGCGCAGGTCCTGTACACAGGAGAGAAGGGCAGAGGGTGTGATGTTGGGGGTAGTTATGGGTGAGAAGCTGATGATGGTTCCCCCTCTGTTGCGCAGGTCCTGTACGCAGGAGGGAAGGGCAGAGGGTGTGATGTTGGGGGTAGTTATGGGTGAGTAGCTGATAATGGTTCCCCGGTGTTGCGCAGGTTCTGTATACAGGAGAGAAGGGCAGAGGGTGTGATGTTGGGGGTAGTTATGGGTGAGATACTGATCATGGTTCCCCGTCGTTGCGCAGGTCCTGTACGCAGGAGGGAAGGGCAGATGGTGTGATGTTGGGGGTAGTTATGGGTGAGATACTGATCATGGTTCCCCGCTGTTGCGCAGGTCCTGTACGCAGGAGGGAAGGGCAGAGGATGTGATGTTGGGGGTAGTTATGGGTGAGATACTGATCATGGTTCCCCGCCGTTGCGCAGGTCCTGTACGCAGGAGGGAAGGGCAGAGGATGTGATGTTGGGGGTAGTTATGGGTGAGATACTGATCATGGTTCCCCGGTGTTGCGCAGGTTCTGTACACAGGAGAGAAGGGCAGAGGGTGTGATGTTGGGGGTAGTTATGGGTGAGATACTGATCATGGTTCCCCGCTGTTGCACAGGTCTTGTACGCAGGAGGGAAGGGCAGAGGATGTGATGTTTGGGGTTGTTATGGGTGAGATACTGATCATGGTTCCCCGCTGTTGCGCAGGTCCTGTACGCAGGAGGGAAGGGCAGTGGGGTGATGTTGGGGGTAGTTATGGGTGAGATACTGATCATGGTTCCCCGCTGTTGCGCAGGTCCTGTACGCAGGAGAGAAGGGCAGAGGGTGTGATGTTGGGGGTAGTTATGGGTGAGAGACTGATCATGGTTCCCTGCTGTTGCGCAGGTCCTGTACGCAGGAGGGAAGGGCAGAGGGTGTGATGTTGGGGGTAGTTATGGGTGAGATACTGATCATGGTTCCCCGCTGTTGCGCAGGAGGGAAGGGCAGAGGGTGTGATGTTGGGGGTAGTTATGGGTGAGATACTGATCATAGTTCCCTTCTGTTGCGCAGGTCCTGTACGCAGGAGGGAAGGGCAGAGGGTGTGATGTTGGGGGTAGTTATGGGTGAGATACTGATAATGGTTCCTCGGTGTTGCGCAGGTTCTGTACACAGGAGAGAAGGGCAGAGGGTGTGATGTTGGGGGTAGTTATGGGTGAGATACTGATCATGGTTCCCCGCCATTGCGCAGGTCCTGTACGCAGGAGGGAAGGGCGAGGATGTGATGTTGGGGGTAGTTATGGGTGAGATACTGATCATGGTTCCCCGCTATTGCACAGGTGCTGTACGCAGGAGGGAAGGGCAGAGGGTGTGATGTTGGGGGTAATTATGGGTGAGATACTGATCATGGTTCCCCGGTGTTGCGCAGGTCCTGTACACAGGAGAGAAGGGCAGAGGGTGTGATGTTGGGGGTAGTTATGGGTGAGATACTGATAATGGTTCCTCTCTGTTGCGCAGGTCCTGTACACAGGAGGGAAGGGCAGAGGATGTGATGTTTGGGGTTGTTATGGGTGAGATACTGATCATGGTTCCCCGCTGTTGCGCAGGTCCTGTACGCAGGAGGGAAGGGCAGTGGGGTGATGTTGGGGGTAGTTATGGGTGAGATACTGATCATGGTTCCCCGCTGTTGCGCAGGTCCTGTACGCAGGAGGGAAGGGCAGAGGGTGTGATGTTGGGGGTAGTTATGGATGAGAGACTGATCATGGTTCCCTGCTGTTGCGCAGGTCCTGTACGCAGGAGGGAAGGGCAGAGGGTGTGATGTTGGGGGTAGTTATGGGTGAGATACTGATCATGGTTCCCCGCTGTTGCGCAGGTCCTGTGCGCAGGAGGGAAGGGCAGAGGGTGTGATGTTGGGGGTAGTTATGGGTGAGATACTGATCATGGTTCCCTTCTGTTGCGCAGGTCCTGTACGCAGGAGGGAAGGGCAGAGGGTGTGATGTTGGGGGTAGTTATGGGTGAGATACTGATAATGGTTCCCTGCTGTTGCGCAGGTCCTGTACGCAGGAGGGAAGGGCAGAGGGTGTGATGTTGGGGGTAGTTATGGGTGAGATACTGATCATGGTTCCCCGCTGTTGCGCAGGTCCTGTACACAGGAGGGAAGGGCAGAGGGTGTGATGTTGGGGGTAGTTATGGGTGAGATACTGATAATGGTTCCTCTCTGTTGCGCAGGTCCTGTACGCAGGAGGGAAGGGCAGAGGGTGTGATGTTGGGGGTAGTTATGGGTGAGATACTGATCATGGTTCCCTGCTGTTGCGCAGGTCCTGTACGCAGGAGGGAAGGGCAGAGGGTGTGATGTTGGGGGTAGTTATGTGTGAGATACTTATCATGGTTCCCCGCTATTGCGCAAGTCCTGTACGCAGGAGGGAAGGGCAGAGGGTGTGATGTTGGGGGCAGTTATGGGTGAGATACTGATCATGGTTCCCCGCTGTTGGCGCAGGTCCTGTACGCAGGAGATAAGGGCAGAGGATGTGATGTTGGGGGTAGTTATGGGTGAGATACTGATCATGGTTCCCCGCTGTTGGCGCAGGTCCTGTACGCAGGAGGGAAGGGCAGAGGATGTGATGTTGGGGGTAGTTATGGGTGAGATACTGATCATGGTTCCCCGCTGTTGCACAGGTCCTGTACGCAGGAGGGAAGGGCAGAGGGTGTGATGTTGGGGGTAGTTATGGGTGAGATACTGATAATGGTTCCTCTCTGTTGCGCAGGTCCTGTACGCATGAGGGAAGGGCAGAGGATGTGATGTTGGGGGTAGTTATGGGTGAGATACTGATAATGGTTCCCCGCTGTTGCGCAGGTCCTGTACGCAGGAGGGAAGGGCAGAGGATGTGATGTTGGGGGTAGTTATGGGTGAGATACTGATAATGGTTCCTCTCTGTTGCGCAGGTCCTGTACGCAGGAGGGAAGGGTAGAGGGTGTGATGTTGGGGGTAGTTATGGGTGAGATACTGATAATGGTTCCTCTCTGTTGCGCAGGTCCTGTACGCAGGAGGGAAGGGCAGAGGGTGTGATGTTGGGGGTAGTTATGGGTGAGAAGCTGATAATGGTTCCCCGGTGTTGCGCAGGTCCTGTACACAGGAGAGAAGGGCAGAGGGTGTGATGTTGGGGGTAGTTATGGGTGAGAAGCTGATGATGGTTCCCCCTCTGTTGCGCAGGTCCTGTACGCAGGAGGGAAGGGCAGAGGGTGTGATGTTGGGGGTAGTTATGGGTGAGTAGCTGATAATGGTTCCCCGGTGTTGCGCAGGTTCTGTATACAGGAGAGAAGGGCAGAGGGTGTGATGTTGGGGGTAGTTATGGGTGAGATACTGATCATGGTTCCCCGTCGTTGCGCAGGTCCTGTACGCAGGAGGGAAGGGCAGATGGTGTGATGTTGGGGGTAGTTATGGGTGAGATACTGATCATGGTTCCCCGCTGTTGCGCAGGTCCTGTACGCAGGAGGGAAGGGCAGAGGATGTGATGTTGGGGGTAGTTATGGGTGAGATACTGATCATGGTTCCCCGCCGTTGCGCAGGTCCTGTACGCAGGAGGGAAGGGCAGAGGATGTGATGTTGGGGGTAGTTATGGGTGAGATACTGATCATGGTTCCCCGGTGTTGCGCAGGTTCTGTACACAGGAGAGAAGGGCAGAGGGTGTGATGTTGGGGGTAGTTATGGGTGAGATACTGATCATGGTTCCCCGCTGTTGCACAGGTCTTGTACGCAGGAGGGAAGGGCAGAGGATGTGATGTTTGGGGTTGTTATGGGTGAGATACTGATCATGGTTCCCCGCTGTTGCGCAGGTCCTGTACGCAGGAGGGAAGGGCAGTGGGGTGATGTTGGGGGTAGTTATGGGTGAGATACTGATCATGGTTCCCCGCTGTTGCGCAGGTCCTGTACGCAGGAGAGAAGGGCAGAGGGTGTGATGTTGGGGGTAGTTATGGGTGAGAGACTGATCATGGTTCCCTGCTGTTGCGCAGGTCCTGTACGCAGGAGGGAAGGGCAGAGGGTGTGATGTTGGGGGTAGTTATGGGTGAGATACTGATCATGGTTCCCCGCTGTTGCGCAGGAGGGAAGGGCAGAGGGTGTGATGTTGGGGTAGTTATGGGTGAGATACTGATCATAGTTCCCTTCTGTTGCGCAGGTCCTGTACGCAGGAGGGAAGGGCAGAGGGTGTGATGTTGGGGGTAGTTATGGGTGAGATACTGATAATGGTTCCTCGGTGTTGCGCAGGTTCTGTACACAGGAGAGAAGGGCAGAGGGTGTGATGTTGGGGGTAGTTATGGGTGAGATACTGATCATGGTTCCCCGCCATTGCGCAGGTCCTGTACGCAGGAGGGAAGGGCGAGGATGTGATGTTGGGGGTAGTTATGGGTGAGATACTGATCATGGTTCCCCGCTATTGCACAGGTGCTGTACGCAGGAGGGAAGGGCAGAGGGTGTGATGTTGGGGGTAATTATGGGTGAGATACTGATCATGGTTCCCCGGTGTTGCGCAGGTCCTGTACACAGGAGAGAAGGGCAGAGGGTGTGATGTTGGGGGTAGTTATGGGTGAGATACTGATAATGGTTCCTCTCTGTTGCGCAGGTCCTGTACACAGGAGGGAAGGGCAGAGGATGTGATGTTTGGGGTTGTTATGGGTGAGATACTGATCATGGTTCCCCGCTGTTGCGCAGGTCCTGTACGCAGGAGGGAAGGGCAGTGGGGTGATGTTGGGGGTAGTTATGGGTGAGATACTGATCATGGTTCCCCGCTGTTGCGCAGGTCCTGTACGCAGGAGGGAAGGGCAGAGGGTGTGATGTTGGGGGTAGTTATGGATGAGAGACTGATCATGGTTCCCTGCTGTTGCGCAGGTCCTGTACGCAGGAGGGAAGGGCAGAGGGTGTGATGTTGGGGGTAGTTATGGGTGAGATACTGATCATGGTTCCCCGCTGTTGCGCAGGTCCTGTGCGCAGGAGGGAAGGGCAGAGGGTGTGATGTTGGGGGTAGTTATGGGTGAGATACTGATCATGGTTCCCTTCTGTTGCGCAGGTCCTGTACGCAGGAGGGAAGGGCAGAGGGTGTGATGTTGGGGGTAGTTATGGGTGAGATACTGATAATGGTTCCCTGCTGTTGCGCAGGTCCTGTACGCAGGAGGGAAGGGCAGAGGGTGTGATGTTGGGGGTAGTTATGGGTGAGATACTGATCATGGTTCCCCGCTGTTGCGCAGGTCCTGTACACAGGAGGGAAGGGCAGAGGGTGTGATGTTGGGGGTAGTTATGGGTGAGATACTGATAATGGTTCCTCTCTGTTGCGCAGGTCCTGTACGCAGGAGGGAAGGGCAGAGGGTGTGATGTTGGGGGTAGTTATGGGTGAGATACTGATCATGGTTCCCTGCTGTTGCGCAGGTCCTGTACGCAGGAGGGAAGGGCAGAGGGTGTGATGTTGGGGGTAGTTATGTGTGAGATACTTATCATGGTTCCCCGCTATTGCGCAAGTCCTGTACGCAGGAGGGAAGGGCAGAGGGTGTGATGTTGGGGGCAGTTATGGGTGAGATACTGATCATGGTTCCCCGCTGTTGGCGCAGGTCCTGTACGCAGGAGATAAGGGCAGAGGATGTGATGTTGGGGGTAGTTATGGGTGAGATACTGATCATGGTTCCCCGCTGTTGGCGCAGGTCCTGTACGCAGGAGGGAAGGGCAGAGGATGTGATGTTGGGGGTAGTTATGGGTGAGATACTGATCATGGTTCCCCGCTGTTGCACAGGTCCTGTACGCAGGAGGGAAGGGCAGAGGGTGTGATGTTGGGGGTAGTTATGGGTGAGATACTGATAATGGTTCCTCGCTGTTGCACAGGTCCTGTACGCAGGAGGGAAGGGCAGAGGGTGTGATGTTGGGGGTAGTTATGGGTGAGATACTGATCATGG
Organism: Taudactylus pleione; assembly: GCA_031769625.1. NCBI lineage: Eukaryota > Metazoa > Chordata > Amphibia > Anura > Myobatrachidae > Taudactylus > Taudactylus pleione. Next base: position 1,013,349 of record JAUIMM010000995.1, read on the forward strand.
TTCCCCGCTGTTGCGGAGGTCCTGTACGCAGGAGGGAAGGGCAGAGGGTGTGATGTTGGGGGTAGTTATGGGTGAGATACTGATAATGGTTCCTCTCTGTTGCGCAGGTCCTGTACGCAGGAGGGAAGGGCAGAGGGTGTGATGTTGGGGGTAGTTATGGGTGAGATACTGATCATAGTTCCCCCGCTGTTGCGCAGGTCCTGTACGCAGGAGGGAAGGGCAGAGGGTGTGATGTTGGGGGTAGTTATGGGTGAGTAGCTGATAATGGTTCCCCGCTGTTGCGCAGGTCCTGTACGCAGGAGGTAAGGGCAGAGGATGTGATGTTGGGGGTAGTTATGGGTGAGATACTGATCATGGATCCCCGCTGTTGCGCAGGTCCTGTACGCAGGAGGGAAGGGCAGAGGGTGTGATGTTGGGGGTAGTTATGGGTGAGATACTGATCATGGTTCCCCGCTGTTGCGCAGGTCCTGTACGCAGGGGGGAAGGGCAGAGGATGTGATGTTGGGGGTAGTTATGGGTGAGATACTGATCATGGTTCCCCGCTGTTGCACAGGTCCTGTACGCAGGAGGGAAGGGCAGAGGGTGTGATGTTGGGGGTAGTTATGGGTGAGATACTGATAATGGTTCCCCGCTGTTGCGCATGGTCCTGTTCGTAGGAGGGAAGGGCAAAGGGTGTGATGTTGGGGGTAGTTATGGGTGAGATACTGATCATGGTTCCCCGCTGTTGCGCAGGTCCTGTACGCAGGAGGGAAGGGCAGAGGGTGTGATGTTGGGGGTAGTTATGGGTGAGATACTGATAATGGTTCCTCTCTGTTGCGCAGGTCCTGTACGCAGGAGGGAAGGGCAGAGGGTGTGATGTTGGGGGTAGTTATGGGTGAGATACTGATCATGGTTCCCCGCTGTTGCGGAGGTCCTGTACGCAGGAGGGAAGGGCAGAGGGTGTGATGTTGGGGGTAGTTATGGGTGAGATACTGATCATGGTTCCACGCTGTTGCGCAGGTCCTGTACGCAGGAGGGAAGGGCAGAGGATGTGATGTTGGGGGTAGTTATGGGTGAGATACTGATCATGGTTCCCCGCTGTTGCGCAGGTCCTGTACGCAGGAGGGAAGGGCAGAGGGTGTGATGTTGGGGGTAGTTATGGGTGAGAAGCTGATAATGGTTACCCGCTGTTGCGCAGGTCCTGTACGCAGGAGGGAATGGCAGAGGGTGTGATGTTGGGAGTAGGTATGGGTGAGATACTGATGATGGTTCCCCGCTGTTGCGCAGGTCCTGTACGCAGGAGAGAAGGGCAGATGTTGTGATGTTGGGGGTAGTTATGGGTGAGATACTGATCATGGTTCCTCGCTGTTGCGCAGATCCTGTACGCAGGAGGGAATGGCAGAGGGTGTGATGTTGGGGGTAGGTATGGGTGAGATACTGATGATGGTTCCCCGCTGTTGCGCAGGTCCTATACGCAGGAGAGAAGGGCAGATGGTGTGATGTTGGGGGTAGTTATGGGTGAGATACTGATCATGGTTCCTCGCTGTTGCGCAGGTCCTGTACGCAGGAGGGAATGGCAGAGGGTGTGATGTTGGGGGTAGGTATGGGTGAGATACTGATGATGGTTCCCCGCTGTTGCGCAGGTCCTGTACGCAGGAGGGAAGGGCAGATGGTGTGATGTTGGGGGTAGTTATGGGTGAGATACTGATCATGGTTCCCCGCTGTTGCACAGGTCCTGTACGCAGGAGGGAATGGCAGAGGATGTGATGTTGGGGGTAGTTATGGGTGAGATACTGATCATGGTTCCCCGCTGTTGCGCAGGTCCTGTACACAGGAGAGAAGGGCAGAGGGTGTGATGTTGGGGGTAGTTATGGGTGAGATACTGATCATGGTTCCCCGCTGTTGCGCAGGTCCTGTACACAGGAGGGAAGGGCAGAGGGTGTGATGTTGGGGGTAGTTATGGGTGAGATACTGATCATGGTTACCCGCTGTTGCGCAGGTCCTGTACGCAGGAGGGAAGGGCAGAGGATGTGAGTTGGGGGTAGTTATGGGTGAGATACTGATCATGGTTCCCCGCCGTTGCGCAGGTCCTGTACGCAGGAGGGAAGGGCAGAGGATGTGATGTTGGGGGTAGGTATGGGTGAGATTCTGATCATGGTTCCCCACTGTTGCGCAGGTCCTGTACGCAGGAGGGAAGGGCAGATGGTGTGATGTTGGGGGTAGTTATGGGTGAGATACTGATGATGGTTCCCCGCTGTTGGCGCAGGTCCTGTACGCAGGAGGGAATGGCAGAGGGTGTGATGTTGGGGGTAGGTATGGGTGAGATACTGATGATGGTTCCCCGCTGTTGCGCAGGTCCTGTACGCAGGAGGGAAGGGCAGATGGTGTGATGTTGGGGGTAGTTATGGGTGAGATACTGATCATGGTTCCCCGCTGTTGCGCAGGTCCTGTACGCAGGAGGGAAGGGCAGAGGGTGTGATGTTGGGGGTAGTTATGGGTGAGATACTGATCATGGTTCCTCGCTGTTGCGCAGGTCCTGTACGCAGGAGGGAAGGGCAGAGGGTGTGATGTTGGGGGTAGTTATGGGTGAGATACTGATCATGGTTACCCGCTGTTGCGCAGGTCCTGTACGCAGGAGGGAAGGGCAGAGGATGTGAGTTGGGGGTAGTTATGGGTGAGATACGGATCATGGTTCCCCGCCGTTGCGCAGGTCCTGTACGCAGTAGGGAAGGGCAGAGGATGTGATGTTGGGGGTAGGTATGGGTGAGATTCTGATCATGGTTCCCCGCTGTTGCGCAGGTCCTGTACGCATGAGGGAAGGGCAGAGGATGTGATGTTGGGGGTAGGTATGGGTGAGATACTGATCATGGTTCCCCGCTGTTGCGCAGGTCCTGTACGCAGGAGGGAAGAGCAGAGGATGTGATGTTGGGGGTAGGTATGGGTGAGATACTGATCATGGTTCCCCGCTGTTGCGCAGGTCCTGTACGCAGGAGGGAATGGCAGAGGGTGTGATGTTGGGGGTAGTTATGGGTGAGATACTGATGATGGTTCCCCGCTGTTGGCGCAGGTCCTGTACGCAGGAGGGAATGGCAGAGGGTGTGATGTTGGGGGTAGGTATGGGTGAGATACTGATGATGGTTCCCCGCTGTTGCGCAGGTCCTGTACGCAGGAGGGAAGGGCAGATGGTGTGATGTTGGGGGTAGTTATGGGTGAGATACTGAACATGGTTCCCCGCTGTTGCACAGGTCCTGTACGCAGGAGGGAATGGCAGAGGATGTGATGTTGGGGGTAGTTATGGGTGAGATACTGATCATGGTTCCCCGCTGTTGCGCAGGTCCTGTACACAGGAGAGAAGGGCAGAGGGTGTGATGTTGGGGGTAGTTATGGGTGAGATACTGATCATGGTTCCCCGCTGTTGCGCAGGTCCTGTACACAGGAGGGAAGGGCAGAGGGTGTGATGTTGGGGGTAGTTATGGGTGAGATACTGATCATGGTTACCCGCTGTTGCGCAGGTCCTGTACGCAGGAGGGAAGGGCAGAGGATGTGAGTTGGGGGTAGTTATGGGTGAGATACTGATCATGGTTCCCCGCCGTTGCGCAGGTCCTGTACGCAGGAGGGAAGGGCAGAGGATGTGATGTTGGGGGTAGGTATGGGTGAGATTCTGATCATGGTTCCCCGCTGTTGCGCAGGTCCTGTACGCAGGAGGGAAGGGCAGATGGTGTGATGTTGGGGGTAGTTATGGGTGAGATACTGATGATGGTTCCCCGCTGTTGGCGCAGGTCCTGTACGCAGGAGGGAATGGCAGAGGGTGTGATGTTGGGGGTAGGTATGGGTGAGATACTGATGATGGTTCCCCGCTGTTGCGCAGGTCCTGTACGCAGGAGGGAAGGGCAGATGGTGTGATGTTGGGGGTAGTTATGGGTGAGATACTGATCATGGTTCCCCGCTGTTGCGCAGGTCCTGTACGCAGGAGGGAATGGCAGAGGATGTGATGTTGGGGGTAGTTATGGGTGAGATACTGATCATGGTTCCCCGCTGTTGCGCAGGTCCTGTACACAGGAGAGAAGGGCAGAGGGTGTGATGTTGGGGGTAGTTATGGGTGAGATACTGATCATGGTTCCCCGCTGTTGCGCAGGTCCTGTACGCAGGAGGGAAGGGCAGAGGGTGTGATGTTGGGGGTAGTTATGGGTGAGATACTGATCATGGTTCCTCGCTGTTGCGCAGGTCCTGTACGCAGGAGGGAAGGGCAGAGGGTGTGATGTTGGGGGTAGTTATGGGTGAGATACTGATCATGGTTACCCGCTGTTGCGCAGGTCCTGTACGCAGGAGGGAAGGGCAGAGGATGTGAGTTGGGGGTAGTTATGGGTGAGATACTGATCATGGTTCCCCGCCGTTGCGCAGGTCCTGTACGCAGGAGGGAAGGGCAGAGGATGTGATGTTGGGGGTAGGTATGGGTGAGATTCTGATCATGGTTCCCCGCTGTTGCGCAGGTCCTGTACGCATGAGGGAAGGGCAGAGGATGTGATGTTGGGGGTAGGTATGGGTGAGATACTGATCATGGTTCCCCGCTGTTGCGCAGGTCCTGTACGCAGGAGGGAAGGGCAGAGGATGTGATGTTGGGGGTAGGTATGGGTGAGATACTGATCATGGTTCCCCGCTGTTGCGCAGGTCCTGTACGCAGGAGGGAATGGCAGAGGGTGTGATGTTGGGGGTAGTTATGGGTGAGATACTGATGATGGTTCCCCGCTGTTGCGCAGGTCCTGTACGCAGGAGGGAATGGCAGAGGACGTATTCTATGAAAAGATAGCAAAGAAGGGAGGAGTGACAGCTGGAGACACCCAGGAGACGGAACCGAGTAACCTCCTGCAGAAACTCCGCAACCGCATCACGTGAGAGCGCAAAACATGTCATATTATGTACAGTCCTTTCCCTTTTCTCCCAGAGAGTTTATTCTGCTATTTACTGCTCACATTGTAACCAGCGACACAAGCACTCATTACACATACATGTATCTGAGCACTTCCCCATGTGATAATTTCATGCACATATTATATGGCCTTTCCTAAACACAGACACAGATACAGTGTGACGGTCTCCTCATACATGTGTGCTGAGTAACCCAGGACACGCAGATACAGTGTGACAGTCTCCTCATACATGTGTGCTGAGTAACCCAGGACACGCAGATACAGTGTGACAGTCTCCTCATACATGTGTGCTGAGTAACCCAGGACACGCAGATACAGTGTGACGGTCTCCTCATACATGTGTGCTGAGTATCCCAGGACACGCAGATACAGTGTGACAGTCTCCTCATACATGTGTGCTGAGTAACCCAGGACACGCAGATACAGTGTGACAGTCTCCTCATACATGTGTGCTGAGTAACCCAGGACACGCAGACACAGTGTGACGGTCTCCTCATACATGTGTGCTGAGTAACCCAGTACACGCAGACACAGTGTGACGGTCTCCTCATACATGTGTGCTGAGTAACCCAGGACACGCAGATACAGTGTGACGGTCTCCTCATACATGTGTGCTGAGTAACCCAGGACACGCAGACACAGTGTGACGGTCTCCTCATACATGTGTACTGAGTAACCCAGTACACGCAGACACAGTGTGACAGTCTCCTCATACATGTGTGCTGAGTAACCCAGGACACGCAGATACAGTGTGACAGTCTCCTCATACATGTGTGCTGAGTAACCCAGGACACGCAGATACAGTGTGACGGTCTCCTCATACATGTGTGCTGAGTAACCCAGGACACGCAGATACAGTGTGACGGTCTCCTCATACATGTGTGCTGAGTAACCCAGGACACGCAGATACAGTGTGACGGTCTCCTCATACATGTGTGCTGAGTAACCCAGGACACACAGATACAGTGCGACAGTCTCCTCATACATGTGTGCTGAGTAACCCAGGACACGCAGATACAGTGTGACGGTCTCCTCATACATGTGTGCTGAGTAACCCAGGACACGCAGATACAGTGTGACGGTCTCCTCATACATGTGTGCTGAGTAACCCAGGACACGCAGATACAGTGTGACAGTCTCCTCATACATGTGTGCTGAGTAACCCAGGACACGCAGATACAGTGTGACGGTCTCCTCATACATGTGTGCTGAGTAACCCAGGACACGCAGATACAGTGTGACGGTCTCCTCATACATGTGTGCTGAGTAACCCAGGACACGCAGATACAGTGTGACAGTCTCCTCATACATGTGTGCTGAGTAACCCAGGACACGCAGATACAGTGCGACAGTCTCCTCATACATGTGTGCTGAGTAACCCAGGACACGCAGATACAGTGTGACGGTCTCCTCATACATGTGTGCTGAGTAACCCAGGACACGCAGATACAGTGTGACGGTCTCCTCATACATGTGTGCTGAGTAACCCAGGACACGCAGACACAGTGTGACAGTCTCCTCATACATGTGTGCTGAGTAACCCAGGATACGCAGATACAGTGTGACAGTCTCCTCATACATGTGTGCTGAGTAACCCAGGACACGCAGATACAGTGTGACGGTCTCCTCATACATGTGTGCTGAGTAACCCAGGACACGCAGATACAGTGTGACGGTCTCCTCATACATGTGTGCTGAGTAACCCAGGACACGCAGATACAGTGTGACGGTCTCCTCATACATGTGTGCTGAGTAACCCAGGACACGCAGATACAGTGTGACAGTCTCCTCATACATGTGTGCTGAGTAACCCAGGACACGCAGATACAGTGTGACGGTCTCCTCATACATGTGTGCTGAGTAACCCAGGACACGCAGATACAGTGTGAAGGTCTCCTCATACATGTGTGCTGAGTAACCCAGGACACGCAGATACAGTGTGACGGTCTCCTCATACATGTGTGCTGAGTAACCCAGGACACGCAGATACAGTGTGGCGGTCTCCTCATACATGTGTGCTGAGTAACCCAGGACACGCAGACACAGTGTGACAGTCTCCTCATACATGTGTGCTGAGTAACCCAGGACACGCAGACACAGTGTGACAGTCTCCTCATACATGTGTGCTGAGTAACCCAGGACACGCAGACACAGTGTGACAGTCTCCTCATACATGTGTGCTGAGTAACCCAGGACACGCAGATACAGTGTGACGGTCTCCTCATACATGTGTGCTGAGTAACCCAGGACACGCAGATACAGTGTGGCGGTCTCCTTATACATGTGTGCTGAGTAACCCAGGACACGCAGACACAGTGTGACAGTCTCCCCATACATGTATGCTGTGTAACCCAGGATGAAAAGGACTGGCTGGGACCTATAGTGCCACGGTTGAAAGTAGCGTGGGGGGATGCGTTATTAGCGGGCAGCGTTGTAAGCTAGATGGATGAGCCTGCGTCCAGGATAGTGTGGAGCACAGGGGAGGGGGGGGGGGGTTTGATGAAGGGTTGCTCTGCAGCACATGGGGGTGCCCAGCAATTAGGGACAAGGGCTGCAGGGTGACTGTAGGGTGCTAGCATGGCCAGGAGCACTTGCAGGGATGAAAGGGCTGGCTGGGACCTGTAGTTCCACGGTTGAAAGTAGCGTCGGGGGATGCGCTATTAGCTGGCAGCGTGTGGGATATGTATACCTTCTCGTATTGTCTAAAAGGAACGTGTCGATCTTTTATCTGTTGATCTATTCACTGTCGACCTAGTTGGCATTGATCTTGAACTCGTCGATCTTTGATATGTCGATCTATTCACTGTCTACCTAGTTGTTATTCTGTCCATCTGATTTGTTGTCGATATGCATTGTCTCGATCTTATGTTGTGTCGATCTCATGTCCGTGTCGATCTTCTGGCGGGTGATCTAGGGGTCTGGTCGGTCTATGGTTTGTCGAGCAATTGTTCCTGTCGAACTAGTTGGAGTCGATGTACTGTGGTCGATGTATGTATTGTCGATCTCGGTTAGGTCGATTAAACAACCAGATACCAGGAACTGTATAACCTGTATGATGTAATGCTGCATCCAGTAACTCTCTGTATTTCCAGGAACAATAGCTCGGAGGTAATAAGAGCAAATAGACGACAGTTACGTGACAGCCCCTTTCAGGTTTAACAATGTAATTATGGGAGTAAAAGGGATGTCGCAACTTATGTACGAAGGAAATCAGTTTAGAGGAAGCTAAATAACAGATTACTGGATTTAACAACCTAGACCCAGATGTTCTTCAACTACATTAAAAACAAGAAAATGCAATTTATAGCATTGTGACACTGAACTGTAACGTAGGAGGGGAAGGGAAAGCAGAGAATTGGAGGACGTAGGTTATGTAGTAATAGCCTGTACTTACCATTACATACACGATGTACTGTCAGTAGGAGGGGAATGGAAAGCAGAGAATGTGAGGATGTAGGTTATGTAGTAATAGCCTGTACTTACCATTACATACACGATGTACTGTCAGTAGGAGGGGAATGGAAAGCAGAGAATGTGAGGATGTAGGTTATGTAGTAATAGCCTGTACTTACCATTACATACACGTTGTACTGTCAGTAGGAGGAGAAGGAAAGCAGAGAATGTGAGGATGTAGGTTATGTAGTAATAGCCTGTACTTACCATTACATACACGTTGTACTGTCAGTAGGAGGGGAATGGAAAGCAGAGAATGTGAGGATGTAGGTTATGTAGTAATAGCCTGTACTTACCATTACATACACGATGTACTGTCAGTAGGAGGAGAAGGGAAAGCAGAGAATGTGAGGATGTAGGTTATGTAGTAATAGCCTGTACTTACCATTACATACACGATGTACTGTCAGTAGGAGGAAAAGGGAAAGCAGAGAATGTGAGGACGTAGGTTATGTAGTAATAGCCTGTACTTACCATTACATACACGTTGTACTGTCAGTAGGAGGAGAAGGAAAGCAGAGAATGTGAGGATGTAGGTTATGTAGTAATAGCCTGTACTTACCATTACATACACGTTGTACTGTCAGTAGGAGGAGAAGGAAAGCAGAGAATGTGAGGATGTAGGTTATGTAGTAATAGCCTGTACTTACCATTACATACACGTTGTACTGTCAGTAGGAGGAGAAGGGAAAGCAGAGAATGTGAGGAGGTAGGTTATGTAGTAATAGCCTGTACTTACCATTACATACACGTTGTACTGTCAGTATGAGGAGAAGGGAAAGCAGAGAATGTGAGGATGTAGGTTATGTAGTAATAGCCTGTACTTACCATTACATACACGTTGTACTGTCAGTAGGAGGGGAAGGGAAAGCAGAGAATGTGAGGACGTAGGTTATGTAGTAATAGCCTGTACTTACCATTACATACACGTTGTACTGTCAGTAGGAGGGGAAGGGAAAGCAGAGAATGTGAGGATGTAGGTTATGTAGTAATAGCCTGTACTTACCATTACATACACGTTGTACTGTCAGTAGGAGGGGAAGGGAAAGCAGAGAATGTGAGAACGTAGGTTATGTAGTAATAGCCTGTACTTACGGTTACATACACGTTGTACTGTCAGTAGGAGGAGAAGGGAAAGCAGAGAATGTGAGGATGTAGGTTATGTAGTAATAGCCTGTACTTACCATTACATACACGTTGTACTGTCAGTAGGAGGGAAGGGAAAGCAGAGAATGTGAGGAGGTAGGTTATGTAGTAATAGCCTGTACTTACCATTACATACACGTTGTACTGTCAGTAGGAGGAGAAGGGAAAGCAGAGAATGTGAGGACGTAGGTTATGTAGTAATAGCCTGTACTTCCCATTACATACACGTTGTACTGTCAGTAGGAGGAGAAGGGAAAGCAGAGAATGTGAGGATGTAGGTTATGTAGTAATAGCCTGTACTTCCCATTACATACACGTTGTACTGTCAGTAGGAGGAGAAGGGAAAGCAGAGAATGTGAGGATGTAGGTTATGTAGTAATAGCCTGTACTTACCATTACATACACGTTGTACTGTCAGTAGGAGGGGAAGGGAAAGCAGAGAATGTGAGGATGTAGGTTATGTAGTAATAGCCTGTACTTCCCATTACATACACGTTGTACTGTCAGTAGGAGGGAAGGGAAAGCAGAGAATGTGAGGATGTAGGTTATGTAGTAATAGCCTGTACTTACCATTACATACACGTTGTACTGTCAGTAGGAGGGAAGGGAAAGCAGAGAATGTGAGGATGTAGGTTATGTAGTAATAGCCTGTACTTACCATTACATACACTTTGTACTGTCAGTAGGAGGAGAAGGGAAAGCAGAGAATGTGAGGACGTAGGTTATGTAGTAATAGCCTGTACTTACCATTACATACACGTTGTACTGTCAGTAGGAGGAGAAGGGAAAGCAGAGAATGTGAGGATGTAGGTTATGTAGTAATAGCCTGTACTTACCATTACATACACGTTGTACTGTCAGTAGGAGGAGAAGGGAAAGCAGAGAATGTGAGGACGTAGGTTATGTATTAATAGCCTGTACTTACCATTACATACACGTTGTACTGTCAGTATGAGGAGAAGGGAAAGCAGAGAATGTGAGGATGTAGGTTATGTAGTAATAGCCTGTACTTACCATTACATACACGTTGTACTGTCAGTAGGAGGGGAAGGGAAAGCAGAGAATGTGAGGACGTAGGTTATGTAGTAATAGCCTGTACTTACCATTACATACACGTTGTACTGTCAGTAGGAGGGGAAGGGAAAGCAGAGAATGTGAGGATGTAGGTTATGTAGTAATAGCCTGTACTTACCATTACATACACTTTGTACTGTCAGTAGGAGGGGAAGGGAAAGCAGAGAATGTGAGAACGTAGGTTATGTAGTAATAGCCTGTACTTACCATTACATACACGTTGTACTGTCAGTATGAGGGGAAGGGAAAGCAGAGAATGTGAGGATGTAGGTTATGTAGTAATAGCCTGTACTTACCATTACATACACGTTGTACTGTCAGTAGGAGGGGAAGGGAAAGCAGAGAATGTGAGGACGTAGGTTATGTAGTAATAGCCTGTACTTACCATTACATACACGTTGTACTGTCAGTAGGAGGGGAAGGGAAAGCAGAGAATGTGAGGATGTAGGTTATGTAGTAATAGCCTGTACTTACCATTACATACACTTTGTACTGTCAGTAGGAGGGGAAGGGAAAGCAGAGAATGTGAGAACGTAGGTTATGTAGTAATAGCCTGTACTTACGGTTACATACACGTTGTACTGTCAGTAGGAGGAGAAGGGAAAGCAGAGAATGTGAGGACGTAGGTTATGTAGTAATAGCCTGTACTTACCATTACATACACTTTGTACTGTCAGTAGGAGGGAAGGGAAAGCAGAGAATGTGAGGATGTAGGTTATGTAGTAATAGCCTGTACTTACCATTACATACACGTTGTACTGTCAGTAGGAGGAGAAGGAAAGCAGAGAATGTGAGGATGTAGGTTATGTAGTAATAGCCTGTACTTACCATTACATACACGTTGTACTGTCAGTAGGAGGAGAAGGGAAAGCAGAGAATGTGAGGACGTAGGTTATGTAGTAATAGCCTGTACTTACCATTACATACACATTGTACTGTCAGTAGGAGGAGAAGGGAAAGCAGAGAATGTGAGGATGTAGGTTATGTAGTAATAGCCTGTACTTACCATTACATACACGTTGTACTGTCAGTAGGAGGTAAATAGGATCCCCCAGCCATATATTATAGGGGATCTCAGTAGAGGTTGTGTTGGCTGCTTCCCCCATAACCGGGTCATCGCTATAAGAAGGTCGGGGAGCAGCCGTGTCAGGGAAGGGTAAATGCGCCTGACTGGGGAGGTATATTGTACTATGGGCACTATATAGAGGTGTACGCTAATCCCGTCGTGACTACGTCTCTTTACGCAGATACTGTGGCTTAACATACAAATGTCGCAGCCGCAGGGATATGTCTTGAGACACCTACTGGCGGCTTTTCCAATCCAAAAGACGGCGTAAACAGTCGCAGCATCTGCGTACAAAGTTGTAGCATCTGTCACCGATCAGACCTTCATCGGGCTTCTGAGTTGTCCATCGATTGTCCATCGATGGTTGTCGGCCAATGCTAACTAGTTTTGCCATCGATGACAGAGAACCAATGGTTCTCTACCATCGATGGATAAGTTGGAGCCGATGTTTTTTTTTTTTTTTTGTGGCAGAACAGAGCTGAGCCCCGCCCCCGGCGGTTGCTGAATGCCGCCCCATTTTTGATTGGCCTGCGGCTCGCCATGCCTGCAGCAGAAGTGCCCATTGATGGGGTGGAAACCATCGATGGTTTACCATAGATAGTATTTGTGCCATCGATGGTAATCACACTCCAGTGATGGCCATCCCTACTTCTGAGAAACCCAATGGCTAGTCACAATGGCTTACGGAACTAAGACGCTGGCACCAGTGACACTAAGCACAAAGACGCATGCGCTGGATCGTCACGCCTATAAATGGATTGAGATACGGCCATGTTTTTCCATCCACCCTCCTTTTACCACCCACAAACAGGGATATTACAGGGAACCTATGGTCCTGACCCAGGGAGCTTACAGTCTAGTTGTGTGATAAGAGCTTTGTCTTCCTTGTGCTGACTTGTCCCCTTCATTTCTCTCTGCAGGAAGTCGGTACAGAGTAAGGTGGACGGTATCCTGGTAGGTATCACTCTCGTTGTGTATCCGCCTTACCATCTCTCCGTACGGCCCCCCTGACCCTACACCCCGTTTCTCTCACCCCACAGGGCGATGTTCAGAAATTGTCTGACTATGACAAGCTCTACCTGTATCTCCAGCTACCGCCGGGACCCAGCGGCCCCGAGAAAAGGTACCCATCCCTCGCGCTGCCGCTCTAACGGAGAGATTAATAGAAAGTATGGTGAGACGGCAACAGATTATTATATTATGTTCAAACCAGATAAAGATGATTTTCTACCTGTCCCCTCCATAGTAAGGTCACAGAGATCCTAGTTTAGGCATAATGTGCTGGTTCCTCTATCTGTCTATACATGCTCAGGATGCAGACATGCAGGGCTCCTCTACATGACCAGAGTATAGTCCATGTATCCAGGTGTGTGTAGGCCTCACTCTCACTATGCTGGTTCCTCTATCTGTCTATACATGCTCAGGATGCAGACATGCGGGCTCCTCTACATGACCAGAGTATAGTCCATGTATCCAGGTGTGTGTAGGGCCTCTCTCACTATGCTGGTTCCTCTATCTGTCTATACATGCTCAGGATGCAGACATGCAGGGCTCCTCTACATGACCAGAGTATAGTCCATGTATCCAGGTGTGTGTAGGGCCTCACTCTCACTATGCTGGTTCCTCTATCTGTCTATACATGCTCAGGATGCAGACATGCAGGGCTCCTCTACATGACCAGAGTATAGTCCATGTATCCAGGTGTGTGTAGGCCTCACTCTCACTATGCTGGTTCCTCTATCTGTCTATACATGCTCAGGATCAGACATGCAGGGCTCCTCTACATGACCAGAGTATAGTCCATGTATCCAGGTGTGTGTAGGCCTCACTCTCACTATGCTGGTTCCTCTATCTGTCTATACATGCTCAGGATGCAGACATACAGGGCTCCTCTACATGACCAGAGTATAGTCCATGTATCCAGGTGTGTGTAGGGCCTCACTCTCACTATGCTGGTTCCTCTATCTGTCTATACATGCTCAGGATGCAGACATGCAGGGCTCCTCTACGTGACCAGAGTATAGTCCATGTATCCAGGTGTGTGTAGGCCTCACTCTCACTATGCTGGTTCCTCTATCTGTCTATACATGCTCAGGATGCAGACATACAGGGCTCCTCTACATGACCAGAGTATAGTCCATGTATCCAGGTGTGTGTAGGGCCTCACTCTCACTATGCTGGTTCCTCTATCTGTCTATACATGCTCAGGATGCAGACATGCGGGCTCCTCTACATGACCAGAGTATAGTCCATGTATCCAGGTGTGTGTAGGGCCTCACTCTCACTATGCTGGTTCCTCTATCTGTCTATACATGCTCAGGATGCAGACATGCAGGGCTCCTCTACCTGAAAAGAGTATAGTCCATGTATCCAGGTGTGTGTAGGCCTCTCTCACTATGCTGGTTCCTCTATCTGTCTATACATGCTCAGGATGCAGACATGCAGGGCTCCTCTACATGACCAGAGTATAGTCCATGTATCCAGGTGTGTGTTGGCCTCACTCTCACTATGCTGGTTCCTCTATCTGTCTATACATGCTCAGGATACAGACATGCAGGGCTCCTCTACGTGACCAGAGTATAGTCCATGTATCCAGGTGTGTGTAGGCCTCTCTCACTATGCTGGTTCCTCTATCTGTCTATACATGCTCAGGATGCAGACATGCAGGGCTCCTCTACATGACCAGAGTATAGTCCATGTATCCAGGTGTGTGTAGGGCCTCACTCTCACTATGCTGGTTCCTCTATCTGTCTATACATGCTCAGGATGCAGACATGCAGGGCTCCTCTACGTGACCAGAGTATAGTCCATGTATCCAGGTGTGTGTAGGGCCTCACTCTCACTATGCTGGTTCCTCTATCTGTCTATACATGCTCAGGATGCAGACATGCGGGCTCCTCTACATGACCAGAGTATAGTCCATGTATCCAGGTGTGTGTAGGGCCTCACTCTCACTATGCTGGTTCCTCTATCTGTCTATACATGCTCAGGATGCAGACATGCAGGGCTCCTCTACATGACCAGAGTATAGTCCATGTATCCAGGTGTGTGTAGGGCCTCACTCTCACTATGCTGGTTCCTCTATCTGTCTATACATGCTCAGGATGCAGACATGCAGGGCTCCTCTACATGACCAGAGTATAGTCCATGTATCCAGGTGTGTGTAGGCCTCACTCTCACTATGCTGGTTCCTCTATCTGTCTATACATGCTCAGGATCAGACATGCAGGGCTCCTCTACATGACCAGAGTATAGTCCATGTATCCAGGTGTGTGTAGGCCTCACTCTCACTATGCTGGTTCCTCTATCTGTCTATACATGCTCAGGATGCAGACATACAGGGCTCCTCTACATGACCAGAGTATAGTCCATGTATCCAGGTGTGTGTAGGCCTCACTCTCACTATGCTGGTTCCTCTATCTGTCTATACATGCTCAGGATGCAGACATGCAGGGCTCCTCTACATGACCAGAGTATAGTCCATGTATCCAGGTGTGTGTAGGCCTCACTCTCACTATGCTGGTTCCTCTATCTGTCTATACATGCTCAGGATGCAGACATACAGGGCTCCTCTACATGACCAGAGTATAGTCCATGTATCCAGGTGTGTGTAGGGTCTCACTCTCTATATACTGTTATTACTACTACAGTCCTCAGTACCCTCTGCAGCCTCCCCAGGTATTCTGTGGTTATATAATACACAGATGTCACAGCTTATATGATATAGAATAGCTGAGCTACACGTACATAGAACACGTCACCACAACTAAGCTCATAATGAGACAAAGTCCTATAAGGCTATTTATTTTATTTATTTGTTCTATTAAATACCAAGATAACTGACACCGCTGTACAGAAGGGGAATAAAACAAACATACATGGTGACAGGACTGATCAGAAGAGCTTACAGTCTAATGAGAGACAGGGGGAAGGGATAGCAAAGCTCAGCCACATGGGATGGCAGTGTGGGGTCATACTGCCACACGCTCGTGACTGGTGAATGGGCACAGACATAATATGCGGTGCTGGGGGACTGTAACAATGATTCATGGTGCACAGTGCCCCTCCGTCCCAGGCTGCGTGTGGCGTGTACAGGGGTGTAACATGTGAGGAAAGTATGTTACAGGTCCATATATTAACAGACAGGGTATAGTGGAGCATTATAAGACACCTCTCTGTCCCAGGCTGCGTGTGGTGTGTACAGGGGTGTAACATGTGAGGAAGGTATGTTACAGGGCTATATATTAACAGACAGGATAGAGTGGAGCATTATAAGACACCTCTCTGTCCCAGGCTGCGTGTGGTGTGTACAGGGGTGTAACATGTGAGGAAGGTATGTTACAGGTCTATATAGTGACAGACAGGATATAGTGGAGCATTATAAGACGCCTCTCTGTCCCAGGCTGCGTGTGGTGTGTACAGGGGTGTAACATGTGAGGAAGGTATGTTACAGGTCTATATAGTGACACACAGGGTGTAGTGGAGCATTATAAGGCGCCTCTCCGTCCCAGGCTGCGTGTGGCGTGTACAGGGGTGTAACATGTGAGGAAGGTATGTTACAGGTCTATATAGTGACAGACAGGGTATAGTGGAGCATTATAAGACACCTCTCTGTCCCAGGCTGCGTGTGGTGTGTACAGGGGTGTAACATGTGAGGAAGGTATGTTACAGGTCTATATAGTGACAGACAGGATATAGTGGAGCATTATAAGACGCCTTTCTGTCCCAGGCTGCGTGTGGTGTGTACAGGGGTGTAACATGTGAGGAAGGTATGTTACAGGTCTATATAGTGACACACAGGGTGTAGTGGAGCATTATAAGGCGCCTCTCCGTCCCAGGCTGCGTGTGGCGTGTACAGGGGTGTAACATGTGAGGAAGGTATGTTACAGGTCTATATAGTGACAGACAGGGTATAGTGGAGCATTATAAGACGCCTCTCCGTCCCAGGCTGCGTGTGGCGTGTACAGGGGTGTAACATGTGAGGAAGGTATGTTACAGGTCTATATAGTGACAGATAGGATATAGTGGAGCATTATAAGACGCCTCTCCGTCCCAGGCTGCGTGTGGTGTGTACAGGGGTGTAACATGTGAGGAAGGTATGTTACAGGTCTATATAGTGACAGACAGGGTATAGTGGAGCATTATAAGACACCTCTCTGTCCCAGGCTGCGTGTGGTGTGTACAGGGGTGTAACATGTGAGGAAGGTATGTTACAGGTCTATATAGTGACAGACAGGGTATAGTGGAGCATTATAAGATGCCCCTCCGTCCCAGGCTGCGTGTTGTGTGTACAGGGGTGTAACGTGAGGAAGGTATGTTACAGGTCTATATAGTGACAAACAGGATATAGTGGAGCATTATAAGACACCTCTCTGTCCCAGGCTGCGTGTGGCGTGTACAGGGGTGTAACATGTGAGGAAGGTATGTTACAGGTCTATATAGTGACAGACAGGGTATAGTGGAGCATTATAAGACGCCCCTCCGTCCCAGGCTGCGTGTGGCGTGTACAGGGGTGTAACATGTGAGGAAGGTATGTTACAGGTCTATATAGTGACAGACAGGATATAGTGGAGCATTATAAGACGCCTCTCCTTCCCAGGCTGTGTGTGGTGTGTACAGGGGTGTAACATGTGAGGAAGGTATGTTACAGGTCTATATAGTGACAGACAGGATATAGTGGAGCATTATAAGACGCCTCTCCGTCCCAGGCTGCTTGTGGCGTGTACAGGGGTGTAACATGTGAGGAAGGTATGTTACAGGTCTATATAGTGACAGACAGGGTATAGTGGAGCATTATAAGACGCCTCTCCGTCCCAGGCTGCGTGTGGTGTGTACAGGGGTGTAACATGTGAGGAAGTTATGTTACAGGTCTATATAGTGACAGACAGGGTATAGTGGAGCATTATAAGACGCCTCTCCTTCCCAGGCTGTGTGTGGTGTGTACAGGGGTGTAACATGTGAGGAAGGTATGTTACAGGTCTATATAGTTACAGGGTATAGTGGAGCATTATAAGACGCCTCTCTGTCCCAGGCTGCGTGTGGTGTGTACAGGGGTGTAACATGTGAGGAAGGTATGTTACAGGTCTATATAGTGACAAACAGGATATAGTGGAGCATTATAAGACACCTCTCTGTCCCAGGCTGCGTGTGGTGTGTACAGGGGTGTAACATGTGAGGAAGGTATGTTACAGGTCTATATAGTGACACACAGGGTGTAGTGGAGCATTATAAGGCGCCTCTCCGTCCCAGGCTGCGTGTGGCGTGTACAGGGGTGTAACATGTGAGGAAGGTATGTTACAGGTCTATATAGTGACAGACAGGGTATAGTGGAGCATTATAAGGCAGCTCTCTGTCCCAGGCTGCGTGTGGCGTGTACAGGGGTGTAACATGTGAGGAAGGTATGTGACAGGGCTATATAGTTAAAGGGTATAGTGGAGCATTATAAGACACCTCTCTGTCCCAGGCTGCATGTGGCGTGTACAGGGGTGTAACATGTGAGGAAGGTATGTTACAGGTCTATATAATGACAGACAGGATATAGTGGAGCATTATAAGACACCTCTCTGTCCCAGGCTGCGTGTGGAGTGTACAGGGGTGTAACATGTGAGGAAGGTATGTTACAGGTCTATATAGTGACAGACAGGATATAGTGGAGCATTATAAGACGCCTCTCTGTCCCAGGCTGCGTGTGGTGTGTACAGTGGTGTAACATGTGAGGAAGGTATGTTACAGGTCTATATAGTGACAGACAGGATATAGTGGAGCATTATAAGACACCTCTCTGTCCCAGGCTGCGTGTGGCGTGTACAGGGGTGTAACATGTGAGGAAGGTATGTTACAGGTCTATATAGTGACAGGCAGGGTATAGTGGAGCATTATAAGACACCTCTCTGTCCCAGGCTGCGTGTGGCGTGTACAGGGGTGTAACATGTGAGGAAGGTATGTTACAGGTCTATATAGTGACAGACAGGGTATAGTGGAGCATTATAAGACGCCTCTCCGTCCCCGGCTGCGTGTGGTGTGTACAGGGGTGTAACATGTGAGGAAGGTATGTTACAGGTCTATATAGTGACAGACAGGGTATAGTGGAGCATTATAAGACACCTCTCTGTCCCAGGCTGCGTGTGGCGTGTACAGGGGTGTAACATGTGAGGAAGGTATGTTACAGGTCTATATAGTGACAGGCAGGGTATAGTGGAGCATTATAAGACACCTCTCTGTCCCAGGCTGCGTGTGGCGTGTACAGGGGTGTAACATGTGAGGAAGGTATGTTACAGGTCTATATAGTGACAGACAGGGTATAGTGGAGCATTATAAGACGCCTCTCCGTCCCCGGCTGCGTGTGGTGTGTACAGGGGTGTAACATGTGAGGAAGGTATGTTACAGGTCTATATAGTGACAGGGTATAGTGGAGCATTATAAGACACCTCTCTGTCCCAGGCTGCGTGTGGTGTGTACAGGGGTGTAACATGTGAGGAAGGTATGTTACAGGTCTATATAGTGACAGACAGGATATAGTGGAGAATTATAAGACTCCTCTCTATCCCAGGCTGCGTGTGGCGTGTACAGGGGTGTAACATGTGAGGAAGGTATGTTACAATCGGTATTACAGCGTACAAGGAATCACCAATCGGTATTAAGGGTGCACGGACGCACCAATCGGTATTACAGCTTGCAGGGGCGCACTAATCGGTATTACGGCGTGCAGAGGCGCACCAATCGGTATTACAGCGTGAACGGACGCACCAATCGGTATTACTGCGTGCAGTCCTTGCACATGCGGCTGAACAGATGTACACCAGGGAACGAGTTTGTAGCTGCATTGGCATAAAGTCACAGACGGGTGACTGCCAATAGGTGCTGCCCAATGTCACATCCTTCAGGTGACTGACAGACTTCCCCCCTCAGAGTGGTCATTGTCCCTTTACATTTAGTGGCAAACCTTGTATATAACCACAGCAACCAATCAGCTTTTACCTGGCTGCACATACAATGAAAGCAAGCGTCTGATTGGCTCCTGTTATTCCGTACCTGCCACAGCTACGTGGCTTGTTAGTAAATGTGACCTTGTGTCTTCCAGCAGCCTGGATGTGAGCTCGGTGACCACGGCTGAACACATGTATGCATGTACTTGGATCCGGAACCACCTGGAAGAACATACAGACACCTGCTTGCCCAAACAGGACGTTTATGACGCCTACAAGTAAGTAGAGTGTGAGCTGTGGTGCCAGGTAAGACCCCATACTCCTCACGTCACCCGTTCTGTCTCTCTCCATAGGCGCTACTGTGACAACCTCTGCGTGCGGCCCCTCAGCGTAGCAAACTTTGGGAAGATCATTCGAGAGATCTTCCCTAATATCAAGGCCAGGAGGCTGGGAGGAAGAGGACAGTCTAAATATCCTTATGTGTGTGGTGCCATGTGTACAGCTGGCCGCGTGGCAGGAAAGGGCCTGTGCTGGTATATGTAGTCTGCAATACAGATTACCCCCTGATCCTGGTCACAGTGACAATGACTGCTCCTCCCTACACAGGGAAATGACCAGACAATCTCCTCACAGAACCTGCCCCTTCCCGTTACCTGGACAATCCCCTCACAGAACCTGCCCCTTCCCGTTACCTGGACAATCCTCTCACAGAACCTGCTCCTTCCCGTTACCTGGACAATCCCCTCACAGAACCTGCCCCTTCCCGTTACATGGACAATCCCCTCACAGAACCTGCCCCTTCCCGTTACCTGGACAATCCTCTCACAGAACCTGCCCCTTCCCGTTACCTGGACAATCTCCTCACAGAACCTGCCCCTTCCCGTTACCTGGACAATCTCCTCACAGAACCTGCCCCTTCCCGTTACCTGGACAATCCCCTCACAGAACCTGCCCCTTCCCGTTACCTGGACAATCCCCTCACAGAACCTGCCCCTTCCCGTTACCTGGACAATCTCCTCACAGAACCTGCCCCTTCCCGTTACCTGGACAATCTCCTCACAGAACCTGCCCCTTCCCGTTACCTGGACAATCCCCTCACAGAACCTGCCCATTCCCGTTACCTGGACAATCTCCTCACAGAACCTGCCCCTTCCCGTTACCTGGACAATCCCCTCACAGAACCTGCCCATTCCCGTTACCTGGACAATCCTCTCACAGAACCTGCCCCTTCCCCGTTACCTGGACAATCCTCTCACAGAACCTGCCTCTTCCCGTTACCTGGACAATCTCCTCACAGAACCTGCCCCTTCCCGTTACCTGGACAATCCCCTCACAGAACCTGCCCCTTCCCGTTACCTGGACAATCCTCTCACAGAACCTGCCCCTTCCCGTTACCTGGACAATTCCCTCACAGAACCTGCCCCTTCCCCGTTACCTGGACAATCCCCTCACAGAACCTGCCCCTTCCCGTTACCTGGACAATTCCCTCACAGAACCTGCCCCTTCCCGTTACCTGGACAATCCCCTCACAGAACCTGCCCCTTCCCGTTACCAGGACAATCCTCTCACAGAACCTGCCCCTTCCCGTTACCTGGACAATCCTCTCACAGAACCTGCCCCTTCCCGTTACCTGGACAATCCCCTCATAGAACCTGCCCCTTCCCGTTACCTGGACAATCCCCTCACAGAACCTGCCCCTTCCCGTTACCTGGACAATCTCCTCACAGAACCTGCCCCTTCCCGTTACCTGGACAATCCTCTCACAGAACCTGCCCCTTCCCGTTACCTGGACAATACTCTCACAGAACCTGCCCCTTCCCCGTTACCTGGACAATCCCCTCACAGAACCTGCCCCTTCCCGTTACCTGGACAATCCCCTCACAGAACCTGCCCCTTCCCCGTTACCTGGACAATCCCCTCACAGAACCTGCCCCTTCCCGTTACCTGGACAATCCCCTCACAGAACCTGCCCCTTCCCGTTACCTGGACAATCCCCTCACAGAACCTGCCCCTTCCCGTTACCTGGACAATCCCCTCACAGAACCTGCCCCTTCCCGTTACCTGGACAATCCCCTCACAGAACCTGCCCCTTCCCGTTACCTGGACAATCCCCTCACAGAACCTGCCCCTTCCCCGTTACCTGGACAATCCCCTCACAGAACCTGCCCCTTCCCGTTACCTGGACAATCCCCTCACAGAACCTGCCCCTTCCCGTTACCTGGACAATCCTCTCACAGAACCTGCCCCTTCCCGTTACCTGGACAATCCCCTCACAGAACCTGCCCCTTCCCGTTACCTGGACAATCCCCTCACAGAACCTGCCCCTTCCCGTTACCTGGACAATCTCCTCACAGAACCTGCCCCTTCCCGTTACCTGGACAATCCTCTCACAGAACCTGCCCCTTCCCGTTACCTGGACAATACTCTCACAGAACCTGCCCCTTCCCCGTTACCTGGACAATCCCCTCACAGAACCTGCCCCTTCCCGTTACCTGGACAATCCCCTCACAGAACCTGCCCCTTCCCCGTTACCTGGACAATCCCCTCACAGAACCTGCCCCTTCCCGTTACCTGGACAATCCCCTCACAGAACCTGCCCCTTCCCGTTACCTGGACAATCCCCTCACAGAACCTGCCCCTTCCCGTTACCTGGACAATCCCCTCACAGAACCTGCCCCTTCCCCGTTACCTGGACAATCCCCTCACAGAACCTGCCCCTTCCCGTTACCTGGACAATCCCCTCACAGAACCTGCCCCTTCCCGTTACCTGGACAATCCCCTCACAGAACCTGCCCCTTCCCGTCACCTGGACAATTCCCTCACAGAACCTGCCCCTTCCCGTTACCTGCATTATGCCTTACAGCTTGGGACATTGTGGGCTCGCAATTAGAACATTTGATGATATTTAGATCTGTAGTGGAGGAGGGGGGGGGGGTGGATGCTTCTCAGGTGGACTGTAAGTTGCAGCGTAGTAATAAAACTGCCCAGTATTTGTGCTACATGCAGAAGCCGGTGGTAATAAGAAATAATTGCATTAACGCCACTCGCATTGCAGCATGCTTTGTCTGATTTGCGCCTACCTTCTAATGCTGGTCTTTGTTTTAATCTAATGCCCTCCTCCCCCAGGGTCTGGCCATACTGACGGCTATAACAGGCCAGTGGTCACCTGAATGAGAGATGATCTCAGGGTTTCATTAATCTGTTAGTGCAGGTCAGGGGAATGTGTCAGTGTATCTCTTGTATCTCATGTATCTCATGCCCCGAGACACAGCAATTACAGCCTAATGGTCGTATTTAATATTGGAAGCTATGAGCCAAGTGTTGCCGCATCTCTGAACGCAGAATAGTCAGATTCCTGTCTGTTTCCTTAATGGAATGAAACATATTGCTACAGTGGTCTGCGGAGGAAGAGCATGGTGAGCATGCCACCGCTGCCCAGCTTGGACCTGAAGATGACGGAAAGTGTAAGACCACCATCGTTACCCTCTCACATTCTCTTCAGTATCCCCATATATCCTCCATATCAGTTTCTGAAATACCTTTGTTTAGTCAGTAACTTCCCCTACTTCCCACTATCCTCCCCTCTCCCTGCCCATCCTGCGCATTCCCCTCCTCTCCCTGCCCATTCTGCGGCTTCCTCTCCTCTCCCTGCCCATTCTGCGCCTTCCTCTCCTCTCCCTGCCCATTCTGCGCCTTCCTCTCCTCTCCCTGCCCATTCTGCGCCTTCCTCTCCTCTCCCTGCCCATTCTGCGCCTTCCTCTCCCTGCCCATTCTGCGGCTTCCTCTCCCTGCCCATTCTGCGCCTTCCTCTCCCTGCCCATTCTGCGCCTTCCTCTCCTCTCCCTGCCCATTCTGCGCTTCCTTTCCTCTCCCTGCCCTTTCTGCGCCTTCCTCTCCTCTCCCTGCCCATTCTGCGCCTTCCTCTCCTCTCCCTGCCCTTTCTACGGTTTCCTCTCCTCTCCCTGCCCATTCTGCGCCTTCCTCTCCTCTCCCTGCCCTTTCTGCGCCTTCCTCTCCTCTCCCTGCCCATTCTGCGCCTTCCTCTCCTCTCCCTGCCCTTTCTGCGCCTTCCTCTCCTCTCCCTGCCCATTCTGCGCTTCCTTTCCTCTCCCTGCCCTTTCTGCGCCTTCCTCTCCTCTCCCTGCCCATTCTGCGCCTTCCTCTCCTCTCCCTGCCCTTTCTACGGTTTCCTCTCCTCTCCCTGCCCATTCTGCGCCTTCCTCTCCTCTCCCTGCCCATTCTGCGCCTTCCTCTCCTCTCCCTGCCCATTCTGCGCCTTCCTCTCTCTCCCTGCCCATTCTGCGCCTTCCTCTCCTCTCCCTGCCCATTCTGCGCCTTCCTCTCTTCTCCCTGCCCATTCTGCGCCTTCCTCTCCTCTCCCTGCCCATTCTGCGCCTTCTTCTCCTCTCCCTGCCCATTCTGCGCCTTCCTCTCCTCTCCCTGCCCATTCTGCGCCTTCCTCTCCTCTCCCTGCCCATTCTGCGCCTTCCTCTCCTCTCCCTGCCCATCCTGCGCCTTCCTCTCCTCTCCCTGCCCATCCTGCGCCTTCCTCTCCCTGCCCATTCTGCGCCTTCCTCTCCTCTCCCTGCCCATTCTGCGCCTTCCTCTCCTCTCCCTGCCCATTCTGCGCCTTCCTCTCCTCTCCCTGCCCATTCTGCGCCTTCCTCTCCTCTCCCTGCCCATCCTGCGCCTTCCTCTCCTCTCCCTGCCCATCCTGCGCCTTCCTCTCCTCTCCCTGCCCATTCTGCGCCTTCCTCTCCCTGCCCATTCTGCGCCTTCCTCTCCTCTCTCTGCCCATTCTGCGCCTTCCTCTCCTCTCCCTGCCCATTCTGCGCCCTCCTCTCCCTGCCCATTCTGTGCCTTCCTCTCCTCTCCCTGCCCATTCTGCGCCTTCCTCTCCTCTCCCTGCCCATTCTGCGCCTTCCTCTCCTCTCCCTGCCCATTCTGCGCCTTCCTCTCCTCTTCCTGCCCATTCTGCGCCTTCCTCTCCCTGCCCATTCTGCGCCTTCCTCTCCTCTCCCTGCCCATTCTGCGCCTTCCTCTCCTCTCCCTGCCCATCCTGCGCCTTCCTCTCCTCTCCATGCCCATCCTGCGGCTTCCTCTCCTCTCCCTGCCCATTCTGCGGCTTCCTCTCCTCTCCCTGCCCACTCTGAGGCTTCCTCTCCTCTCCCTGCCCATTCTGCGGCTTCCTCTCCTCTCCCTACCCATGCTGCGCCTTCCTCTCCTCTCCATGCCCATTCTGCGCCTTCCTCTCCTCTCCCTGCCCATTCTGCGCCTTCCTCTCCTCGCCCTGCCCTTTCTATGGTTTCCTCTCCTCTCCCTGCCAATTCTGCGCCTTCCTCTCCCTGCCCATTCTGCGCCTTCCTCTCTCTCCCTGCCCATTCTGCGCCTTCCTCTCCTCTCCCTGCCCATTCTGCGCCTTCCTCTCCTCTCCCTGCCCATTCTGCGCCTTCCTCTCCTCTCCCTGCCCATTCTGCGCCTTCCTCTCCTCTCCCTGCCCATTCTGCGCCTTCCTCTCTCTGCCCATTCTGCGCCTTCCTCTCCTCTCTCTGCCCATTCTGCACCTTCCTCTCCCTGCCCATTCTGCGCCCTCCTCTCCCTGCCCATCCTGCGCCTTCCTCTCCTCTCCCTGCCCATCCTGCGCCTTCCTCTCCTCTCCCTGCCCATCCTGCGCCTTCCTCTCCTCTCCCTGCCCATTTTGCGCCTTCCTCTCCTCTCCCTGCCCATTCTGCGCCTTCCTCTCCCTGCCCATTCTGCGCCTTCCTCTCCTCTCTCTGCCCATTCTGCACCTTCCTCTCCTCTCCCTGCCCATTCTGCGCCCTCCTCTCCCTGCCCATTCTGCGCCTTCCTCTCCTCTCCCTGCCCATTCTGCGCCTTCCTCTCCTCTCCCTGCCCATCCTGCGCCTTCCTCTCCTCTCCCTGCCCATTCTGCGCCTTCCTCTCCTCTCCCTGCCCATTCTGCGCCTTCCTCTCCTCTCCCTGCCCATTCTGCGCCTTCCTCTCCTCTCCCTGCCCATTCTGCGCCTTCCTCTCCTCTCCCTGCCCATTCTGCGCCTTCCTCTCCTCTCCCTGCCCATTCTGCGCCTTCCTCTCCCTGCCCATTCTGCGCCCTCCTCTCCCTGCCCATTCTGCGCCCTCCTCTCCCTGCCCATTCTGCGCCCTCCTCTCCCTGCCCATTCTGCGCCTTCCTCCCCTCTCCCTGCCCATTCTGCGCCTTCCTCCCCTCTCCCTGCCCATTCTGCGCCTTCCTCCCCTCTCCCTGCCCATTCTGCGCCTTCCTCCCCTCTCCCTACCCATGCTGCGCCTTCCTCTCCTCTCCATGCCCATTCTGCGCCTTCCTCTCCCTGCCCATTCTGCGCCTTCCTCTCCCTGCCCATTCTGCGCCTTCCTCTCCCTGCCCATTCTGCGCCTTCCTCTCCTCTCCCTGCCCATTCTGCGCCTTCCTCTCCTCTCCCTGCCCATTCTGCGCCTTCCTCTCCCTGCCCATTCTGCGCCTTCCTCTCCCTGCCCATTCTGCGCCTTCCTCTCCCTGCCCATTCTGCGCCTTCCTCTCCCTGCCCATTCTGCGCCTTCCTCTCCCTGCCCATTCTGCGCCTTCCTCCCCTCTCCCTGCCCATTCTGCGCCTTCCTCTCCTCTCCCTGCCCATTCTGCGCCTTCCTCTCCTCTCCCTGCCCATTCTGCGCCTTCCTCTCCCTGCCCATTCTGCGCCTTCCTCTCCTCTCCCTGCCCATTCTGCGCCTTCCTCTCCTCTCCCTGCCCATTCTGCGCCTTCCTCTCCTCTCCCTGCCCATTCTGCGCCTTCCTCTCCTCTCCCTGCCCATTCTGCGCCTTCCTCTCCCTGCCCATCCTGCGCCCTCCTCTCCTCTCCCTGCCCATCCTCCGCCTTCCTCTCCTCTCCCTGCCCATTCTGCGCCTTCCTCTCCTCTCCCTGCCCATTCTGCGCCTTCCTCTCCTCTCCCTGCCCATTCTGCGCCTTCCTCTCCTCTCCCTGCCCATTCTGCGCCTTCCTCTCCCTGCCCATTCTGCGCCTTCCTCTCCCTGCCCATTCTGCGCCTTCCTCTCCCTGCCCATTCTGCGCTTTCCTCTCCTCTCCCTGCCCATTCTGCGCCTTCCTCTCCTCTCCCTGCCCATTCTGCGCCTTCCTCTCCCTGCCCTTTCTGCGCCTTCCTCTCCTCTCCCTGCCCATTCTGCGCCTTCCTCTCCCTGCCCATTCTTCGCCTTCCTCTACCTGTCCGTTCTGCGCCTTCCTCTCCTCTCCCTGCCCATTCTGCGCCTTCCTCTCCTCTCCCTGCCCATTCTGCGCCTTCCTCTCCTCTCCCTGCCCATTCTGCGCCTTCTTTTCCTCTCCCTGCCCATTCTGCGCCTTCCTCTCCTCTCCCTGCCCATTCTGCGCCTTCCTCTCCCTGCCCTTTCTGCGCCTTCCTCTCCTCTCCCTGCCCATTCTGCGCCTTCCTCTCCTCTCCCTGCCCATTCTGCGCCTTCCTCTCCCTGCCCTTTCTGCGCCTTCCTCTCCTCTCCCTGCCCATTCTGCGCCTTCCTCTCCTCTCCCTGCCCATTCTGCGCCTTCCTCTCCCTGCCCTTTCTGCGCCTTCCTCTCCTCTCCCTGCCCATTCTGCGCCCTCCTCTCCCTGCCCATTCTGCGCCTTCCTCTCCTCTCCATGCCCATTCTGCGCCTTCCTCACCTCTCCATGCCCATTCTGTGCCTTCCTCTCCCCTCCCTGCCCATTCTGCGCCCTCCTCTCCCTGCCCATTCTGTGCCTTCCTCTCCCCTATCCATCTCCCTATGTCTCTTATCACAGCTGTTTTTCTGATCTGTAGTCTGAGCTGACTGATCTGGTCCAGTCGTACAATAACGATGTGATCAATGCCTCCTGTGCGCTGATCTGTAATTGGGCGGAAAAGATACTGAAGAGATCCTTCAACAACGTTGTGGAAGTCGCTCAATTTCTCATTCAGCAGCACATCATTAACCCCCGCAGCGCCAATGCTGAGCTCGTCCTCTCCATGGTCCTCTCAGGTAAGCATGATAAATAACCTAGTCCAGTTTTCCCCATCACTCCCCTCCTCATCACTTGTGTGTAATGTCTGCGCTTTCCCCATCACTCCCCTCCTCATCACTTGTGTGTAACGTCTGCGCTTTCCCCATCACTCCCCTCCTCATCACTTGTGTGTAACGTCTGCGCTTTCCCCATCACTCCTCTCCTCATCACTTGTGTGCAACGTCTGCGCTTTCCCCATCACTCCTCTCCTCATCACTTGTGTGTAATGTCTGCGCTTTCCCCATCACTCCCCTCCTCATCACTTGTGTGTAATGTCTGCGCTATCCCCATCACTCCTCTCCTCATCACTTGTGTGTAATGTCTGCGCTTTCCCCATCACTCCCCTCCTCATCACTTGTGTGTAATGTCTGCGCTTTCCCCATCACTCCCCTCCTCATCACTTGTGTGTAATGTCTGCGCTTTCCCCATCACTCGCCTCCTCATCACTTGTGTGTAATGTCTGCGCTTTCCCCATCACTCCCCTCCTCATCACTTGTGTGTAATGTCTGCGCTTTCCCCATCACTCCCCTCCTCATCACTTGTGTGTAATGTCTGCGCTTTCCCCATCACTCCCCTCCTCATCACTTGTGTGTAATGTCTGCGCTTTCCCCATCACTCCTCTCCTCATCACTTGTGTGTAACGTCTGCGCTTTCCCCATCACTCCCCTCCTCATCACTTGTGTGTAACGTCTGCGCTTTCCCCATCACTCCTCTCCTCATCACTTGTGTGTAATGTCTGCGCTTTCCCCATCACTCCCCTCCTCATCACTTGTGTGTAATGTCTGCGCTTTCCCCATCACTCCCCTCCTCATCACTTGTGTGTAATGTCTGCGCTTTCCCCATCACTCCCCTCCTCATCACTTGTGTGTAATGTCTGCGCTTTCCCCATCACTCCCCTCCTCATCACTTGTGTAATGTCTGCGCTTTCCCCATCACTCCTCTCCTCATCACTTGTGTGTAATGTCTGCGCTTTCCCCATCACTCCCCTCCTCATCACTTGTGTGTAACGTCTGCGCTTTCCCCATCACTCCCCTCCTCATCACTTGTGTGTAACGTCTGCGCTTTCCCCATCACTCCCCTCCTCATCACTTGTGTGTAATGTCTGCGCTTTCCCCATCACTCTCCTCCTCATCACTTGTGTGTAATGTCTGCGCTTTCCCCATCACTCCCCTCCTCATCACTTGTGTGTAATGTCTGCGCTATCCCCATCACTCCCCTCCTCATCACTTGTGTGTAACGTCTGCGCTTTCCCCATCACTCCCCTCCTCATCACTTGTGTGTAACGTCTGCGCTTTCCCCATCACTCCCCTCCTCATCACTTGTGTGTAACGTCTGCGCTTTCCCCATCACTCCCCTCCTCATCACTTGTGTGTAATGTCTGCGCTTTCCCCATCACTCCTCTCCTCATCACTTGTGTGTAACGTCTGCGCTTTCCCCATCACTCCCCTCCTCATCACTTGTGTAATGTCTGCGCTTTCCCCATCACTCCCCTCCTCATCACTTGTGTGTAATGTCTGCGCTTTCCCCATCACTCCTCTCCTCATCACTTGTGTGTAATGTCTGCGCTTTCCCCATCACTCCCCTCCTCATCACTTGTGTAATGTCTGCGCTTTCCCCATCACTCCCCTCCTCATCACTTGTGTGTAACGTCTGCGCTTTCCCCATCACTCCCCTCCTCATCACTTGTGTGTAATGTCTGCGCTTTCCCCATCACTCCTCTCCTCATCACTTGTGTGTAACGTCTGCGCTTTCCCCATCACTCCCCTCCTCATCACTTGTGTAATGTCTGCGCTTTCCCCATCACTCCCCTCCTCATCACTTGTGTGTAATGTCTGCGCTTTCCCCATCACTCCCCTCCTCATCACTTGTGTGTAACGTCTGCGCTTTCCCCATCACTCCCCTCCTCATCACTTGTGTGTAACGTCTGCGCTTTCCCCATCACTCCCCTCCTCATCACTTGTGTGTAACGTCTGCGCTTTCCCCATCACTCCTCTCCTCATCACTTGTGTAATGTCTGCGCTTTCCCCATCACTCCCCTCCTCATCACTTGTGTAATGTCTGCGCTTTCCCCATCACTCCCCTCCTCATCACTTGTGTGTAATGTCTGCGCTTTCCCCATCACTCCCCTCCTCATCACTTGTGTGTAATGTCTGCGCTTTCCCCATCACTCCCCTCCTCATCACTTGTGTGTAACGTCTGCGCTTTCCCCATCACTCCCCTCCTCATCACTTGTGTGTAATGTCTGCGCTTTCCCCATCACTCCCCTCCTCATCACTTGTGTGTAATGTCTGCGCTTTCCCCATCACTCCCCTCCTCATCACTTGTGTGTAACGTCTGCGCTTTCCCCATCACTCCCCTCCTCATCACTTGTGTAATGTCTGCGCTTTCCCCATCAGAAGTA
This sequence comes from Taudactylus pleione, assembly GCA_031769625.1. Taxonomy (NCBI): domain Eukaryota; kingdom Metazoa; phylum Chordata; class Amphibia; order Anura; family Myobatrachidae; genus Taudactylus; species Taudactylus pleione. The sequence goes on from JAUIMM010000995.1 coordinate 1,043,361, forward strand.
ATTTAGTCTCTTTTACATAAACAGAAAACTCTCAGAGTATTGGCCAAAAAGTCCAGAAGCAGCTGCCAGAAGTGGCCGGAAGCAAGAGGCCGGGATCCCCTGACATGGGAGCAGACACAGCCGTGAAGGTGGGTACTAGGGGGCTTCATTCGTAGAGAAATTCTTTGCTATTCTTTTCTTCGCAGTTGCAATTTATTGCGGTACAGATTTATACCACCGCCTGTGTACAGATTTATACATCACCGCCTGTGTACAGATTTATACATCACCGCCTGTGTACAGATTTATACATCACCGCCTGTGTACAGATTTATACATCACCGCCTGTGTACAGATTTATACATCACCGCCTGTGTACAGATTTATACACCACCGCCTGTGTACAGATTTATACACCACCGCCTGTGTACAGATTTATACACCACCGCCTGTGTACAGATTTATACACCACCGCCTGTGTACAGATTTATACACCACCGCCTGTGTACAGATTTATACACCACCGCCTGTGTACAGATTTATACACCACCGCCTGTGTACAGATTTATACACCACCGCCTGTGTACAGATTTATACACCACCGCCTGTGTACAGATTTATACACCACCGCCTGTGTACAGATTTATACACCACCGCCTGTGTACAGATTTATACACCACCGCCTGTGTACAGATTTATACACCACCGCCTGTGTACAGATTTATACACCACCGCCTGTGTACAGATTTATACACCACCGCCTGTGTACAGATTTATACACCACCGCCTGTGTACAGATTTATACACCACCGCCTGTGTACAGATTTATACACCACCGCCTGTGTACAGATTTATACACCACCGCCTGTGTACAGATTTATACACCACCGCCTGTGTACAGATTTATACACCACCGCCTGTGTACAGATTTATACACCACCGCCTGTGTAGATTTATACACCACCGCCTGTGTACAGATTTATACACCACCGCCTGTGTACAGATTTATACACCACCGCCTGTGTACAGATTTATACACCACCGCCTGTGTACAGATTTATACACCACCGCCTGTGTACAGATTTATACACCACCGCCTGTGTACAGATTTATACACCACCGCCTGTGTACAGATTTTTATACCACCGCCTGTGTAGTTCTGGCTTTGCTTTGGGGTGTATTGCATTGGGTAGAGTATTGATTGCTGATGTGTTTTTGATTCCAGAACAAAAAGATAATGAGCCCTCATCCGAGCAGCCCACCACAGGTGAAAAAACGTCCCCCGGAGCCACAGAAGGTGGCCAGCAGCCCACAGGTGGATGCTCTGGTGGCAAAACTGCCCGTTCTCCTACCCCGACTTCCTACAGAGGAGAAGTTTGTGACTTGCAGCCCCCCTGTCCGATTCACCCCTCCTGTCCTGGCACCTAACATTCTCCCCGGACACCTAAAAGTGTCCCCCTTGCCCTTCACTGCTGTCCCTTCTGGAATGCCTCTCACAGTGACCACGGGAATGAATGGGACTGGACTGGTCTCTCAATCAGTGGCGTCTCCTGTGATCAGCATGATCCTCCCCGATATGGTTAACCTGGAAACCCACACTCTTCCCAAATCCAGCCAAAATGGCACCAAAGACCTGGTATTAGTAGGCCGTGCAGTGGAGGGTAAAGGGACCAAGCGACTTGTCCTTCCGTCTTTAGCCTCTTCAGACGAAGGACAGTCAAAACGTAAGCGAGGTCGCCCAAGGAAGGTGGACACGTCTCTGACCATTCCTGCCAAGACGCCCCCCCCAGGAAACCCTGCCTCAGAGAGAACTGTTTCTGAGACCCTTAGCCCAGCACAAAGTACAGACGGTGACAAGGACCCCAGCACCGTCCCACTCCCACTGGCAGAAAACTCGCCGGTCACCAGTACATGCCTGAGGCCGAAGGGTCACCCAGAGGCTCGCGATGATCCCCCTCTCACCTCTCCTAGAGCAGCAGAGATACCGGAAGCGGCTTCTTGCTACGACACCAAGACATCGGTAGAGACTGTGCCAAACCAAGTCAGCGTGATCCAAGATGGGCGGCAAAGCATGGCGCAGAGGACAGCGAGGTTCTGAGGCAGCAGGACTGTGTCCCCACGTAACAATGAGCCTCATTATTGCTGTACAAGGTCTGCATTGCAGAACTGCCAGGGGATGGATTTGGGAGAAGAGCCATTGCACCCTTATTGTGTTACTCAAAGTGACATATAATATATATACATAACATCCCGACGTGTCAGGACTGTACATGGTGGCACTCTCATCAATGTCTGTCTTGTCTGTTCCCTGATCAGTTCATGCCAGAGGTCCCTATGTGCTTATTATTCCACAGGTAAGGAGGATCGGGCCACTTGTGACTCTCCATTGGCTGTTGTGGAACTACAAGTCCCAGCATCCAGCACTAGCCATGGGGTTTTGTAGTCCCACACCAGCTGGAGGGCTTTATTAGAGGCCATCATTGTCAGGGACCCTCGTTACCAGCCGCAGAGACCCCTCAGCCGGACGGAGAAAGGACAGCACCCAGTCAGGTAATGAGAGGGGTATGAGGACTTCCGCAACATGTATAAATGTCTGTTTCTGCTGAATGCGTTTTATAAGGTTCTAACAGTCACCGATGTATATACAGAGCCCTGAGTGTCTAACTCGTACAGACAAACGTATGTGCCATACCGTAATGGAGGTGAACCAATCAATAAAGAGGAATCCAACCAGTTTATGTAAATGAGTGGCGGCTATGACATTATCTGTACGCAGCGAGAAGCCGTGACTCCGAACAAGAGAGGGGCGATGGGTGCCAAGGTACATCGCTAAGCCTATTATTTCCAGCACTGGCACCACAGTCCATGGCCGCCTGCGCGCTGTTTTATGCTAATGCACCTCTTACTCTGATGGCTGGCTGCTCCGTCCTGTATACACCCCACGTTACTCTGACGGCTGGCTGCTCCGGCCTGTATACACCCCATCTTACTCTGATGGCTGGCTGCTCCGGCCTGTATACACCCCATCTTACTCTGATGGCTGGTTGCTCCGGCCTGTATACACCCTCTTACTCTGATGGCTGGCTGCTCCGGCCTGTATACACCCCACGTTACTCTGATGGCTGGCTGCTCCGGCCTGTATACACCCCATCTTACTCTGATGGCTGGCTGCTCCGTCCTGTATACACCCCATCTTACTCTGATGGCTGGCTGCTCCGGCCTGTATACACCCTCTTACTCTGATGGCTGGCTGCTCCGGCCTGTATACACCCCACGTTACTCTGATGGCTGGCTGCTCCGTCCTGTATACACCCCACGTTACTCTGATGGCTGGCTGCTCCGTCCTGTATACACCCCACGTTACTCTGATGGCTGGCTGCTCCGTCCAGTATACACCCCATGTTACTCTGATGGCTGGCTGCTCCGGCCTGTATACACCCCACGTTACTCTGATGGCTGGCTGCTCCGGCCTGTATACACCCTCTTACTCTGATGGCTGGCTGCTCCGGCCTGTATACACCCCACGCCTGTATACACCCACTTACTCTGATGGCTGGCTGCTCCGTCCTGTATACACCCCATCTTACTCTGATGGCTGGCTGCTCCGGCCTGTATACAGCCCATCTTATCTGATGGCTGGCTGCTCCGGCCTGTATACAGCCCATCTTACTCTGATGGCTGGCTGCTCTGGCCTGTATACACCCCATCTTACTCTGATGGCTGGCTTCTCCGGCCTGTATACACCCCACGTTACTCTGATGGCTGGCTGCTCCGGCCTGTATACACCCTCTTACTCTGATGGCTGGCTGCTCCGGCCTGTATACACCCCACGCCTGTATACACCCACTTACTCTGATGGCTGGCTGCTCCGGCCTGTATACAGCCCATCTTATCTGATGGCTGGCTGCTCCGGCCTGTATACAGCCCATCTTACTCTGATGGCTGGCTGCTCTGGCCTGTATACACCCCATCTTACTCTGATTGCTGGCTGCTCCGGCCTGTATACACCCACTTACTCTGATGGCTGGCTGCTCCGTCCTGTATACACCCTACGTTACTCTGATGGCTGGCTGCTCCGGCCTGTATACACCCTCTTACTCTGATGGCTGGCTGCTCCGGCCTGTATACACCCTCTTACTCTGATGGCTGGCTGCTCCGGCCTGTATACACCCCACGTTGCTCTGATGGCTGGCTGCTCCGGCCTGTATACACCCTCTTACTCTGATGGCTGGCTGCTCCGGCCTGTATACACCCCACGTTACTCTGATGGCTGGCTGCTCCGGCCTGTATACACCCCACGTTACTCTGATGGCTGGCTGCTCCGGCCTGTATACACCCCACGTTACTCTGATGGCTGGCTGCTCCGGCCTGTATACACCCCATCTTACTCTGATGGCTGGCTGCTCCAGCCTGTATAAACCCCACGTTACTCTGATGGCTGGCTGCTCCGGCCTGTATACACCCCACCTTACTCTGATGGCTGGCTGCTCCGGCCTGTACACAGCCCATCTTACTCTGTTGCTCTGATGGCTGGCTGCTCCGGCCTGTATACACCCCATCTTACTCTGATGGCTGGCTGCTCCGGCCTGTATACACCCCACGTTACTCTGATGGCTGGCTGCTCCGGCCTGTATACAGCCCATCTTACTCTGATGGCTGGCTGCTCCGTCCTGTATACACCCCATCTTACTCTGATGGCTGGCTGCTCCGGCCTGTATACACCCCATCTTACTCTGATGGCTGGCTGCTCCGGCCTGTATACACCCCATCTTACTCTGATGGCTGGCTGCTCCGGCCTGTATACACCCCACGTTACTCTGATGGCTGGCTGCTCCGGCCTCCTGTGATGCACAGAGTGTCGCTGCTTACAGGCCGCTATAGGGATGTGTGTAAGGGGAATTATGACTATTATCGGAATGAAATACATCTATAGAACATGAATAAGCCGGACGCATTACTGGGAGAGTATATGAAACACCTCATCTTCCTGAAGTGGTAACCTACGGATAACGTCAGGAGCGTTGGGATTTAGGAAACGCCTGGTACCTGTATGGTGGAGCCGCCCTCCTCTGAACGTATTCACCACAACACAACGTATACGGTATATTACCTGCTACAAAGCTGTACGTCAGCAACCTATTCTAATACCTGATCTCCGCTCCATATACAGATGCAGCAGAGATTATTGCAGTGCACAATGACTGACGGGGGAGAGAAAATTGGTTTAGATTTGACGTTGACCTTAAATAATATTTTTGGCATAATAAATCCTGTTGTAGCTGTATAGTATTACCATGATACGCAAACCTGACAAGTTGCTCAAATTAATTTATTATTCTACTACAGGTGCTTGTATGGGACGGGCTAGTCTAGGCCATGATCAAAACTTGCTCTGCTGTAACTGTACGGTATACCGCATGATGTTACAGTAATACATAACCTGCTGCACCTGTACGGTATACCGCATGATGTTACAGTAATACATAACCTGGTGCACCTGTACGGTATACCGCATGTTGTTACAGTAATACATAACCTGCTGCACCTGTACGGTATACCGCATGATACAGTAATACATAACCTGCTGCACCTGTACGGTATACCGCATGATGTTACAGTAATACATAACCTGCTGCACCTGTACGGTATACTGCATGATGTTACAGTAATACATAACCTGCTGCACCTGTACGGTATACCGCATGATGTTACAGTAATACATAACCTGCTGCACCTGTACGGTATACCGCATGATGTTACAGTAATACGTACCCTGCTGCTCCTGTACGGTATACCGCATGATGTTACAGTACTACGTACCCTGCTGCTCCTGTACAGTATGCTACATGATATTACAGTAATACGTACCCTGCTGCTCCTGTACAGTATACGGCATGATGTTACAGTACTACGTACCCTGCTGCTCCTGTACAGTATACGGCATGATGTTACAGTACTACGTACCCTGCTGCTCCTGTACGGTACACCCCATGATGTTACAGTAATACGTACCCTGCTGCTCCTGTACGGTATACCCCATGATGTTACAGTACTACGTACCCTGCTGCTCCTGTACGGTATACCCCATGATGTTACAGTACTACGTACCCTGCTGCTCCTGTACAGTATGCTACATGATGTTACAGTACTATGTCCCCTGCTCCTGTACGGTATACCCCATGATGTTACAGTAATACGTACCCTGCTGCTCCTGTACGGTATACCCCATGATGTTACAGTAATACGTACCCTGCTGCTCCTGTACGGTATACCCCATGATGTTACAGTACTACGTACCCTGCTGCTCCTGTACGGTACACCGCATGATGTTACAGTACTATGTCCCCTGCTCCTGTACGGTATACCCCATGATGTTACAGTAATACGTACCCTGCTGCTCCTGTACGGTATACCCCATGATGTTACAGTAATACGTACCCTGCTGCTCCTGTACGGTATACCCCATGATGTTACAGTAATACGTACCCTGCTGCTCCTGTACGGTATACCCCATGATGTTACAGTACTATGTACCCTGCTGCTCCTGTACGGTATACCCCATGATGTTACAGTACTATGTACCCTGCTGCTCCTGTACGGTAGACCCCATGATGTTACAGTACTATGTACCCTGCTGCTCCTGTACGGTATGATAAAATGGGTGAAAATCTATGGCGCACATCCACTAGGCAACCTGGGACAGACAGTACAATTATGACATCGTAATCGTACCGTCGTTCCCCAACTCCTACAGTGCCTACGCTGATTAGTCGCTCAGTGTAGGCACCCTGCATCATCCCCAAACATGGCCAATCTGTCATTATCGGCAGAATGACCGGCATGTTCGGGCGATGATGTCGGAAATGACCAGTGGGAGTGCGCATCGCTGGTCGTTTCTGACATTTTAGTGCCAGATTTCGGCACAATTAATGATAACTATGTCGTTCAGTCGTCCATTAATATCTGCTAGTGTATGTGCGCCTGAAGGTGTAACTGGGGCAGACCACAATGGCAGCACAGAAAAAATGTCATTTCCAATATGATGCTGTTTGCACCATGGCATCAATGTAACTGGGGCTGCGCAGGAGATTCAGCCCCTCACCCGGCACCTGCTCTCAGCCCATATCTGCTCACCTGGGGTCATAGCTGGTGGCAGAGAAGGCCATGACCTATTACTCATCCTCACTACAAGTCCCAGCATAGTCTGCGAGCCCAGGTGACTGCAGTGCGGGGCTAGGCAGCCTGTGTCTCTAGCTGCGGAGGCACTACAACTCCCAGCATACTCTGCCAGCCCAGGTGCCTGTCTCTAGGATTGCAGGAGAGGGTGAGGATTAGCTGCTCAGTGTCTCAGGGAGAGAGAGGACAGAACCTGGGAGACAGCTCAGATACCTCCAGCCGGACCCTCCACTCTATGCAACTTTCGGAGCCGCTCTGGCATTGAGGCAGCTGCGTCTCTCTGGTGTGCGGGAGCTGCTCTGGCATCGTTCGTATCTCGCTGGTGTTCGGAAGCCGCTCTGTGCTGCGCTGGGACTCTATGGTGTGCTGTCTGTGTAACGCTGCCAGTCTCTATGGTGTAGGCGGAGTGCAGGGCCGGACATGGAAGCTGTGGGCCCTCCGCCCTGTCCTGTAGAACTACTGCCCTCAGCATGCCCGCCGGAGAGAGCGCCCCTGGGTGCAGGGGTGTAGTCATTGGTCTCACCGCCCCCTTGTGAGGACCACGCCCTCTGAGCGTCCCGCCCCTGTGAGTGACGTCAGACGGTACGGAGAGCGATCTGGCCGCTACCATGGCGGCGGCGGTGGCTGGGCCGGGAGTCTGGAGCTGTGACCCCGGGATGGCGGAGACTGTCTGACTGGCCCCGGAGGTGAGGAGGGCACCGACTACTTACATATGTGTATATGATATATATCCCCCTATACTGTCACTGTGCGTATATATATATATATATCCCCTATACTGTCACTGTGCGTATATATATATATATATATCCCCTATACTGTCACTGTGTATATATATATATATATCCCCTATACTGTCACTGTGTATATATGTATATCTACCCCTATACTGTCACTGTGCGTATATATATATATATATCCCCTATACTGTCACTGTGCGTATATATATATATCCCCTATACTGTCACTGTGTATATATATATATATATATCCCCTATACTGTCACTGTGTATATATGTATATCTACCCCTATACTGTCACTGTGCGTATATATATATATATATCCCCTATACTGTCACTGTGTGTATATATATATATATATCCCCTATACTGTCACTGTGTATATATATATATATATATCCCCTATACTGTCACTGTGTATATATGTATATCTACCCCTATACTGTCACTGTGCGTATATATATATATATCCCCTATACTGTCACTGTGCGTATATATATATATATATATATATCCCCTATACTGTCACTGTGTATATATGTATATCTACCCCTATACTGTCACTGTGCGTATATATATATATATATATCCCCTATACTGTCACTGTGCGTATATATATATATATATCCCCTATACTGTCACTGTGTATATATATATATATATATCCCCTATACTGTCACTGTGCGTATATATATATATATATCCCCTATACTGTCACTGTGCGTATATATATATATATATATATCCCCTATACTGTCACTGTGTATATATATATATATATATCCCCTATACTGTCACTGTGTATATATGTATATCTACCCCTATACTGTCACTGTGCGTATATATATATATATATCCCCTATACTGTCACTGTGCGTATATATATATATATATATCCCCTATACTGTCACTGTGTATATATATATATATATATATCCCCTATACTGTCACTGTGTATATATGTATATCTACCCCTATACTGTCACTGTGCGTATATATATATATATATCCCCTATACTGTCACTGTGCGTATATATATATATATATCCCCTATACTGTCACTGTGTATATATATATATATATATCCCCTATACTGTCACTGTGTATATATGTATATCTACCCCTATACTGTCACTGTGCGTATATATATATATATATATCCCCTATACTGTCACTGTGCGTATATATATATATATATATATATCCCCTATACTGTCACTGTGTATATATGTATATCTACCCCTATACTGTCACTGTGCGTATATATATATATATATATCCCCTATACTGTCACTGTGCGTATATATATATATATATATATATATCCCCTATACTGTCACTGTGTATATATATATATATATATCCCCTATACTGTCACTGTGCGTATATATATATATATCCCCTATACTGTCACTGTGCGTATATATATATATATATATCCCCTATACTGTCACTGTGTATATATGTATATCTACCCCTATACTGTCACTGTGCGTATATATATATATATATATCCCCTATACTGTCACTGTGCGTATATATATATATATCCCCTATACTGTCACAGTGTATATATATATATATATATATCCCCTATACTGTCACTGTGCGTATATATATATATATATCCCCTATACTGTCACTGTGCGTATATATATATATATATCCCCTATACTGTCACTGTGCGTATATATATATATATCCCCTATACTGTCACTGTGTATATATATATACCCCTATACTGTCACTGTGCGTATATATATATATATATCCCCTATACTGTCACTGTGTGTATATATATATATATATACCCCTATACTGTCACTGTGCGTATATATATATATATCCCCTATACTGTCACTGTGTATATATATATATATCCCCTATACTGTCACTGTGTATATATATATATATATATACCCCTATACTGTCACTGTGCGTATATATATATATATATATACTTCTATACTGTCACTGTGCGTATATATATATACTTACCCCTATACTGTCACTGTGTATATATATATATATATATATACCCCTATACTGTCACTGTGCGTATATATATATATATACTTACTCCTATACTGTCACTGTGCGTATATATATATACTTACCCCTATACTGTCACTGTGTATATATATATATATATATACCCCTATACTGTCACTGTGCGTATATATATATATATATACTTCTATACTGTCACTGTGCGTATATATATATACTTACCCCTATACTGTCACTGTGTATATATATATATATATACCCCTATACTGTCACTGTGCGTATATATATATATATATATATATATACTTACTCCTATACTGTCACTGTGCGTATATATATATATATATATATATACTTACCCCTATACTGTCACTGTGTATATATATATATATATATATATATACTTACTCCTATACTGTCACTGTGCGTATATATATATACTTACCCCTATACTGTCACTGTGTATATATATATACTTACCCCTATACTGTCACTGTGTATATATATATATATACCCCTATACTGTCACTGTGCGTATATATATATATATATATACTTACCCCTATACTGTCACTGTGTATATATATATATATATATATACCCCTATACTGTCACTGTGTATATATATATATATATACCCCTATACTGTCACTGTGCGTATATATATATATACTTACTCCTATACTGTCACTGTGCGTATATATATATATATATATATACTTACTCCTTTACTGTCACTGTGCGTATATATATATATATATACCCCTATACTGTCACTGCCTATATATATATATATACCCCTATACTGTCACTGCCTATATATATATATATATATATACCCCTATACTGTCGCTGCCTATATATATATATATATATATATATATACCCCTATACTGTCACTGCCTATATATATATATATATACCCCTATACTGTCACTGCCTATATATATATACCCCTATACTGTCACTGCCTATATATATATATATATATATATATATATATATATATCCCCTATACTGTCACTGCCTATATATATATATATATATATATATATATATCCCTATACTGTCACTGCATATATATACCCCTATACTGTCACTGCATATATATATCTCCTATACTGTCACTGCCTATATATATATATATATATATCCCCTATACTGTCACTGCATATATATATATACCCCATATACTGTCTGCCTATATATATACCCCTATACTGTCACTGCCTATATATATATATATATATATCCCTATACTGTCACTGCATATATATACCCCTATACTGTCACTGCATATATATATCTCCTATACTGTCACTGCCTATATATATATACCCCTATACTGTCACTGCCTATATATATCCCCTATACTGTCACTGCCTATATATATACACCTATACTGTCACTGCCTATATATATCCCCTATACTGTCACTGCCTATATATATCCCCTATACTGTCACTGCCTATATATATCTCCTATACTGTCACTGCATATATATATCTCCTATACTGTCACTGCCTATATATATCCCCTATACTGTCACTGCCTATATATATATATATATATATATATATATATATATCCCTATACTGTCACTGCCTATATATATACCCCTATACTGTCACTGCCTATATATATCCCCTATACTGTCACTGCCTATATATATCCCCTATACTGTCACTGCCTATATATATCCCCTATACTGTCACTGCATATATATATATATCCTATACTGTCACTGCCTATATATATATCCCTATACTGTCACTGCCTATATATATACCCCTATACTGTCACTGCCTATATATATATATATATATATATCTCCCTATACTGTCACTGCCTATATATATCCCCTATACTGTCACTGCCTATATATATCCCCTATACTGTCACTGCCTATATATATCCCCTATACTGTCACTGCCTATATATATCCCCTATACTGTCACTGCCTATATATATCCCCTATACTGTCACTGCCTATATATATCCCCTATACTGTCACTGCCTATATATATCCCCTATACTGTCACTGCCTATATATATCCCCTATACTGTCACTGCCTATATATATCTCCTATACTGTCACTGCCTATATATATCCCCTATACTGTCACTGCCTATATATATCTCCTATACTGTCACTGCCTATATATATCCCCTATACTGTCACTGCCTATATATATATATATCCCTATACTGTCACTGCCTATATATATATATACCCCTATACTGTCACTGCCTATATATATCACCTATACTGTCACTGCCTATATATATCCCCTATACTGTCACTGCCTATATATATCCCCTATACTGTCACTGCCTATATATATCCCCTATACTGTCACTGCCTATATATATATCTCCTATACTGTCACTGCCTATATATATATCCCTATACTGTCACTGCCTATATATATCCCCTATACTGTCACTGCCTATATATATCCCCTATACTGTCACTGCCTATATATATCCCCTATACTGTCACTGCCTATATATATCCCCTATACTGTCACTGCATATATATATCTCCTATACTGTCACTGCCTATATATATATATATATATATATATATATATATCCCTATACTGTCACTGCCTATATATATCTCCTATACTGTCACTGCATATATATATCTCCTATACTGTCACTGCCTATATATATACACCTATACTGTCACTGCCTATATATATCTCCTATACTGTCACTGCCTATATATATACACCTATACTGTCACTGCCTATATATATCTCCTATACTGTCACTGCCTATATATATCCCCTATACTGTCACTGCATATATATATCTCCTATACTGTCACTGCCTATATATATATATATATATATATATATCTCCCTATACTGTCACTGCCTATATATATCCCCTATACTGTCACTGCCTATATATATCCCCTATACTGGCACTGCCTATATATATCCCCTATACTGTCACTGCATATATATATCTCCTATACTGTCACTGCCTATATATATATATATATATATATATATATATCCCTATACTGTCACTGCCTATATATATACCCCTATACTGTCACTGCCTATATATATCCCTATACTGTCACTGCCTATATATATATATATATATATATATATATATCCCCTATACTGTCACTGCCTATATATATATACCCCTATACTGTCACTGCCTATATATATATATCCCCTATACTATCACTGCATATATATACATACATACCCCTATACTGTCACTGCCTATATATATATATATATATATATATATATATATATATCACCTATACTGTCACTGCCTATATATATCCCCTATACTGTCACTGCCTATATATATATCCCCTATACTTTCACTGCATATATATATATATATATATATATATCACCTATACTGTCACTGCCTATATATATATATATATATATATATATCCCCTATACTGTCACTGCATATATATACATACCCCTATACTGTCACTGCCTATATATATATATATATATCCTCTATACTGTCACTGCCTATATATATCCCCTATACTGTCACTGCCTATGTATATATATCCCCTATACTGTCACTGCATATATATATATATATATACACACACATACCCCTATACTGTCACTGCCTATATGTGTATACCCTATACTGTCACTGCCTATGTATATCCCCTATACTGTCACTGCATATATATATATATATATATATATATATATCCCCTATACTGTCACTGCATATATATATATATATACCCCTATACTGTCACTGCCTATATATATCCCCTATACTGTATGCCTATATATATTTCCTCTATACTGTCACTGCCTATATATATCCCCTATACTGTCACTGCCTATATATATCTACCCCTATACTGTCACTGCATATATATATCCCCTATACTGTCACTGCCTATATATATAATCTCCCCTATACTGTCACTGCATATATATTTCCCCTATACTGTCACTGCCTCTCTCTCTCTCTCTCTCTCTGTGTATATATATATATATACACCCCTATACTGTCACTGCCTATATATATATCTACCCCTATACTGTCACTGCATATATATATCCCCTATACTGTCACTGTGTGTGTATGTATATATATATATATATATAATCTCCCCTATACTGTCACTGCATATATATTTCCCCTATACTGTCACTGCCTCTCTCTCTCTCTCTCTCTCTCTCTGTGTATATATATATATATATATATATATACACCCCTATACTGTCACTGCCTATATATATATACACCCCTATACTGTCACTGCCTATATATATATTTCCCCTATACTGTCACTGCCTCTCTCTCTCTCTCTCTGTGTATATATATATATATATATCTATCCCCTATACTGTCACTGCCTATATATATCCCCTATACTGTCACTGCCTATATATATCCCCTATACTGTCACTGCCTATATATATCCCCTATACTGTCACTGCCTATATATATATATCCCCTATACTGTCACTGCCTATATATATATATCCCCTATACTGTCACTGCCTATATATATCCCCTATACTGTCACTGCATATATATTTCCCCTATACTGTCACTGCCTCTCTCTCTCTCTCTCTCTGTGTATATATATATATATACACCCCTATACTGTCACTGCCTATATATATATTTCCCCTATACTGTCACTGCCTCTCTCTCTCTCTCTCTGTGTATATATATATATATCCCCTATACTGTCACTGCCTATATATATCCCCTATACTGTCACTGCCTATATATATCCCCTATACTGTCACTGCCTATATATATATATCCCCTATACTGTCACTGCCTATATATATATATCCCCTATACTGTCACTGCCTATATATATCCCCTATACTGTCACTGCATATATATCCCCTATACTGTCACTGCCTATATATATCCCCTATACTGTCACTGCCTATATATATCCCCTATACTGCCACTGTGTGTATGTATATATATAATCTCCCCTATACTGTCACTGCCTATATATATATATATATATATATATATCCCCTATACTGTCACTGCCTATATATATATATATGTATGTGTGTGTATGTATATATATATCAATCCAATGGAAAACAGACAGGCACTCAGAGGCACGATTAAAGATGCTCAAAATAGTGTATTAAACGTCTACGTTTCAGGGCACCAGCCCCTTTGTCAGGACACACTAAATAACATACAACACGAAGTGAACATTTAACAACAATAAATACCTGAGGGAAAGAAATTGCAGCGAACCACATCCAGCCGAGTGCAGCCCTGCTTCCACGCGACACACACTTCTGGGCCCCGCCGGTGGGCCTTCCCTAGCAACCACACGCAGCTTGCGTTCCAGCCAGATAGACACGCACGTCACCACAAAGAGAGCCAACCCAGCAGGCGGCCAGAAAACATGTACCAGCAGCCCATCGGATCCGCCCCCCGCAGCCAACTCAGTGCAAGTCACACTAACAGGTCCTACGCTGTATGTGTAACCAAGCAACAGTACTCACCGCGGTTCAACATGGGAGGGTGTCCCGTGTAATGCCGCATACACCAGACTGGCAGGTATAGCCACAAAAACATTGAACATATACACAGTATAATGAAATATACACACAAAAGAGGAGTCGCACATAGATGTATACATTAAATTCTAACCATACTGAAACCAAAAAAAATCTTGTGTGTATCTGGTGCATATCATGTGTGCTCTTATAGCGAGAGGTGGCACGTCAGCCCTATAAACTTCTAGCCTAGTGGTACTTTGTAGTTATAGAGGCGCTGGCAGCCTAGCAGGGCTATAGCGGAGCTCACACCCAGAGCAGGAAGATGCAGTGTGTAACCTCTTGGAAACAGGCAGCTCGTGTGTCAGTAAGTTTCCATGTAACCCATTCCTCCAGCCTTTGTGTTCTGCAGACAGTGTGCACAATGTGTGCGCTCACATAACACGCCCTCCCCTCCTGCCACGCTCACCACCTGACAACACGCCCTCCCCTCCTGCCACGCTCACCACCTGACAACACGCCCTCCCCTCCTGCCACGCTCACCACCTGACAACACGCCCTCCCCTCCTGCCACGCTCACCACCTGATAACACGCCCTCCCCTCCTGCCACGCTCACCACCTGATAACACGCCCTCCCCTCCTGCCACGCTCACCACCTGATAACACGCCCTCCCCTCCTGCCACGCTCACCACCTGATAACACGCCCTCCCCTCCTGCCACGCTCACCACCTGATAACACGCCCTCCCCTCCTGCCACGCTCACCACCTGATAACACGCCCTCCCCTCCTGCCACGCTCACCACCTGATAACACGCCCTCCCCTCCTGCCACGCTCACCACCTGATAACACGCCCTCCCCTCCTGCCACGCTCACCACCTGATAACACGCCCTCCCCTCCTGCCACGCTCACCACCTGATAACACGCCCTCCCCTCCTGCCACGCTCACCACCTGATAACACGCCCTCCCCTCCTGCCACGCTCACCACCTGATAACACGCCCTCCCCTCCTGCCACGCTCACCACCTGATAACACGCCCTCCCCTCCTGCCACGCTCACCACCTGATAACACGCCCTCCCCTCCTGCCACGCTCACCACCTGATAACACGCCCTCCCCTCCTGCCACGCTCACCACCTGATAACACGCCCTCCCCTCCTGCCACGCTCACCACCTGATAACACGCCCTCCCCTCCTGCCACGCTCACCACCTGATAACACGCCCTCCCCTCCTGCCACGCTCACCACCTGATAACACGCCCTCCCCTCCTGCCACGCTCACCACCTGATAACACGCCCTCCCCTCCTGCCACGCCCACCACCTGATAACACGCCCTCCCCTCCTGCCACGCCCACCACCTGATAACACGCCCTCCCCTCCTGCCACGCCCACCACCTGATAACACGCCCTCCCCTCCTGCCACGCCCACCACCTGATAACACGCCCTCCCCTCCTGCCACGCCCACCACCTGATAACACGCCCTCCCCTCCTGCCACGCCCACCACCTGATAACACGCCCTCCCCTCCTGCCACGCCCACCACCTGATAACACGCCCTCCCCTCCTGCCACGCCCACCACCTGATAACACGCCCTCCCCTCCTGCCACGCCCACCACCTGATAACACGCCCTCCCCTCCTGCCACGCCCACCACCTGATAACACGCCCTCCCCTCCTGCCACGCCCACCACCTGATAACACGCCCTCCCCTCCTGCCACGCCCACCACCTGATAACACGCCCTCCCCTCCTGCCACGCTCACCACTTACTGAGAGGCATTTGCACAGCAGTGACGTCTGTGTGGCCTGAGCAAACTGCTGTTACTTGTACATAATGTGCTCTTTGTGGAGAAACGTGTTGCTGTGCGCAGCCCCTTATAGGAGAATGCGGTGGTACTCCCTTATTGTATGATGTATTGTGTTCTGTGCCTGTTTCTCTGTGACTCTTACCAGATTGTCTCATACTGCAATGTCATAGTGTGTGTGGTGGTGGCAGCGCCCCCTCCTGTGTGTGTGGTGGTGGCAGCGCCCCCTCCTGTGTGTGTGGTGGTGGCAGCGCCCCCTCCTGTGTGTGTGGTGGTGGCAGCGACCCCTCCTGTGTGTGTGGCGGTGGCATTACCCTGTGTGTGTGTGTGGCGGTGGCAGCGCCCCCTCCTGTGTGTGGCGATGGCAGCGCCCCCTCCTGTGTGTGGCGGTGGCAGCGCCCCCTCCTGTGTGTGGCGGTGGCAGCGCCCCCTCCTGTGTGTGTAGGCAGCGGCATTACAGCATCATACAGCATAGTCTGGGCAGGTAGTGGCAGGACAATGTATGTCGCCGGTAGCGGATGACAAATAACATTGTGCATGAGACCTAAACGAGGCACGTGGTCAGTGTGTGTGTGTGAGACCTCTATAAACGAGGCACGTGGTCAGTGTGTGTGAGACCTCTATAAACGAGGCACGTGGTCAGTGTATGTGTGACTATAAACGAGGCACGTGGTCAGTGTGTGAGACCTCTATAAACAAGGCATGTGGTCAGTGTGTGACCTCTATAAACGAGGCGAGTGGTTAGTGTATGTGTGACCTCTATAAACGAGGCACGTGGACAGTGTGTGTGTGACCTATAAACGAGGCACGTGGTCAGTGTGCGTGACCTCTATAAACGAGGCACGTGGTCAGTGTGCGTGACCTCTATAAACGAGGCACGTGGTCAGTGTGCGAGACCTCTATAAACGAGGCACGTGGTCAGTGTGCGAGACCTCTATAAACGAGGCACGTGGTCTGTGCGAGACCTCTATAAACGAGGCACGTGGTCAGTGTGCGAGACCTCTATAAACGAGGCACGTGGTCAGTGTGTGAGACCTCTATAAACGAGACACGTGGTCAGTGTGCGAGACCTCTATAAACGAGGCACGTGGTCAGTGTGTGACCTCTATAAACGAGGCACGTGGTCAGTGTGTGAGACCTCTATAAACTAGGCACGTGGTCAGTGTATGTGAGACCTCTATAAATGAGGCACGTGGTCAGTGTATGTGAGACCTCTATAAACGAGGCATGTGGTCAGTGTGTGACCTCTATAAACGAGGCGAGTGGTCAGTGTATGTGTGACCTCTATAAATGAGGCACGTGGTCAGTGTGTGTGAGACCTCTATAAACGAGGCACGTGGTCAGTGTGTGTGACCTCTATAAACGAGGCACGTGGTCAGTGTGTGTGACCTCTATAAATGAGGCACGTGGTCAGTGTGTGTGAGACCTCTGTAAACGAGGCACGTGGCCAGTGTGTGAGACCTCTGTAAACGAGGCACGTGGTCAGTGTGTGTGTGACCTCTGTAAACGAGGCACGTGGTCAGTGTGTGTGACCTCTGTAAACGAGGCACGTGGTCAGTGTGTGTGACCTCTGTAAACGAGGCACGTGGTCAGTGTGTGTGACCTCTGTAAACGAGGCACGTGGTCAGTGTGTGTGACCTCTAGAAACGAGGCACGTGGTCAGTGTGTGTGACCTCTAGAAACGAGGCACGTGGTCAGTGTGTGAGACCTCTAGAAACGAGGCACGTGGTCAGTGTGTGAGACCTCTAGAAACGAGGCACGTGGTCAGTGTGTGAGACCTCTAGAAACGAGGCACGTGGTCAGTGTGTGAGACCTCTAGAAACGAGGCACGTGGTCAGTGTGTGTGACCTCTATAAACGAGGCACGTGGTCAGTGTGTGAGAGACCTGGTCACAGCGTGTGTATATCTTCCCCACTCCCTGCAGCTTGTTAATGCTGTTATGCCATGCTCGCCCACACACAGATTGTGCCACATTACTACAATAGAAGTGCCTGGTCCCTGCCCAATGCATCATCACTCTGATTGGCTGGAGATATCTCCCATTAGACCAGATGAAATCATTTGTAGTAATGAGTTTTCCTTGTGCACTCTGGGTCCCCTTCTAGCTGCTGTCTGTGGCGTCCATGGGCTGTTATGCCCGAGCTTGGCTCATTCATCTTGTGGGCACCTCTGTCGCTGCCAACTAAAATGGCCATCAGTGATGCCTCAGGGATTCATACTTGATTCCTATTGGTTGCTGTGACCGGATGACCTCGTTTCGCCAGGAAATCACAGATTGTTTTTCATCCAACTGGATCTTGGGGTTTTAGGAAATCCTGCTACAGTCAGTGACCGCCTGTTACTGACTCCGCCCACTGCGCAGTGGACATGTAAAACACTGCCACCACCAAACTCCTGCTACCGACACTTGAAACCACTGAGACTGGCACCGGGAACCGCTTACTGCTGGGTATAGTGTTCACACCAGGGTCGGAAAAGGGCAGGGCGCTGGTGTGAAAACAGGCACTATAGTTTGTGCCAAAGGCGTATGCTCGCCCCAAAAGGGGAATGGTCACTCCAAATATGATGTGTCCCCTTTTGTCACTGTAGGGGGCGTGCCCAGCACTTACGGCGATCCTGGCCAGCTCCAAAGCTTCCCGCGTCGTGCGCTAGTCACCTGATGGTGACTGTTTCACTGTAACGTTTCTCGCCCATGCGACACTGCGGCTCTCGAGCAGAGACTGCACCCGTCAGACTGTTTCAGCAGGGCGCATTTTTTAGTTTTAAAACCAGGCTGTGAGTGGCGCCCTGCTGAAACAGCCTAGCGGGAACACTATGGGTATGTGTGGGCACTGCTGTAACACTCCCTGGTTAGCGTCGGCTAACTTGCGCTGGGGACCAGTTTTATGCACGGCAACTGGCCGAGGACTTTAGCTTGGAGAACAGACAGAGAATGGAATAGCGTTTTGCGCTATTGTGGTGGTCACATGATACCGTTGCAGTCAGCTTAAAGGCAAGATGTTTATTGCTCAGTGTTATCATACAGACGGTTCCCTCACTGACGGTGCTCAGATCATACAGACTGTTCCCTCACTGATGGTGCTCAGATCATACAGACGGTTCCCTCACTGACGGTGCTCAGATCATACAGACGGTTCCCTCACTGACGGTGCTGAGATCACACAGACTGTTCCCTCACTGACGGTGCTGAGATCACACTGACGGTTCCCTCACTGACGGTGCTGAGATCACACAGACGGTTCCCTCACTGACGGTGCTGAGATCACACAGACGGTTCCCTCACTGACGGTGCTCAGATCACACAGACGGTTCCCTCACTGACGGTGCTCAGATCATACAGACGGTTCCCTCACTGACGGTGCTCAGATCATACAGACGGTTCCCTCACTGATGGTGCTCAGATCATACAGACGGTTCCCTCACTGACGGTGCTCAGATCATACAGACGGTTCCCTCACTGACGGTGCTCAGATCATACAGACGGTTCCCTCACTGACGGTGCTCAGATCATACAGACGGTTCCCTCACTGACGGTGCTCAGATCATACAGACGGTTCCCTCACTGACGGTGCTCAGATCATACAGACGGTTCCCTCACTGACGGTGCTCAGATCATACAGACGGTTCCCTCACTGACGGTGCTCAGATCATACAGACGGTTCCCTCACTGATGGTGCTCAGTGTTATCACACAGACGGTTCCCTCACTGACGGTGCTCAGATCATACAGACGGTTCCCTCACTGACGGTGCTCAGTGTTATCACACAGACGGTTCCCTCACTGACGGTGCTCAGTGTTATCACACAGACGGTTCCCTCACTGACGGTGCTCAGTGTTATCACACAGACGGTTCCCTCACTGACGGTGCTCAGTGTTATCACACAGACGGTTCCCTCACTGACGGTGCTCAGTGTTATCACACAGACGGTTCCCTCACTGACGGTGCTCAGTGTTATCACACAGACGGTTCCCTCACTGACGGTGCTCAGTGTTATCACACAGACGGTTCCCTCACTGACGGTGCTCAGTGTTATCACACAGACGGTTCCCTCACTGACGGTGCTCAGTGTTATCACACAGACGGTTCCCTCACTGACGGTGCTCAGTGTTATCACACAGACGGTTCCCTCACTGACGGTGCTCAGTGTTATCACACAGACGGTTCCCTCACTGACGGTGCTCAGTGTTATCACACAGACGGTTCCCTCACTGACGGTGCTCAGTGTTATCACACAGACGGTTCCCTCACTGACGGTGCTCAGTGTTATCACACAGACGGTTCCCTCACTGACGGTGCTCAGTGTTATCACACAGACGGTTCCCTCACTGACGGTGCTCAGTGTTATCACACAGACGGTTCCCTCACTGACGGTGCTCAGTGTTATCACACAGACGGTTCCCTCACTGACGGTGCTCAGTGTTATCACACAGACGGTTCCCTCACTGACGGTGCTCAGTGTTATCACACAGACGGTTCCCTCACTGACGGTGCTCAGTGTTATCACACAGACGGTTCCCTCACTGACGGTGCTCAGTGTTATCACACAGACGGTTCCCTCACTGACGGTGCTCAGTGTTATCACACAGACGGTTCCCTCACTGACGGTGCTCAGTGTTATCACACAGACGGTTCCCTCACTGACGGTGCTGAGATCACACAGACGGTTCCCTCACTGACGGTGCTGAGATCACACAGACGGTTCCCTCACTGACGGTGCTGAGATCACACAGATGGTTCCCTCACTGACGGTGCTCAGTGTTATCACACAGACGGTTCCCTCACTGACGGTGCTCAGTGTTATCACACAGACGGTTCCCTCACTGACGGTGCTCAGTGTTATCATACAGACGGTTCCCTCACTGACGGTGCTGAGATCACACAGACTGTTCCCTCACTGACGGTGCTGAGATCACACTGACGGTTCCCTCACTGACGGTGCTCAGATCACACTGACGGTTCCCTCACTGACGGTGCTCAGATCACACAGACGGTTCCCTCACTGACGGTGCTCAGATCACACAGACGGTTCCCTCACTGACGGTGCTCAGATCACACAGACGGTTCCCTCACTGACGGTGCTCAGATCACACAGACGGTTCCCTCACTGACGGTGCTCAGATCACACAGACGGTTCCCTCACTGACGGTGCTCAGATCACACAGACGGTTCCCTCACTGACGGTGCTCAGATCACACAGACGGTTCCCTCACTGACGGTGCTCAGATCACACAGACGGTTCCCTCACTGACGGTGCTCAGATCACACAGGTGTTACAGATGTTCATTCCTCCTTCATGTCCAAAAAGAGGCGTTTTCAGAGCATGCAGCCTCATCTGTTATCTGGTACAGCTACGCAATACCACAGGACCGCCCTGGCGCCCTAAACCAACCAATCAAGCCAAGTTCATTCAAAGTGCATGCCCCTTATGAGAGTGGTCACTCCTCTGTGCCTGAGCCTTCCTCAGGTGCCAGCACGTCTAGGAGAGGTGGATGGTTCCTTCCAAAACTTACTTCCAGGATTTTGCCAAGGGACTTTGCCACCTCTTCTACCCGGAATCTGAGCACCATAGACAGGCAGCCAAAATCCCCAGTCAGAGAGGTTCTGGCTCTTTGGAGCTCCTAAGAAACAATTAGCTGGCTGCATTGCCAGATCTCCCTGCTCCTTGCCGCCCTGTAGTGCTGGGGCACCAGTAGCTTCCACTCGCAGTCCCCATTGGTCGGCACACAACCCTGCAGCCCGGGACCACATCCCGCCTGCAGCGGCTCTTCGTATACAGTCCGGGGGTTGTCTCGCTGCAGCCGCGAGAGGGGGACCGGGGCTGCCGCACACAGCATCAGTTTAATGTACATTTTTTAAAAGGATGGCGCCAGTAATACATTTGAAAAAGGTGCAACACAGAGGATAACATGCGCATGGTGCTTCCAGAGAGAGTTCTACCTGTTTCACCTAAAGAGAAGGGAAAACATGCAGCATATAATTTAAGTAAAGGCTAGAATGATGGGGCAATGTGGGTTGCTGTGCCTGCTGAATTACATACAAAGTCATATATTTGTATTCTTTGTCTTTCCAGATCTCATATGTGGCCAGAGCCGTGAGATGGGCGACACCATGGTGGAACCAGTTGCAGACAAGCTCTCTGAGGAGGTGACCTTACAGGCTAGCAGTGGGAACCCCCTTGGTGTCATCACGGAGGGTGTGGCGGAGCTGTCTCTGGTCATAGACCCCGACGTGGCTCAGAAAGCCTGCCAGGATGTTCTGGAGAAGGTGAAACTCATACATGGCTCCTCCTTGGAGAACCTGGACAGAGCAGACGACAGTGGCCAGGAAGATCCAATGACCAACGGGAACTCCAGCAAGAAACCAGAAGAGCCGGCTGCCTTCATCACCAGGTGTAGAATCTCCGAGGAGGACGAGTCTCTGATGGACATCAACAGCGTAAAGAACGCCCGGCGGAGGCAGAAGAATAATTCCGCCAAGCAGTCCTGGCTCTTGCGTCTGTTCGAGTGTAAGTTGTTTGACGTTTCCATGGCCATTTCATACCTCTATAACTCCAAGGAGCCCGGGGTGCAGGCCTACATCGGCAACCGGCTCTTTTACTTCAAGAACGAGGACGTGGACTTCTATTTACCACAGCTTCTAAACATGTACATTCACATGGACGAGGACGTGGGGGATGCCATCAAGCCCTACGTGGTCCACCGCTGCCGGCAGAGCATAAACTTCTCCTTGCAGTGCGCTTGGCTCCTGGGGGCCTATTCCTCGGACATGCACATCTCCACACAGCGCCATTCCCGGGGGACCAAGCTGCGCAAAGTCATTCTCTCTGATGAGCTGAAGCCGGCTCACAAGAAGCGAGAGCTGCCACCGCTCAGCATCGTCCCGGACACTGGCCTGTCCCCGTCCAAGCGCACTCACCAGAGGTCCAAGTCCGATGCCACCGTTAGCATCAGTCTCAGCAGCAACTTAAAGAGAACGGCGAGTAACCCCAAGGTAGAGAATGAGGATGAGGTGAGACTTCTTTCCTGGGGTTCCACACAGAACACAGCAGACATCAAGTGCGCTGTGCTACAGAGTGTGTTATATCTGTGAGGCGTTGTGTATCCCGCATAGAGTATCTGCTCCTCATCATGACGTCTTCTGTTGACTCTTTTGCCGGTGTCCGATCGCACAGGTGGGGGCCCTCTTGCGGTGATCGGGCAGGTGGGGTCGCGCCTGCGGTGATCGGGCAGGTGGGGTCGCGCCTGCGGTGATCGGGCAGGTGGGGTCGCGCCTGCGGTGATCGGGCAGGTGGGGTCGCGCCTGCGGTGATCGGGCAGGTGGGGTCGCGCCTGCGGTGATCGGGCAGGTGGGGTCGCGCCTGCTGGTGATCGGGCAGGTGGGGTCGCGCCTGCTGGTGATCGGGCAGGTGGGGTCGCGCCTGCTGGTGATCGGGCAGGTGGGGTCGCGCCTGCTGGTGATCGGGCAGGTGGGGTCGCGCCTGCTGGTGATCGGGCCGGTGGGGTCGCGCCTGCTGGTGATCGGGCCGGTGGGGGCGCGCCCTGCGGTGATCGGGCCGGTGGGGGCGCGCCCTGCGGTGATCGGGCCGGTGGGGTCGCGCCCTGCGGTGATCGGGCCGTGGGGTCGCGCCCTGCGGTGATCGGGCCGGTGGGGGCGCGCCCTGCGGTGATCGGGCCGGTGGGGGCGCGCCCTGCGGTGATCGGGCCGGTTGGGGTCCCGCCTGCGGTGATCGGGCCGGTTGGGGTCCCGCCTGCGGTGATCGGGCCGGTTGGGGTCCCGCCTGCGGTGATCGGGCCGGTTGGGATCCCGCCTGCGGTGATCGGGCAGGTGGGGGCGCGATGAGGGGCCTCGGTTAGACCTGATAGTCATGTGATGAGGGGCCTCGGTTAGACCTGATAGTCATGTGAGACCTGAGCTCACACTGGTGACTCTATGCTGTAATTAGTGCCTGGCACTAGGGGGTGTTTCCTGGAGGGGTGAATAGGATGGGGGAGGGGAGAATCTTCCTATGAGCTGACACTGTCTGTGGCGGTCACCCCCCCCCCCCCCCCCCTTGGGGTTACTGCGTCTTGGTATGCGCTGCTCCTGACTGTGTATACTGTGTGCATTCAGCAGGGAGAGATGTTAGTGATAAGTGTAACCTTTTATACAGAGCCTCGTGCCTCAACAGTGAAGCAGTACTACCTCTCTCTGCTGTACATCCCTGAGAATGACATTCATGTATAGTGCCTGGTATTGTAGTGTCTGTTCCTGCACATTACCCCACTCCCTCTCCTGCGTGCACAGCCGGGCAGTCACGTGACCCAGCATCTCATGCACAGCCGGGCAGTCACGTGACCCAGCATCTCATGCACAGCCGGGCAGTCACGTGACCCAGCGTCTCATGCACAGCCGGGCAGTCACATGACTTGGCACATACTCATTCCGTTGTGTATGGTCAGAGCTACAGGGACACCATGTGGTAAATTGCCGTTACTGCAAGTATGTGCGATGGTGATGGTTGGCGATTGCAGAAGTGGCTTTATTCCCATTTTGTGACACTATATTTCCGCTAAAGTACATGTGTTTATGTAGCATGATGGCGGCTGAGGTTTGCTTCGGTGGGGGTGTGTCTCACTATGTACCTAGTGACGCCAATGAATCTCGTGTAACAGCGCAGAAGCTAGATCCTTTTGTGGAGTGTCCTGCGACATGAGAGGGGGACAGTGGCTGAGCCCGGCCCTACGTCCCCACCATATAAGCGGCAGATCCAGCGTTATTTAACTGAATAACTGCAACGTTTTATTTCATATAATGTGGTCGGTGAATGACGTTCATGTAACTGTAACACTTGTACACATGGCGCTACTGCCGAATATCCCCTCCCCCCGAGCCTAGGTCCTGTACTCAAGACAGCCCAACAGTCCGGGTTTTCTGGATATCCAAGCTTGAAGACAAGTGGCTTAATTAATACCTCAGTCAATTTGATTTAACCATCTGTGCTCAAGCATGGATATCCGTTAAACCTGGACTGTTAGGGTGCTTTGAGGACGGAGTTTGGGTACCAGCGCGCAGTAGAACTCCGCGCGAGATGCACCATAATGAGACCTCCCTGCAGAGCCGGGTTCCGGACTATAGACAGACAGTAATTAGTTAGACAATGTCTAGATAGACACCAGATTTTAGACAGTCAATAGTTAGACAGGGAAAAAAGTTCAACACAGATAAAAGTCAGACACACTGAAGTTAGACATGCAAAAAGATCGACACGGTCAAAAGTTCGACATGAAAAAGATAGACACAAAAATGGTCGACACATTTTCTTTTTTCTTTTAGGGTTAGGCACTTAGTGGAGGGTTAGGGTCAGGCACTTAGTGGAGGGTCAGGCACTTAGTGGAGGGTCAGGCACTTAGTGGAGGGTCAGGCACTTCCTGGAGGGTCAGGGTCAGGCACTTCCTGGAGGGTCAGGGTCAGGCACTTCCTGGAGGGTCAGGGTCAGGCACTTCCTGGAGGGTCAGGGTCAGGCACTTCCTGGAGGGTCAGGGTCAGGCACTTCCTGGAGGGTCAGGGTCAGGCACTTCCTGGAGGGTCAGGGTCAGGCACTTCCTGGAGGGTCAGGCACTTCCTGGAGGGTCAGGCACTTCCTGGAGGGTCAGGCACTTCCTGGAGGGTCAGGCACTTCCTGGAGGGTCAGGCACTTCCTGGAGGGTCAGGCACTTCCTGGAGGGTCAGGCACTTCCTGGAGGGTCAGGCACTTCCTGGAGGGTCAGGCACTTCCTGGAGGGTCAGGCACTTCCTGGAGGGTCAGGCACTTCCTGGAGGGTCAGGGTTAGGCACTTCCTGGAGGGTCAGGGTTAGGCACTTCCTGGAGGGTCAGGGTTAGGCACTTCCTGGAGGGTTAGGCACTTCCTGGAGGGTCAGGGTTAGGCACTTCCTGGAGGGTTAGGCACTTCCTGGAGGGTCAGGGTTAGGCACTTCCTGGAGGGTCAGGCACTTCCTGGAGGGTCAGGCACTTCCTGGAGGGTCAGGCACTTCCTGGAGGGTCAGGCACTTCCTGGAGGGTCAGGCACTTCCTGGAGGGTCAGGCACTTCCTGGAGGGTCAGGCACTTCCTGGAGGGTCAGGGTCAGGCACTTCCTGGAGGGTCAGGGTCAGGCACTTCCTGGAGGGTCAGGCACTTCCTGGAGGGTCAGGCACTTCCTGGAGGGTCAGGGTCAGGCACTTCCTGGAGGGTCAGGGTCAGGCACTTCCTGGAGGGTCAGGGTCAGGCACTTCCTGGAGGGTCAGGGTCAGGGTCAGGCACTTCCTGGAGGGTCAGGCACTTCCTGGAGGGTCAGGGTCAGGCACTTCCTGGAGGGTCAGGGTCAGGCACTTCCTGGAGGGTCAGGGTCAGGCACTTCCTGGAGGGTCAGGGTCAGGCACTTCCTGGAGGGTCAGGCTCTTCCTGGAGGGTCAGGCTCTTCCTGGAGGGTCAGGCTCTTCCTGGAGGGTCAGGCACTTCCTGGAGGGTCAGGCACTTCCTGGAGGGTCAGGCACTTCCTGGAGGGTCAGGCACTTCCTGGAGGGTCAGGCTCTTCCTGGAGGGTCAGGCTCTTCCTGGAGGGTCAGGCTCTTCCTGGAGGGTCAGGCTCTTCCTGGAGGGTCAGGCTCTTCCTGGAGGGTCAGGCTCTTCCTGGAGGGTCAGGCACTTCCTGGAGGGTCAGGCACTTCCTGGAGGGTCAGGCACTTCCTGGAGGGTCAGGGTCAGGCACTTCCTGGAGGGTCAGGGTCAGGCACTTCCTCAAGGGTCAGGCACTTCCTGGAGGGTCAGGCACTTCCTGGAGGGTCAGGCTCTTCCTGGAGGGTCAGGCTCTTCCTGGAGGGTCAGGCTCTTCCTGGAGGGTTAGGCTCTTCCTGGAGGGTTAGGCACTTCCTGGAGGGTTAGGCACTTCCTGGAGGGTTAGGCACTTCCTGGAGGGTTAGGCTCTTAGTGGAGGGTTAGGGTTAGGCACTTAGTGGAGGGTTAGGCTCTTAGTGGAGGGTCAGGGTCAGGCACTTCCTGGAGGGTCAGGGTCAGGCACTTCCTGGAGGGTCAGGGTCAGGCACTTCCTGGAGGGTCAGGCACTTCCTGGAGGGTCAGGCACTTCCTGGAGGGTCAGGCACTTCCTGGAGGGTCAGGGTCAGGCACTTCCTGGAGGGTCAGGCACTTCCTGGAGGGTCAGGCACTTCCTGGAGGGTCAGGCACTTCCTGGAGGGTCAGGCACTTCCTGGAGGGTCAGGCACTTCCTGGAGGGTCAGGCACTTCCTGGAGGGTCAGGCACTTCCTGGAGGGTCAGGGTCAGGCACTTCCTGGAGGGTCAGGGTCAGGCACTTCCTCAAGGGTCAGGCTCTTCCTGGAGGGTCAGGCTCTTCCTGGAGGGTCAGGCTCTTCCTGGAGGGTCAGGCTCTTCCTGGAGGGTTAGGCACTTCCTGGAGGGTTAGGCACTTCCTGGAGGGTTAGGCACTTCCTGGAGGGTTAGGCACTTCCTGGAGGGTTAGGCACTTCCTGGAGGGTTAGGCTCTTAGTGGAGGGTTAGGGTTAGGCACTTAGTGGAGGGTTAGGCTCTTAGTGGAGGGTTAGGGTTAGGCACTTAGTGGAGGGTTAGGCACTTCCTGGAGGGTTAGGGTGAAGAGTAGGGCTAAAAAAAATTGTTGACCATTTTCCTGTCAAACTTTTGACCCTGTCGACCTTTTGTACCTGTCGAACTTTAATGTCTGACTTTTGTTTGTGTCTAACTTTTATCCTTGTCTAACTATTGACTGTCTAACATCTGGTGTCTATCTAGACGTTCTTTAATTACTGTCTATCTCTTACACCACACCCGCAGAGCCATGCTAGTGTAATATCAGTCAGCTGTCTGCGCGGTCAGGCTGTGGTGATGATTTATGACATCATCAGGCCCATTCCCCATCAATGAACCCAGGGTGGGCACAGGTGATGGCGCAATAAACCTAACCTTACTCTTTACCCACCTACTGGATTATGCGGCTGGCACCAAGTTACACTCGGCCCCCCCTCTCCTAGAGAGCAGGTATATGGGGCCCCGATCTGCCGGCCGCTCTGGGGATGGAGGCGGGTGGGGGAATAATGTCCGTGTAACCTGCGTGGCTAAATCTCTGCCTTTCTCTCACCTCCTGTCATTCCCTCCTTCCCAGGACCTCTCATCCAGCTCGGAGAGTCTCGATAGGTCCTTCTCCTCCGTAAGTGGACGGTTTACATGTAGTCGGTTGGGGATCTTACTGGTTTCTCTCTCTACGAGCAGCATTTCCTCTGCAGGGATTAAAGGGGCCACACACGCGTGCCTGTCGGCATTGCGCACACTAGTGGGAGTCGAAGCTGTGCATGGAGTTAGGAGGAACGCTGCGCATTTATACACCGTTGCTGGCGCCATTCACAGATACAGCTGTAACAGGTTCAGGAACTGGTCAGCCGCTTCTGAGCGCCAAACGCTTCCTGACAGATGAGGAAATAGAGCTGAGCCCCTCCCCCTTGCACTGTGATTGGTGGCTGCACAGTGTCATTGCTGTGGGGGAACGGGAGCTTTTACGCACGTTTGTGAATGTCGCACAATCGTCTGACTGCGCTGTCCATCCTGCTACACACTGAAACAGGTTTATTTAGTGTCTCCTGACGTTCGCTGCCCGTTACCCTCCGCCATTAAACGCTGCTCTTTGTACAGTTCTCAGTGCCCCAATATTACCCGATGATGGTACCACCCTGCAGGTGCCCTAATATAGAGAATGGTCCCCATAGGTCATGATAGAAAGTGTCCTGACCTCCAGCAGAGAAGGCTCAGTGCTACAAGGGAGCTGCCTCCTCCTTACCGTGGCAGTGATAAGGCCGAGAGCTCAGGGAGGCTGGACCAGGCTCTGTCTCTGCCGCCCCCTATTGGCATGGTTACTGTAACTGCACAGATTATAGAATGACTTCATTAGTGGGAGCCTCCCTGTGGTGCTTCTGCCTATCCAGCAATGCTGGGGCTTGTAGTCCCACAACGGGCACAGGAGGAGAATGACCTTAAGCAGATCTGTTTCAGTGAATATCATCACCGCTTCCTGTTCGTCATTACATCGCAAATTAACATGGCCGCCCTCTAGCCACATGTGGGGCCCCCCTCCCCATATTCAGTGTCTGCCACCCCACCCACTGCGCATGGCCAGTCTGGCTACTCTGCATGTTAGCTTGTGGCACAGAGAGTGTGGCCCATGTACCCTCCCCCACAACAATCTAGCACAGTTTCCCTTATTATAGAGATGGGTGCAGTCAGTTGCTCTCCGGATGCTGCCATATTTCTCTAAAACATTCTTAGAAGTAGACGTTGGCTTCCAATTAATCATTAAGATGAAGCGTAAAATCATAGTTTGTACCCCCCTCCCCCACCTAAAAAAGAAGCATTCCGTGCGTTTCTGTGCATGGGATCAAGTTGGAAGCTCCAGTGTAAAGAGACCCTGTTCTCAAGCAGCGGCCACTTCGGCTGCCCCGACGTAAGTCTCCCGGCTGTAAGCGCTCAGAGGAAATGCTGGTTCTCTCTATTCCAATTGTTGTAATTGCAAAGTGTTGGAGAACGAATTACTGTACATGCGATTCCTAATGTCATTCTGGTTTCTCTTCCTTGTGATCTCTCTTCATTATCCTGTTGTGTCGTCCTCTGGGCCTCTGTGCAGAGTGTTATCCCAGCTGGTAAAGAGCTGTTTGGCCGCTGCCGCCCCCTGTCTGCGAGCTAAGGGTATGCCACCCTCAGGTGACTTCAATTTCCTGGCCTGCATGCCCTTTACACCACCTTTATACACTTATTTCTGGGATATAGAATATATGTCACACAAGCACCCTTATCCAGCACTAAATGCAAATCAACAAATAGAGTAAATCCAGTGTAATAAATGGCAGCTCCTCCGCCACTGCCAGTCTGTGCCAACGACACACAGGACAGGGGAGGAGAGCGCTGGTAACACAATGAGGCTGATACCGACGTGCCCGCACCTGCGTCTATTGCCGGTCGCCTGTGTGTGACTTTATGCAAATGCTGCTACAAACTGCGTGCGCCTGCGATTGCAGACACAATAGGGACTCAGGCGCGGTAGAAATAATACGCATTGCGTTTCACTGTAGCAGGCCCAGTGTCTCCATTGTTAGATAATGAGCCCCAATGCAGGAGTGATGTGAGTATTGCTTGTAACCTCCCGGAATTAGCCATAGTAAGCGCCAACAGGTCTGTGACAGAGTAAAATACACAGTGCCGTATCATCAAACCAAATCTATAGGACAAATAGTATCTGCAGTCTCCAGGTCCCGTCGGAGATATCCCAGATGTGGCGCAGGTCACTCTACGCGTTTCATAGCCTCCGCCACATAAGGGACACTACTTATTGTGAGCATTGTGCAATAGATCTGGATGTTATGCTGTTGTCCTCGCATGAGAGACACCCCATGGTGATATCTGTACGTCGCCTTTGTCTGGTATCTCCCTGATTATTTAAATACATTGTTAAAAAGCACAGGTGAAATGAGAATCAATTTAGACAGACAGAAAACTGGCGTGGAGGTATGCAGTACCTGATAGTCACCTGAAGGTGGAGCACCCCTGCTGTTAGTGCTAGGACCTGTGCCTTCTCTAGGAAGAGCCTGGTACACTGACTGTGACATCACTAAGGTATTAGTATGTCATACGCGTTTCGGTGGCTGCAGTAAAACCCTCTCACCTCCAGCTGGGAAACCCTCTGTCTGGTAAAGGATTCTGGGAAAGGTGCGGCATGCGATGGTCCCTACGGCAGTTTCACTTGTATTTCATTACTTTCAGATTCCTTTCTAATATTAATGAATTTGCTTATTCCACACAGGTTGCGACGTCAGCTACCTGGGCTGCGGTGCGTAGCAGCGAGCATTGTTTTGGATAATCTGAATGGGATGCAAATGTTTTATTTAACCAATTTTCTTTTCTTTTATTGATTTACATGGCAGAAAAGTTTTCTTTTGACCTTTTTACATCTAAACAGTACATTAATGTTGAGGAGATTGTGTGTGCCCCTAATTACTCATTACATATATTGGGGTACGCTGGTGCGGAGGGCAGGGTGCCTGATCCATTAATGCTGAAGTGGCAGATGAGGGGCTGATGGAAATTCTTGGGGGGGGGGGGGGGGGCCACTATAATGTAATAGTTTCTTGAGTCAGAACTCTTATGGTATCCAGGGCTGGTCGTGGTGGTAAGATGATTGACACCCTGTGTGACCGGTGGTTTGGCGTGTGGTCACTAAGCTGATTTAGATGGTCTTGTGAGCCGCCTTGTCCCAGATGGTGGCATTTGTCAGGCTAATGTGATATTTGGCGGCACAGAAGGGGTTATGACAGTACATGGGCAGTAATGGAGATGGTCAGGTGAAGGGTCGGTGCTCATAGTGGGCAAACATTAAACGGTTGGTTGTAGGTATGGTGTTGAACCTCACCATACTGACCAGTCCCTTATTGGGTGAGGGGCATTTAGTGGCGAAAGGGGGTGAGCATTTACCAATTAATCAATTCTGTCTCTCTCTTTTGAACCCTGGCAGCCTGTTAGGCTCGCTCCAGAGAGGGAGTTCATCAAGTCACTCATGGCCATTGGGAAAAGGCTGGCCACCCTTCCCACCAAGGAGCAGAAGACTCAGAGGCTCATCTCCGAGCTGTCTCTGCTTAACCACAAGCTGCCTGCTCGCGTCTGGCTTCCTACGGCAGGCTTCGACCACCACGTCGTACGAGTGCCCCACACCCAGGCCGTCGTGCTGAACTCCAAGGACAAGGTATGGCCTTCCTCGGTGTGTAATAGGGGTGGGTGATCTCTCGTAGAGGATTGTGGCCACCAGGCCGGTTGATCACTAGCACACCATGCCATGGAGATGTTTGATAGAAAGGGATTTGGCCCCCATCCTTGGCATACGTATAAAACCTCATCATGTGTAATCCGGACTCAGGATGACTAAAGTGGTTTTTGTTCTAGGCTCCGTATCTCATCTATGTGGAGGTTCTGGAGTGCGAGAACTTTGAGACATCTGTAGTCCCAGCACGGATTCCGGAGAACCGGATCCGGAGCACACGCTCTGTGGAGAACCTTCCGGAGTGTGGCATCACCCATGAGCAGAGAGCTAGCAGCTTCACAACCGTCCCCAACTATGACAACGACGACGAGGCCTGGTCTGTGGACGACATCGGGGAGCTGCAGGTGGAGGTGCGTCTCCGTATATATCTACTCATTGCTCCTGGGCCCAGGGTGCTTCCGTACTTTACTGTATGTTGTTCTTGTCTGACCAGCTACCAGAGCTACACACCAACAGCTGCGACAATATCTCCCAGTTCTCTGTGGACAGCATCACCAGCCAGGAGAGCAAGGAGCCGGTCTTCATCGCGGCCGGGGACATCAGGTGAGGTGATCCTGCTGCTGAGATGGAGCTTGCAGGGTGGGTGGGCCAGCATTAATGGGGATGGGTCTGTCTGTGAGGTAGTTTATGGTAGATGTTGGCATGGGGTCTTACTTTAGGTTATCTCTTACAGGCGCCGTCTCTCGGAGCAGCTCGCTCACACACCGACCACCTTCCGCAGAGATCCGGAGGATCCGTCCGCCGTGGCCCTAAAAGAACCGTGGCAGGAGAAAGTCAGGTACGGACGCCTGGAGGGCATATATACAGTATGGGTGGGTATAGACAGGTCCACAACGACCACTGTAGAGATATAAGTACACCCTGCAGTACCTTTCTAGTCTGAATTCTTGTGGCATAGATGCTGCTAGAAACATTACTACGAGAGTCCGGCCCTTAGAGACATGATGGCGTCACACAGATGTGTCTTCTGCGAGTCAGGATACAGGGTACTAGAGCCTGGGTGTGCACATAAGGCTACAGGAATGGTACAACCGTACCTCTATTACACGGCGTAACACAGGAGAATAACCAGCTGCAAGAATTCCCCACAGATGACGCAGATACCCCCACACAGTCTTCTGTCTTCCCATGGAGAGAACAGTATTGGGACCAGGACCCACATGTGTGTACAGTAACTGGGCACACGGCAGGGTCAGAATCTCACCAACAGCCCTGGTAAACATCTGGGTTCACCAGTCTTTCCAGAGCGTACAATGAGTGGGGCTCCTCAGTGCCCTGTTATGAAGCCTCGGATTTCCCACCTGGGCTGTGTATGTGATATTCCACCACATTATCCTGCTGGAAGTGGCTTTAGAGAATGGGGAGACTATGGCCATAAGGGGGCGCACATAGCAATGATACTCAGTTGTGACAATTACATGATGCGTAAACCATATTAAAGGGCCTTATTTGCCATGACCCTGGTGTGGTCTCCTGCTGCCGTGGCCCATCCACGTCATGGTGCCATGTACTGTGCTCTTCTGTATGACACTGGTGTAGCACATGGTTATTCCAGCTACTGATCCCTTCCTCTCTGCTTCAGCCAGTCCGACCATGTACTGTGCTCTTCTGTATGACACTGGTGTAGCACATGGTTATTCCAGCTACTGACCCCTTCCTCTCTGCTTCAGCCAGTCCAACCATGTACTGTGCTCTTCTGTATGACACTGGTGTAGCACATGGTTATTCCAGCTACTGATCCCTTCCTCTCTGCTTCAGCCAGTCCGACCATGTACTGTGCTCTTCTGTATGACACTGGTGTAACACATGGCTATTCCAGCTACTGACCCCTTCCTCTCTGCTTCAGCCAGTCCGACCATGTACTGTGCTCTTCTGTATGACACTGGTGTAGCACATGGCTATTCCAGCTACTGACCCCTTCCTCTCTGCTTCAGCCAGTCCCACCATGTACTGTGCTCTTCTGTATGACACTGGTGTAGCACATGGTTATTCCAGCTACTGACCCCTTCCTCTCTGCTTCAGCCAGTCCGACTATGTACTGTGCTCTTCTGTATGACACTGGTGTAGCACATGGTTATTCCAGCTACTGATCCCTTCCTCTCTGCTTCAGCCAGTCCCACCATGTACTGTGCTCTTCTGTATGACACTGGTGTAGCACATGGCTAGTCCAGCTACTGACCCCTTCCTCTCTGCTTCAGCCAGTCCGACCATGTACTGTGCTCTTCTGTATGACGCTGGTGTAGCACATGGTTATTCCTGCTACTGACCCCTTCCTCTCTGCTTCAGCCAGTCCGACCATGTACTGTGCTCTTCTGTATGACACTGGTGTAGCACATGGTTATTCCAGCTACTGACCCCTTCCTCTCTGCTTCAGTCAGTCCCACCATGTACTGTGCTCTTCTGTATGACACTGGTGTAGCACATGGTTATTCCAGCTACTGACCCCTTCCTCTCTGCTTCCGCCAGTCCGACCATGTACTGTGCTCTTCTGTATGACACTGGTGTAGCACATGGCTAGTCCAGCTACTGACCCCTTCCTCTCTGCTTCAGCCAGTCCCACCATGTACTGTGCTCTTCTGTATGACACTGGTGTAGCACGTGGTTATTCCAGCTACTGACCCCTTCCTCTCTGCTTCAGCCAGTCCCACCATGTACTGTGCTCTTCTATATGACACTGGTGTAGCATATGGTTATTCCAGCTACTGACCCCTTCCTCTCTGCTTCAGCCAGTCCCACCATGTACTGTGCTCTTCTGTATGACACTGGTGTAGCACATGGTTATTCCAGCTACTGACCCCTTCCTCTCTGCTTCAGCCAGTCCCACCATGTACTGTGCTCTTCTGTATGACACTGGTGTAGCACATGGCTAGTCCAGCTACTGACCCCTTCCTCTCTGCTTCAGCCAGTCCCACCATGTACTGTGCTCTTCTGTATGACACTGGTGTAGCACATGGCTACTCCAGCTACTGACCCCTTCCTCTCTGCTTCAGCCAGTCCCACCATGTACTGTGCTCTTCTGTATGACACTGGTGTAGCACATGGCTATTCCAGCTACTGACCCCTTCCTCTCTGCTTCAGCCAGTCCGACCATGTACTGTGCTCTTCTGTATGACACTGGTGTAGCACATGGTTATTCCAGCTACTGACCCCTTCCTCTCTGCTTCAGCCAGTCCGACCATGTACTGTGCTCTTCTGTATGACACTGGTGTAGCACATGGTTATTCCAGCTACTGACCCCTTCCTCTCTGCTTCAGCCAGTCCGACCAGTCTCCTCACCCACAGGACTCCACCACTCCCTGTAATCTCTAGTGAAAATCCCAGGAGATCACCAGTTTCTGAGATACTGTAGCCGTCCCCTCCAGCACCAACAGTCATTCCATGGCCAAAGTGACCTAGAACAACTGATCCTCTTGACCATGCTTTTATTGCTGCCACAGGATAGGCCTATTAGATATTTGCAGTTAGGCGAAGGTGTACCTAATAAAGTGACCACTGAGTGTATGTGTGTGTTTCCTGTACGCTGGACTTCATTCGCAGGAGGATTCGGGAGGGCTCCCCATACGGACACTTCCCCA